>JAFBJQ010000446.1:525494-625204 GCA_016785345.1 Trinectes maculatus
CTCTCTCTCTCTCTCTCTGGCTGTTCTTTCTTTAGCTTCCCCTTCTAGCAATGGGTCCTCTTCCTTTTCCTGTTCACCATCACTAGACGATGCCTGCTGGACAGCAGCCAATCAGATTATGGAGCTGTATTAGTGTGGTGGACCAGTGGCCTGCTTTATGTTTTGTTTTTTTTTCCCATAGAGCATGGTCAAAGTTGCTGCGGGGGGTGGGGGCTGGGGGTTGGGGGGAGGAGTTCAGGACTTCATGACAGCAGCAGGCCATAAATACTAAAACCAGTTCTCCGCCAACACAATAACAATCGGCTCTTTTATTTGTTGTCTGCTTTATCCTTGTACGGAGAGAGCACTTCACCCAAACGTAGTTTTAATTCCTTTTTTCTATATCTAAATTTTATGCTCATAACTGCTGTCTGATCGTAGGTTCTCAGAACACGGGGCGTAGCTCTCCACCTCCTGGCTATGTGCCTGAGCGCCAGCAGAGGATCGCCCGCCAAGGTTCATACACCAGCATAAACAGTGAGGGGGAGTTCATCCCTGAGACCAGCGATCAATGTGTGAGTCATCGCTTCACAATTAATGGGGAAAATCCACCATAAAAAAAACAGAATTCATGTGATGTGTTTACAATCTCCAACTGTTAGAACTGGTTCACATAAACAGCTCAGCTTGAACAGTTTGAGGCAGGACCTTTTCTGATCCCTCATTAAGTTTTAAAGACACTAAAATAGTATTTGCTGTTTCTCAAGGCTTTTGGATAAATATTTTACATCGTAGGATAATGTTATGAAGACGGTGAATTAATGTGTGAGTAAAAAGAGCAAACAAAGCATTCACTGTTTCTCCAAAATTATTCATCCACACATACATTGCCAGCAAAGCTATTTTAGAATAAAGGAAATTTGGGGTTCATGCTTTTAACATTTCCAAACACAAATTTAAGGATGAATTCTTCTTTCCAAAACATGTGTACACCAAGCACATGCACACAGTCATTTTCCATTGCGCCATGTACAGGTGCTGGATCCTTGGAGCAGTGCCGAGAACTCAGTGTCTGGAAGCTGTCAGTCTCTGGACAGCAACACAGACAGGTGAGGAACAAGCACCGCCTGTTAACATTCACACTGCACAGAAACTCACGACTAACTGCACGTAGTATTATTATTTTTTGATTACTGGGTGCATTTTCTGTCTGATAACCGGAATAATTGTTCTGCTCATAACACCTCTCATAAAGATTCCTTCCTCCTGTTCTCCCACAGCCCCTCGTTGAGGAAGTCTCGCATGCACAGAGCCAAAAGTTACCCTGATAATCGTCAGGAGGGTTCAGGTAAGAGGAGCCACAAGACAACTTTCCCATTTTAATGACTTACTGCAATATTGAAGTCATGTTTCGAGCAAACCAAACCACTGTAATACCAATGAGTTTGAATTGCAGCCCAGTTTATACCATAAAAAACATCCTTGATAGTCAGTGTTTTCTTAGTGTGACCTCAGGGTTTATAGTGTGACCCAGTTAAAGCCCAAGTAAACAGTGCTTTCGAGTTAAGTAGAAGCTGTAAGGGAGAATAGGAAAGTAGCTCACATGAGTGCAGCATGACTTAATATGCAACTGAGCTAAATTGTGTTTGAATTATGGAGTAACCCTGCTGACCTCTGACCTGATTTTGGACGTCTGCTTTCAGACCGGGAGAATCATGTGTATGACAGGGTGGTGGGGAAGGGAGGCACCTATCCTCGGAGGTATCACGTCTCCCTGCATCATAAGGACCACAGTGAAGGTAAGATGTCTCCGTTTATCCATCTCTCTTATGCTTCTCTTCGCTCTGTGGGATTACCTCCCTTGATTTCCCCTGGTCATCATGCGATATTAAACTCAGCGAACCTCTTTTTCTTTTTTCTTTTTTCATCTCACTCAGGTCGTCGAACGTTTCCACGGATCCGTCGCCCACAGGGGAACCTGTTCACTCTTGTGCCGTCACGCCGATCACTCAATGGCAGCGAGGAGAGTCTTGGGAGCTGGCAGCTCGTCGATGCCCAGGGCAGACTCCGTCCCCAGGATCGTTCTGTTGCTCATAAATGTGAGCGCTGATTTACTGTAGCTGTCTGATTTTCAAGGACAAATACTAATGCTGATATTTTTTTAAATTTGTGCTTTAATTTGGGGGAGCTGGATGAAACTGTTAGTTTGTGTGTTGCGGAAGTGAAAATAATGACTGAAGTTCTGTAAAAGCGTTTGACTTCTTGTTACTTCTCTTTTTCATGTGTAAGGTATGTTGTATATTTTATGTGAAACTCATTTCAACTGTCTTTGTGTTTGTCTTTTTTTTTTCTTTAGCACCCAGTGCTCCGTTGACATGGCGGCGGGGTAAGCTCCTGGGTCAGGGGGCGTTCGGACAGGTTTACCTGTGTTACGATGTGGATACTGGGAGAGAGCTGGCCGCCAAGCAGGTCCAGTTTGATCCTGACAGTCCTGAGACCAGCAAGGTGAGATGTCAGCCTTCAACGGACACTTCAATTATCCTCCACATATCTATGTGATTCCCTCATTAATCTTCCTGATACAGGTCATATAACTCGTGTAAAAATATGAGTTGCTCGGCTGCCATTACATTAAATATTTGCTACCATGACTTGCACAGCATTCTTTTCCTGCCGTCAGGAAATAGCATTCCATCACTTTCCAGTAAAATATTAATCCTTGCGTTGTCTATTAATAACAAATCACGCCAGGACTGGAAGAATGACCTCATATGTTATGCTTGTTAATGTGTTGAGGCTGTTGTGCTGGAATGCAGGTAATTAACTGACTGCCTCTGACTCAGCCTGGGATTAATGAATTAACTGCCTTGAAACATCTCTGCTTCAGTTTAAACGTATTTTTATCCCCTGATACAGTGGCTAAAATAATAATCAGTGTACAAAAGAAAACAAATCAATAACTCATGAGGTGGGTCATATCAAAAGAGGTTATTGTTCCTCCTTAACCCCAACAATCTCTGTCTCAAAGTCTTTTCACGTAGGTCAGCGTTGCCATAAACTTCTATCACCTCTCCTGCCTCCAGCTTGTAGCAGATCTCGCCTCTCTGACACTGCAGTGGCCTCATAACCTGAAATAGATGCACAAAGAGCTTTTGAGGAACTGAGCTTTTGGCTTTTATTTACTGGTGGTTGCATTGTCATTTGTGGTAAAAGATATGAAACAGCTTGTAGGGATTAGCTATATCTAAAACAGTGCTTGGAAACAAAATTAAGATGCACTGTTCAGACATGATGACCGTTTTTTGACACTTAATATTCATTTCTCAACGTCTCACTGTTTCCCAATAGGAGGTCAGTGCTTTGGAGTGTGAAATCCAGTTGTTGAAAAATCTGCATCACGAGCGCATTGTTCAGTACTATGGCTGTCTGAGGGACCACAATGAGAAGACCCTCACTATTTTCATGGAGTACATGCCGGGGGTGAGTCCCAACTTTTGTGAACTAGAACTCAGTTCCCTTTGTGTTTGTGTTACACAACAACGCAGACACAAAAATTGCACGTGATGTAATAGTTGCATAATTTAAATTCTGGTAACTTAAGTGAATGCATCAGAGATTAGGTTATGGATCAAATCTTTGGTGACAGAGGTTAGATGGTCATCCTAACATACATGTATTCACTGTCTGTTGGTTGTTGTTGTTATAATGTCTTAAAATAAATGTTTGTGTGTGTGTGTTTTTTTTCAGGGTTCAGTCAAAGACCAGCTGAAGGCTTATGGGGCCCTGACAGAAAATGTCACGCGGAAGTACACAAGACAGATCCTGGAGGGCATGTCCTATCTCCATAGCAACATGATCGTACACAGGGACATCAAAGGTAGTCCCGTTGAACCACAGAGGCCCAAGTGCTATTCTGTTAATATGCACAGTATATACATGCTCAGTGTTTTAATACGAGATGTTTGGGTCTTAGCATGCATGGAAGATGATAGGTGAGATAAAATATTTTGCACGTTCCAATGTCAACTGTGGCTCGCAGGTGCCAACATTCTGCGGGATTCAGCGGGCAATGTGAAGCTTGGAGATTTTGGTGCCAGCAAGAGGCTCCAGACCATCTGCATGTCTGGCACTGGCATCCGGTCAGTGACTGGCACCCCCTACTGGATGAGTCCGGAAGTGATCAGTGGAGAAGGATATGGCAGGAAGGCAGATGTCTGGTAAGACAGTTGTACTGACTGGATGTTTACATGCTTAGCAAAAGCTTTATTAACTTGGATGTAAAAACGTATAGAAACGGATTACTTAAGACATACAGATCTTGATTGTTAATGGGATTTAGAAGTTAATTACTCAAGCTAATCATGATAATCTGGTGTCACAAAGACAAGTTTATTTCTACAAGGAAATACTTGCAACTGCTAAACGAGGGAAATGCATACTTTACACGTGCAAACAAAGACATTGTGACTTTTTGCACTTAGAAGTCACGATGTCTTCTAAACAACTGCTTTACATGTCTGTTTAAAAAGAATAGTTCAGTTTGAGATGGGGACAGAGGTTACATACATGTACCGCCAATGTAGCGACGCATTCGCTCCCCACAATCATGGTGAACAGGATCCTGAGCCACGGGGACAAGATGAGACATGAAAGAGAAGGACTGCAAAATATCAACACAAGTTAGATGACAGAAGCTTGGTGCTAGATAAAGGATAACATTTTTTAATAAAGTATGGTGTCTGTTCTGTAATCCCCATTGTAAACCACACTCCCACAGAACAGACAACATTCCCTTAGGCATTGTGATTGGGTGGTGACCCGTCAGGCAGTGGGTGTGACTGGCAGACGGCCAGTCAGGCAGGTTGTAACAGAGGTTGGTATGTTCCAGGTTCTCAGCCCTGACTGGAGAGGGAGGGGGGGTATTGCTCTCCGGAGGGCTTATTACTCCCAAACTGTTTGGGGTGGGGGGCTCTGCTGACAGCAAATATGAACGTTTTCACTCAAATCAGTTTTGCACAATTTTATTGCTGAGTGGCTGAAACATAACACAAGGTATTTGTTTTAGCTTGACATGCAGCTCAAATCTTTTACAGGAGCCTGGGTTGCACAGTGGTGGAGATGCTGACAGAAAAGCCTCCTTGGGCTGAATACGAGGCCATGGCGGCCATTTTCAAGATCGCCACCCAGCCCACCAACCCACTGCTGCCCTCACACACGTCTGACCAGGCGCGGGACTTTATCCGCTACATCTTTGTGGAGGCCAAACACAGACCGAGCGCTGAGGAGCTGCTCAGGCATCCCTTCTCCCAGATTCTGTGTTGAAACCTGTCCGCTTCCTGAACTTTAACCACAGAGTAGCACAGTAGCCTCAGTAGTATCTGTAGCTTCCTTGAAACTCATCGGTGACAAAGGTCCAGACGAGGATCTGGCCTGGATGTCAGTGTTACACCAACTGAGTATCTGCCACGCTTCAAAGAAGAGACACAGTTCTCTCACCCAAATCCAAAGCAGACACAGTTTTACAGCTGCAGTCAAAGCAATGCTTAGAGATCCGATGCAAGCGTATGCTCGTACAAAAAGTCACCACCAGGGGGAAACAAAACAGAGAATAAGTGTGTTGACACACTGATGCACACACTCCGAATTCAGGTTCACCGAGTCATAGCTTATGCACCAGTTGTGTCTTCGTTAACACAAGTGTTAACATTCACATGTGAATGTAGAACGCCCCTGGTGTAAGACAGTGTTAATTGGACTAATTGTTCTCCTTTTATTTCATTTTTGGAAACTTGGCATCTGCTTATTTGCAATAGAACAAAGAAGACTCCAGCCTTAGACTGAGACTCTGTGTATAGCTCTTTATCTGTGACACAGTTTGCATTTCTGGCAACATAAAACACAAAAGAAATGATAACACGTGGAGTTGTGTGCACAGAGTAGCACTGGAGGTTAATAGCTAGTGATAGTATATAAGCTATGGCATGTTTTGGTTTTGGTCTTTCAGAACAGCAATCAGAAATACATGATAGGTGACAAATACAAAAGTAATTTAATTTGATTTTGCAGATCTTGATATCTGTGAATCCTTGTTTCTCTGAAAAAGAATTATGCAGTAATCGGTGATAAATGCTTACCAAAGGTATTTCCTCAAAATAAAAAATAAAAATGATAAATTGAGGTTAACACTTTCAGAGAGAGCCTGAATTAAAGACAGACAGGAAATTGAAATCACATAATCATAAAGTATGAGGAGCATGAGAAAAGAGAACCTGGGAGTGTGAATTTGATTTTTTTTTACAGTGTTGCCTTATAGTGATTCTTTCTTCCACTCTCAGGCGTTCTCAGCCTGCTAAGTGCCAAAAAGGGTCAGATACAGCATTTTGCTCTGGACTTGATAATAGTTTTTTTTGTTTTGTTTTTTTGTTTGCGTTAACCAGACAAGACAAAATACAACCTGTAGGCCTTAATTGTGTGACAGTCCATGTGTTGTTGGCCCAAACATCCCTGACTGAGAAGCCTTAACTAAAGGATCAATTTTAAATCAGATGCACTTTTATGTAAAATGAATGTTGTTGGGGGTTTAGTCCTCGTTACCAAATTAGATTTTTATTTCTACACGAAAAATGTGAAAATTGTTTCAACTTTTTATTTATATCCCCCTGTCTATTCCAGTTAGATTTTATAAGCAAATATATATATATATTTTTTATATGTAGTGATACTTTCTGGACAGTGTCGTTAAAAGTAAATCATAGAAAGCAGCTGGTTTTGCAGACATTAGAGAAATGGTGTTTCTAAGTGAAAAATGGATGGAAAACGAACTCTGGCAGCATGGTTCTTGTTCCAGTAAGAAAAAAAAAAACATTTCCACACATCACACATGTGCATTTAGATTACAGTATTACCTGACAGGTTATGGAAACTTTGCATCATCTGGTCATAGTATTTTGTACGTTCACATGGTCTTATGAATGAAACCTTTCATAGGCCTGAGCAAGGAACTGCTGCAAGTATTTATTGTGTGGGTATCTCCATGTTGATAAAACGTATTTGAGGTTTGTCTGAGACAAGGGACGAGCAGGTTCAGAGCCAGTGCTGGATGACAGAGTTCGCTGTTCAACCCACATGACGACTTTGTTTATCCCAGGGTTCAGCTAACATGGAAATATTTGTATGGGGCTGCTATGCGGTAAAGGCAGCTAGAATATTTTTCAGTGTGAAGACGCCGATGTAAGAAAAAGAGCCCTGGGATAATCAAATGAAATCAAACTAATTGTTATACATCTATATATGTAAATGTATGATTATGTATCATGACAGGACTTGCAGTGCAATGTCTAATGTTAGTCAAAATTTATTTTACAGCAAGAAAAGAATTGTAATGTTTAATGACCGATACGTAGATAAAACGTATGTGTCATGGCCGCTCTACAGGACAAATAAATTGTTTTTACAAATAGTGACAGTTTGGTGTTTGTTTGTTTTTTTTCTTCTTACATGCGTAGATGCACAGTTGGGCCTTGTTCGGATTCAGCGAGTGAACGAACAGACACAGTGAGACTGAGCTCATTGTTGGCAGTGAGACGCTCCCTGATTGATGCACTCCGCTCTCCTCTTTCTCGTTTTCTGTCTTCCTGTCGTTTAGCAGGACTTTCTGCAGCCGTGTCTGGCTGCGATATGGAAAAACAGATTGCGTCGAACAAAGCGCCTTCTTCTTGACGTGCTGTGGCACAGAGATCCACAGCTGTTTGACTTTAATTGGCTCAGTAAATTGACTCATTCTCGTTGTCCTACACTAAACAAGGTAGAGTTACCCACCAGTAAAATATATATATATATATATATGGCCGGCCGACCATTTCACATAAGTTAACACAGCTGTGGAGCCGGCAGGCGCGCTGAGAGACAGAGAGAGCGCTCAGCAACTAGTTCCCGTGTGAAGTCTGTACGTATTTACGGGGCAAACCGCTTAAGCCGAAACGAGGAAGTTCATGGGAGATGTGTCGTAACCACGAAAACGACGTAATTCGCGACCGACGTAACTCGAGGACCCCTATATTTATAGAGAGAGAGAGAGAGAGAGTATCTGAGAGCTGTGTATTTTACTGTGATGTGTATGTGATGTGTATGTGATGTGCTTGTGTGGTATGTAGACCTGTTTTCCTGCTGACAGGCAGACTGGAGCGCTTTAGGCCTGACCGGCTCTCCACTGTCCCTCTTTGTGGCCGCACTCTGCATGGACCTGGTGGTGCTGACTCATAAGGCCAGTCTGTCCCAGTTGAGCCCTCCACCCCACCCCACCCCCTGAGATTTTCATCAGCGCCCATTCCCACAAGGCCTTGCTGTTTTCAGTGCCACCCAAGCATTCGACTGTGCTGTTTATACCCTGTAACGAGCTCTCACCTGAGAATCAGTGGCCTTGATGGAGGAAATATTTAGAGCCTTTAATAAATAAACCTAGCAACACATCATCAAAACAGCTAAAACAGTACTGAAAAACGTCCTGCATACATTAATATTATCAGTAATATGCTTGAAGGCCCTACACACACATACACACACACACGTACACACTTAAGGACACACATGTGCTTTCACTTCTCAAACGAGGTCAGAACGTGCTCGGTCCATGCAGCTGAGAGCCCGGCCGATCAGGTGAGGTAAACTACACATGCTGTCATTCACTGTCACAAGTGGGTCCAGGAATAAACACAGTCATAACAGACGCGTGATGTGGCACAATGGAAATCAGTTTTCCAGAACCTGCATACACCCAGTTTTAAGCCAGATTCACTTTCTCAGGTCAGCTGATCTCATGTCCTGGAGTAAGGTCATTTCTATTTTCTTCAGTTATCCTGGTTGTTTAGATCTCTGCTGATGTTCAGCATTGAATGATGCCACTAAAATTAGCATGACATAACCAGGTGTATAGCTCCTTTAAGTTGCACCTCATTAAATGGTTGATGGTTGGAAAATGATGAAGGCGCAACCCCATCCAAATAAGTTAATTTACAAATACTTTTTTTGCTGCTTCTGTTTTTACTCCTCCAATGGTGGAATCAGACATTCTCTCTAATGCATACTAACTCTGCATTTAATGAACACACCTGTCATGTGGTGACGAAGGTGAGGCCGAGGCTGTATTTCCAGCTAGTTGGTCAGGATTCAGTTTGGTATGTGGCCATGTGCATTCAGCCATTATCAGGGCTGAGCGATGGCGGCTGAGAGGCTCACACTGCGGGATCCTGGGCGTAAAATGCCACAGCACAAAGCGAGCGTTGACTTGTGCTCGGTCAATCTCAGCTGGCGGCCATGTTGCTCTGGCCTGGGATCAGTTTGGGGGGTGCAGGAGGCATTAAGATTCCGCCCCGCGCCTCTTCCCCGTGTAAGTCCTGCAAATTAGACGGGCCCCCGATGTTAGACACATGAATCAGCTGTTTGACTTGGCCCTCGCCACCCCGTCCTCTCTCTGCATGTGAATGCTTCATCTCGGGCACATATTACCACAGTGACCAGATCTGAGGCAACGGCCGCGATAGTCTGAAATATCCCGAAAGCCAAAACAATTGTTGTCGACTTAATGATGCAACCGAGACATTAATCCTAAGTGGTGGAGACTTTTAAAGTCAACAGATCTGTGCCAGAGCCCGAGTGTGCCACCTTGTTTCGCCTCTATTAACGGAGACCAATTGGGATTCAAGACACTGCGTTGTTGTGTTGTTTCTCTGCTTTACAGAGTAACGACGCTCAGGAGCCAGATAGTGGAGTCATGTGGGGTTTTATTCACTGGCCCCTGTTGGCGCTGGTCTCCACTCGCTGTGATTTGATGACTCAGTAACAAAGAAGACCTTTATTCACTGCCGCTGTCGTGGTTTGTAAAAACAATCTCAGTGGGTTTTATTTTTATTTTGCAGTAGAAACTCAACTTTATTTTTTCTAGTTACACTTTGGTGTGTTATCTACCGCTTATGCCCAAAGGGTCAAAGGGGGGAGCTGCAGCCAATCAGGTGAACTTGGGAGGAAGAGGAAGAGTTCATCCTGGACAGGTTTAATTGTTGTGATGGTGTTATATGCCTTTAATCCCTGAACTCCTCCAGGACCGGAGAGACAGTGTGTCCCAGCTGAAGCACTCTGACATATATATGGTCCTGCTGTTGTCAAGGAAATGGATGAAAATGGTTTTGTAACGCAGTCGGTGCGTGAGTCCTCCTGGAGTTCGGATTAGGTTCCAACAACCCACTCCCCCATCGTCTCCACTGTCCATCTGTCTCTGGACCAAACAACCTGTCGACTAATCCTCACACAGGAAAACACTGCAGTCTCACTGGACCCTTCAGAACTGTTGTACCCCTGCCCCTGCAGCATGATGATCAACCTGTCCCTGTCTGTGTCACACATTGAATTTAAAGCCACGAAACTAAATAAAAACAGGAACTAATTATTAGATATCATATATCGACTAATGTATTTCTTGTGAGCAGGTTAACAGCAAACAGCCTCATCTGAGATGTATTGTTTATTTGAATCCCTGATGCTGTATCCAAGTATGGCACACGTTCCCTGAATGAGGAACCTAATATGAAATAATATGCCAGTAACTTTAAGTGGTAAAAAATGTTGGTTGAAATGTAATCAGAGTAAGTGAGTGGAGGCCTCGTCCCGACGACTGCGTCGCCCCCGTCAGGCTGTGCTGCTGCAGGTTTCTTATGAGAGCGTATGTGGGCTCAGGTTGAATTGGTGGCCAGACCCTGTCACACAAATTCCTTTTCATTCAGCTGGAACGGAAAGAAAGGACGGAGGACAAAACGGGGAGAAAGAGAGAGAGAGTGAGGGGGTGAGTCAAGGGCCTGGGTCGGGTCGGGGGGGGGGGGGGGGGGTGGCCGAGCAGGGGGGGGGGCGAGCACAGACAATCCCTGGCACACAGCTTTTCGAGTGTCATGTAAGCCGCCCCTTCGCTCTCCCTTTCTGTCCCATTCACTGCCCGCCGCCCTCCCCTCGCTCGGCCCCACCCTGTGGCCCCCTCTGCTTTGGACTTTGGGTTCACTCGCGTCTATAAAAGCCCCCTGTGTGCCCCAGACGAGCCTCATTCCCCATCATGGAGAGTCAGAGAATCCAGTCCTCGTACAGGAAGCGTTTCGGACCTCAGGGCTCGAGCATCACGGGAGTCAGAATCGGGAGCCTTTCCTCCGGCCGCTTCTCCTGGCATGGCACCCCGCGCAGCCTCACCCACTCCAGCCCCATATCCAGGATCTCTCTGGGCTCCACCAGCACGGCCCTTCACCTGGGGAGCCCCGGGGACCGCCTGGACTTCTCGGCCGACACCCTGATGAAGGCCCAGTTCAAGGAGAATCGCACCAATGAAAAGATGGAGATGATGGGCCTGAACGACCGATTTGCCAGCTACATCGAGAAGGTGCGCCTGCTGGAGCAGCAGAACAAGCTTCTGGTGGCAGAGCTGAACCAGCTGAAGGGGAAGGAGCCCAGCCACCTGGGAGACATCTACCAGGAGGAGCTGCGGGAGCTGCGGCGGCAGGTGGACGGTCTGACTGCTGGCAAATCTCGTCTGGAGATAGAGAGGGACAATCTGGCCGCAGACGTGGCAACACTCAAGCAGAGGTAGGAGGACACAGGGTGGGGCTGCTGTGGCTGGGGGGGGGGGGGGGGGCATGTTGGTGTGGGGTTGGGGGGGGTGGGGGGGGGGGGGGGGGGGGGGGGGGGGGGGGGGGGGGTCATGTTGATGTGATGTCTTATCTAGAGATTCTTGTGCCACTTTATATTTTCTGGAATAAAAAATCAATTAAACTTTCAACACCAGTATAAAGTGAATTTCCTTTGCGCTCCCAGCTTCCACTTTCATATGCATGGATATTTGTTTCACTGCTGTTCCACATCAAACTACATGTGTGTATCCATATTTATCTTTTGGTCTGTGTTGGTTCTGTGCATTGTTTATTTTATTTTGTCTAATATCAGAGGGGAAACCACAGACGCAGCTTCACACACATTGAGGTTTTTCTGAGCTAAATTAAAAAGTTTTTTATTTTTTTTAAATACCATGTATTTATATGCAGATTGGATTGGTGTCAGACGTGTAGGAATGCAGACCACTGTGCTCTGCCCTCTGCTTTACTCTTTACAAAGCTGATCCCGGCTGAGGCCCACACTCATTGAGTGAGTGTGGAGGAATGAGGGGAACACAATGGTTGCCCTGCACAAAGAGAGGCAGATGTTCTCATGTCCCATGGTACCACCCTGCATCTGTAGTAAACAGATATATATATATAGACAGATAGATTTTTTTTCTTCTTTTAACACAAGGTGGCATGAATGCATGATTCAGTCCTGTCAGGAGAATAACTCAGGGTAGGAAAGTTTACTTAAGACTCTAGCATCTCATTACCACACAGCTGCAGGTCCCCTGAAAGACGACAGAGTGAATAGTGATGGTGGAGGCTGAGAGGGTCAAAGGTCATCACTACTTCTCTCTCTCTCTCTCTCTCTCTTTGAAGCACTCCATTCAGCAAACTCCGCGTGACGCCATACAGATGTTACCAGGACTCTGGGCATTTACGCCTCCATGTCTTGGTGTGTATGACAGATGGATTGCAGGGTGGTGTGTGTCTGTGTGTGTGTGTGTGTGTGTGTGTGTGCGAGTGAACGCCATCCCGTGGGAAAGGCCTCTGGCTGTTAGACTGGAGTGAATGTGTAATGATGCGTAAGTTGCCCTTTCAGCTGAGCCCCGTCGTTCACTGCAGCACGAAGAGCGGCCCTGACTCTCACAGCGAAGTCTGATCCAAGTGCTTGAAATATGTTTTCACTCCTCGCAGCTGGAGTCATAGCTGCACAGAAAAGACTCCTTTGAACTTCATCCTATTGGGCGCTTGTTTCTCCAAGTGATTTTGAGCCATAATGGCGGTGGAAGGGGGAAAAAAACAAGTGCATGGTTTAGGTTTACTAGTATTTGTATTATTGGTCATTTACTATTTTCCAGTAAATTGGAATAATCTTTTGCATTTTTACTGAACAACAGCAAAAGAAGCTTCAAGTGTGCATTTTCCTTTTGTGATTCACTCAGGCTGCAGGATGAGCTTGGCCTCCGACAGGATGCAGAGAACAATTTGAATGCCTTCCGACAGGTAATTCCTTTCCCTGGAATCCTGATCCATCACTCAAATATTCAGTATGTCTGTCTGTCCGCACTCATTCCTCTGCACGGCTCATCGTTTGCATAAAGGATGTGGACGAGGCATCTCTGAACCGTGTCCAGTTAGAGAGGAAGATCGATGCCCTGCAGGATGAGATCAACTTCCTGAAGAAGATTCACGAGGAGGTAAGAAGTCAATTGAAAGGACACGGTTAAAAGGACAAATATACAAATTATATATAAATTTATATAAATATATATATATATATATATATAAATTATTTCAATATTTACTTTGGACTCTGCCCCCGCTCTGCAGGAGCTGCGTGAATTACAGGATCAGATTATGGCCCAGCAGGTGCACGTCGACCTGGATGTGTCCAAACCGGACCTGACTGCTGCTCTGAGAGACATCAGGGTCCAGTATGAAACCATGGCGTCTTCAAACATGCAGGAGACAGAGGACTGGTACCGATCCAAGGTCAGAGCACTCACATATGAAGCATCGTAGGACGCACGTGATGTCATGCGTTGACATCATACTTTCTTCCCAGTTTGCTGACCTGACGGACGCAGCCAATCGAAACGCAGAAGCCCTGCGCCAAGCCAAGCAGGAGGCCAACGATTACCGCCGCCAGATCCAAGTGCTGACATGTGACTTGGAGGCTCTCCGTGGAACAGTGAGTCTGCCGTCTGTGACGAGAGGGACATGAGGCAGGAATGAAAATAAAGAAACACTGTTGTTGTCTATCTTCCATCAGAATGAGTCTCTGGAACGCCAACTGCGGGAGATGGAGGACCGCTTCGCCATGGAGACGGCAGGTTACCAGGATACAGTGAGCCGTCTGGAGGACGAGATCCATGCGCTGAAGGAGGAGATGGCAAGGCACCTGCAGGAATACCAGGACCTGCTGAACGTCAAGCTGGCCCTGGACATTGAGATCGCCACCTACAGGAAGTTGCTGGAGGGAGAGGAGAGCAGGTAAGCCAGTGCCTGAGCGACGGGTTGGATGTAACACAACCAGCAAACAAAAATATGCCTGCGTGATGTTGTTTATTATCTTATTCCTCCAGGATCACTATTCCGGTTCAGAGCTTTTCCAACCTTCAGTTCCGAGGTCAGTATCAGATATGACCCACATATGAAGATGACAAATGACCATTTAGGTGAACGGACCGTGATAAATGCCTCCTCCTCACATCTTAGAAACAAACTTGGACACCAAAACCCCGGAGGCCCACGTGAAGAGGAGCATCCTGGTGCGAACTGTGGAGACCAGGGATGGAGAGGTATGTGCCAGCACAGACCCACACTCAGCTGTCACTGTGAAGCAGCCCAATCTGCACCTCACACCCAGCCCCTCTGGGGGGCAATGTTGAACCCTTCTGCGGGTTTTTCACAGTTAGCACACCTGATGCCTCGTCTAAAACCAAGACTCGATTATTGTTTAACGCTGACCTGTTTTTTTTTTGTTTGTTTTCTTCTTTTCAGATCATTAAGGAATCAACTACGGAACACAAAGACCTTCCTTAAAGTTTGACAACCATCTCCTCCTCAGTCACAACAGGAGGATATCACAAACCTTAAAGTTGCCCTATCACACGCATCATTCCATCGTTCATCCCCCCTTCATTATTATCCTGAAACTAATCTGTTTACTACCTTACAGTCATATGACAACCATTAAGTATTCTTCATCTATAGTTCTTTCGCAACAATGTTTTGGTTTTTTTTTTTTGGTCCACTTTTAGCTTGAGTTGGGCGTTTCATCTTTAATGGTCTATGTACTGGACCGTAATCTGTTTACCTGTAACTTGGACTTTTTGTTTTTTAGTGGTGTTTTCTGAGTAATCGCCATAGAAAAGGCCTTGAAATGTAGAGATTGCGTTCAGCTGATTATAGCGTGGTGGAGGTTGACATGTGGTTAATGTGGTTCATGCGTATGTGGAATTTGGCGAGATATGATACGTGTGGGGGTCTGAGGTTTGCGGTTGTCAGAATTGGGTTTAGACAGGTAAGGCGAAATGTTTGCGTGTAAGAGCGGTTGTTGGCAGGATGACAGATTTATTAACCCTCGAATGGTGCTACTTTTTTATTTCAGAGCCCCCCCCCCCCTGCTTATCTGTTGCTTTTAAAGTTTAAAGTTCCTGCAAACATGCACACGTCTCACTCCTCAGATGCTACAGTACTGACGAGGCCTGTTGTCAGGTGGGAATTAAGCAGAGCTACACATGTAGCTTATAGTCTATAGTATAGTAAGTGTAATAAACACTCATGAGCCGGATCAACAAAATCAGTACATTTGCATTAATGGGGAAACCAATTAAAAAGTTAGATTTTTAACACAACAATCCACAGCATCACAATTACAACTGTGGTAATACATTGATACATTATCTCTCTTGAGCCGTTAATCCACCAATCCCTCTCCTCCAGATTCACCAGCCACTTTCTGTGGTGTCAGACTGAGAGCAGAAAGAGTTACGGAGGTGGGGAAGAGTCCTGTGGTGATAATTCCCAACAAATCCCATTACACAGCAGTCCACAGGCAGTCTTTGTATTTTTTTATTTTGAAGGGGAGGATGGGTGTAATAATGGATGGATGGATGGATGGATGGATGGATGGATGGATGGATGTCAGCGCTCAGACACTGTAGCTGAAGCCTTGTGATTTTCTGGAAGCCCTGCTGAGCGTAGCCGCGCTGACAGGCCCTGGCACTAATGAGCGCTGTGTTACGCCGAAGCTGGCTGTGTCTGTGCTCATCACCAAGGACACGCTGTGATTCCCACTCCCTTGTGCCTCCCACCTTCTCCCCTCCACGACTTCCACCCCATCACACAACCCTTTCTTCTCCTCTCTTGCATTCACCTTGCTGTATGGGTTTTATGACTGTCGCTCTTGAATAGTGTTTCTGACTCTTGAGTCCTGTAGCAAAGATGCAGCCGAACCCTGCTCTTCATATGTGAATATAACATTAGTTTTGATCAGTGCTAAAAAGCTATGGTATGATATCCTGTTAACAACAATAAAACTGTTTTTGTTGTTAGATTACATCGCGTGGTTGTGGTTGTGTTCCTATGTCAGCTGTCATCTCATTGCACCGAGCTCTAAATATACTGGCAGTGAACTTGAGGGCGCTAGAGGGCCTGACAGTGGCAGACAGACAAGGTTCATGATACGGGATTGTTTCTGGCCATCGGGCCGAGCAGATGGGTTCACTTCCTGTAATTTCATGTCTGCCTCCTTGTGAGTGTTAAATAGAGTCACTTTTCACTGAGCCATTTAAGTATTCAATTAACCAAACCACAATCGGAGTGTCTGTGGTTTGCATGAGGAAGTCAGAGTATCCTGAGAAAACCAATGCAGACTTGGGGAGAACATGCAAACTCTGCAGAAATAGATAGGATTCAAACCGAGAACCTACAGGGCTGTGAGGCACTAATGGTAACCACCGTACCAGAGTACAGGAGGTATCCTTTCTGTCCAGCTCTTATCAGGAGAATGGAGGGTCTCAGGTCTGAGCTGAAGGTGACCATGAGCTGAAGGAATTCCAGGCAGATAAAACTTCCAGGCGGTCGGGGGCCTTGTTGTCTGGCTCTGGAACACTCTCCCCCCTCCAGTCCATTCCCACAGAACCAGGAAGGGTTGACAGAGACGGGCATTTTGAAGTTCATTATCTCTCCGCGGCCAGCGCAGTGACAACAGCTGTCATGTTAGTGCCTGGAAACACAGATACACACAGGCACCCAGTCTCTGTCTCACAAAAACAGACATCCAGTAAATGTGTATATGCCTGAATATATATTTCAATATAGTAATGATACCATATACTATTTTCTTCCACCAAGACATTCCTTACCTCCATTCTCACTTGGGATGTTGCTTCTTATGTGATGAAGCGTATTTTAAACTAAAGATTTGGATACTTTTATTTGGATAATGGGAAAAAAGAGATAATTTTAGTTGTGGCTATGACTATTTACATATGTAAGGTCCAAAAACATATTAATTTTTGATTATTATTTCATGCAAAAATGCCAAACAATCAACTTTACAGACATATCCTGATTTTTAGGTTTTCAGCAGAATTAATGGATGCATTGATTTTGATGATAAAGAGCGGCAATAACAATACAATAATATTTTTTTTTAAAAGGCCCAGGATACAAAGCACAAATTCACATTGTGTGCTCTGTCCACTTTTGTGCACATTCCCGTCTCACTTAGCTCTCACACTGAAGGGTCACGGGAAGGCATGCGGGCTCCTTGGGTAATTTTAGCTCTCATGTCATCAAGGCCATTGAGAGAAAACACAGAGCAACCACCTCAACCCATCAACTGGACCATGAAGCCACGTTCCCTCTCAGCTCCAAACATCTGTACTCACTGAACCCCTGTATCGGCGAACATGTGCTTATACACACTGCTTTTCTCTGGACAAAGTGGACTGACGTCTTTTCCGATGTGCGTATCTTCACGCAGCCAGCTTGTGAATTGTAATGAAAATCCATTAGGGAAAATGATCCGTATTTGAATAATGTAAAGAACAATTTGTCACTTTCAGACCCCTTAAAGCTGAAATACCATTAAGAATTTTAGAGTAAGACGGATGAAATAGAGGCAGATGCCGTGTCAGTGTTGCCTGGGGTGTTGGAGAGTTATTAAGAAAAGGGACGTTATGGTAGGATCTGCCAAGAGACTGGCATAGAAATACCACAATGGTAAAGCCTCAGTTGGTCAATGAAGCTCTGCCCTGTCAGCTTTTCCCAAACAGAACTAACAATGTGTGGTCAAGAAGCCACTTAGAGCCTCTCCTGCTGACCTTTCAGTAGATACACAAATGAAACTGTTTCATGTTAAATTTACTGTCTCACAGTTTCAGGTTTGTAAAAACGAGAACATCATCTCCTCAGCAAACTTCACAATTACATCTCCGTTTTCGTTTTTGACCAGTTTGTTGTGTTTGTCGTCTTTAGTGGTGCATTACGTATACGGCTCATTGATGCATTGTGATTCCTCAGAGCAGATCGGCATTATGGACATTAAGAATATATCCCCATTCAAGATTTTAAGACAAGCCACTGTGATGTACAAACAAAAACCCTTGTTTTTTAAAAAGGAAAATCTTTCAAACGCAAACAGCGTGGGGGAATGATTTGAAATCTTATCATGGCTATAGATTAATATAACACTTCAGGCGTGTGATGGCAGCCACAGCCAGAGAGGCAGCTATTTTCAGCACAGAGACTTGTGATGGAGAGTGAGGCAGGGTGGACTGAGGGGGGTCTGCACTGTGTCAGTGTCAGACCTCTGTCAAGTTACCCACAATGCAACAAGCGCATGCTCAGAAAATGCTTTTCAAAATAAAATCTCAACCTCATTAATATCGCTGTAAGCCTCGCTTCTTTGGGTTTTTCGAAATGCCGTTTGGGGTTTTTTAATTAATTCAAAAATTAATAAAATGACCGAAAACACTGTGAATGGATTTGCTGAAATAATTGTTTTTCATCATACTATACTGTATCATAACATTTGGAAGAAATAAAGGTGTTTAAGTAGTTTTTAAATTGTCTGTTTCACTGTCTATGCTACATCGATCTAGACATCTGGAACATCCTAAATGTTTTTTTCTTTTTTCAACAAAGCTGCATACAACAACAAAGACATTATTTTGAAGGACCGATTAAACCTAATTTCCGGGTTTTGCCTCTTTACTCGGGCTGACTTTCCGCCCCCTGTAGCCGCTCACGTGGAGCCAGGGGGCGGTGGAAAAGGGGGAGTGGATCCGGCGCTGGTGGCCGTCATTAATCTGCCTTGTCCAAACTTGACAACGACAACGCAGCGATCATAACACAAACTTATAGATGCTGCGCTTTTTTTCCCCCTCCCCTCCACAACTTCTCATTCTGAAGCAGGTTCCGTTGACTGAGTGGAGGAGCTCACATCACGCGGACAGTTTGACACGGTGTAATGATGTCGCGCGCGGCTCTCGCAGTTTCCTAATTTTGTACTTTTCCTCACACGCGCATCGTCCTGCATCTTCTATCGCCTTGGCAACCAGACCTCCTGTCCATCATTCTCCCTCGGCTGCAGAGGAAACCAAACACCGGTCTTCTGAACGCACCTCCATGTGGAAGCAGATCTATTTGATTGATTGTTTTTGTATTCTCATCCTCTTTGCTCCTCTCTTAACCCGGTGAGGTTCATGTGGTGGAGAAGTCTCCTCTCTCAGCACCAAAATGCCTGTGAGGCGCGGTCATGTTGCGCTCCAGAACACCTACCTGGACACCATCATCAAGAAATTCGACGAGCAGAGTGAGTGTTCTGTTCTGTGAGTTCTGTTCGTTCACAGCTGACATGTCTCAGAGTGGACCCCTGATAGAGTGGACCCCTGACAAACAGCACGCTTTACAATATGAACGTTTTAATCTCCCAGATAGCTAATTTTGTTATTTATTAGTTTGATCACATTGACTATAATATTATATGAAATGCTTTTTATAATGATTTGAATGGTTTTGTTTTGTCTCATATTCATATTTGAATGGTTTAACGGGTTGTGTTGTTGAAAACAGGCTCGATAGTCATTTGAAGTGAATTTGTGAAGTATGGATCTCTTTTGTTTCTTGAAGTTGATAACATTATCACATTCTGGTCTATGTCTGTATAGGATTTATCGTTTTGTACATTATTCAGGCTCTCTCGGGCTCCAGAGCCCCAGCAGGGAGCTTTTTATGTTCACTTATCTCATTTGTGTCAGAGTTGCTGACAGATTCCCGCTGCTCCTTTTATGTTGGAGGGTTATTGCACCTGCTCGTGTGATTGGGATTGTGATTACCTGATGCCTTACATTATGTTCCATCTGCTCACATGATCATGTGGCTGCAAAGACCAACAAGTGTAAGGGGAGGGGGGGGGTCCATTCTCCTGCAGCCTCTAGAGACATGACTTTTTGTGCATCCTGCATTGCACATTAGTCCGCTACGTTTCCATTAATGTCATATTGAGAATGAGCTACACGGCGTCTGCTAAAGTATAATCAACGCGTCATCTGTTTAAAGTCACTCTTTCCCTTTTCTTCCTGGAACATTTCCATTGGTTGGGGGTAAAAATAGTTGACAGCTGACAACGCAATGATTCAACCTGTGACATTCTATTGTGAAAAGTCTATTATGCAACGCTTCCCAAAATGCGTGTGTGTGCGTGTGCGCGAGCGTGCACGTGAACGGCCAGGTGAGTGCACGTGCCACGGCAGTGCTGCTTAGCAACGGTGTGACGATCGGGTTCTCTTTCTGTGAGCCCCAGATAATGACTTTGGACATGATGTGCTTTCCAGTGGCGCTCGCCCATTTACTTTAAAGAGAGGGAGCGAGAGAAGAGTCCCCTCCTCTCCTCTGAGTGGGCAGCAGACACAGAGAGCTGTGTAACCCACTTCCACCACAGTGTGTTAGATCAGCCAGTCACAGGCTGCAGGGGGTCATGTATGCACCTCTTTGTTTGGCTCATTGAACTCCTCCATTAGCAGCCTTCGAACAAAACTGCCCTAATTCACTCTGGTGGTGGACGGTGTTTTGGGCGTAGTGGCTGCTGCCGTTGCCTGATGTTCTCTCACTGTTTCCCACAGGGTGAGAGATGGTCCACCTGTTAGGAAGAGTCAGTAACAGTAGCAGTAGAGAGCAGGATGAAAAATGTAGGTGCATATATAATCCTAACCTAATCCTAACAGATCAGCCTCCTGTAAATTCCCAGAAATTACTGTGAGAGTGGCTGTGACGCCACCGAGGCTCTTGTAATCAAGTGCCCACCTGCTCCTCGGCAGCACCTCCGGGGAGATGGTGACACTAATTGCATTTGCACCATGAAAAGATGGACTTCATTACTTCCACTTATGCTGATTGTTAGTGCATTGGAGGAGGAAGAGCTGCACATTGATCATCGAATACAAAACAATGTGATGACTTTAATCACACTGCCTTTTTTGCACAATGAGCAACTACTATAAAATATATATATATATATATATATATATATATATATATATATATGTGTGTGTGTGTGTGTGTGTGTATATATATATATGTGTGTGTGTGTGTGTGTGTGTGTGTATATATATATATATATATATATATATATATATATATAACTTGCAAGTTTCGAAAGTGTCGAAAACAATTTAAAATATTTAACGAAGGAATACAGTTGAACAAAAACTGATGTATGACGCTGAGCTTCTGTCGCCTTTTTTCAGATCGCAAGTTTGTGATCGCCAATGCTCGGATGAAGAACTGTGGCATCATCTACTGCAATGAAGGCTTCTGCCAGATGTTTGGCTTCACCAGGGCGGAGATCATGCAGCAGCCGTGTACCTGCCAGTTCCTGGTGGGGCCCGGCACCATGAAGAGCGCCCTGGCCCAGCTGGCTCAGGCCCTGCTTGGCTCTGAGGAGCGCAAGGTGGAGATCCTGTACTACGCTAAGGAAGGTGAGACACAGGTGGACACAGGAGACACAAAACCCCTTAAAGCCTGTTTATGCTATCATTTTGAATAATACAAAAAAATCAATTTATGATAATAATGTGATGATTAGCCGATGAATAATCTTTCATCGTGACACATGATTTGACACACGATGTGATTCTGTCGAATTTGATCACAGGCCTGAAATATGCCCGATGTGATCAAACCACATCAGGTCTGGCAGCCATTCACAGTCACCTGCCATTTTTTATTTTCATCTTGTTGATCTCGAGACTCAGTCATGGTGGGTTTTATAATTAGGCTTTAAGTCACACGGCGTCGTCTCTGCACTGAATCGACCTCCCATTGAGTCCTGGCAGGCTGAGACAGAGTCATATTATTAATCAGCTCCTAACACCTGTTACCAATGATGCTCGTTTGCCTCGCCCCCCCCCCACCCCCCATATTAGTTTATCAGTGTAACCTCTCCCCCTCCCTCCTCATCAGTCTTTCCCACGTTTCCGTCTCTTGCGCTCACATTTAGGGCACAACTTTGATTTTTTTGACGTGTGTGTCGTTACTTTGGCCACTCGGGCATGAGGAGCTCCGATCCGGAACGGCTGTTGTCATGGAAATGTGATTAGTGCGCCAGCTCCGATTCACCAAAAGCGTCTGTTTGTTTTCTCTCTCTCTGTTGTGCATTTGAATAAGTGGATACTGTGATTCAGAACAAATCTCTCTCTCTCTCTCTCTCTCTCTCTCTCTCAGCGTGATTTCTTTTTTCCTTTACATCCAGACTAAATTCATGTTTGAGTAGGAATAATAGCCCCCACTCGGTGCATGTGTGTGTGTGTGTGTGTGTTTGTCCAACCTGCCCTTATCCCCTATTCCTATTTTTAGACCCTGCTGATTGCAGTGTGAAGTTAGACCTGATAGAAGCATTGCTCATTTGGCTGTCTTCAGCTGTTTCCAGTACCCTGCCTTACATTCTTTATCAATGTGTTTTTTTCCCATAGGTCTTCTCT
The DNA here is from genome assembly GCA_016785345.1 of Trinectes maculatus. Classification (NCBI taxonomy): domain Eukaryota; kingdom Metazoa; phylum Chordata; class Actinopteri; order Pleuronectiformes; family Achiridae; genus Trinectes; species Trinectes maculatus. Next base: position 548,101 of record JAFBJQ010000446.1, read on the forward strand.
CAGCATCAGTGAAAACATGATTAGAAGTCATGTCCAGCGTGTGGGGGTATAGCTCAGTGGTAGAGCATTTGACTGCAGATCAAGAGGTCCCTGGTTCAAGTCCGGGTGCCCCCTGCTGTTTTATTAACGTCGGCTTCTCCTTATCTTCACAGGGACCTGCAGACCCTGCCTGGTGGACATCGTCCCTGTGAAAAATGAGGAGGGCGTTGTCATCATGTTCATCCTTGACTTCCAGGAGCTGATTGATCCTGCGATAAAGAAATCAGGCTTTAGGCAGCGCGTAACTCAAGGATGGATCTACTGTAATGCAGATTACATGTGCTTTGTTTTGCTCCAGTAATTTAAAAAAAACCAAAATCATATTGTGTCTGCATTGACATTGTAATTCATATATTTTTTATTTGACTTTTCAATCATGGGCAATAATAGAAATGAAGTGATGAATATTATCATTTAGCATTTTACCAGTACCTGTCTGCTCTAGTAGAAAAAAACTAAAACAACAACACATATATTTTCTTCAACACATATTTCTCCAATTAAAAATGGACGTATGAAGCTAATGTGTAATAGATGAAGTTGCTGTTTACACCTCAGGTCAGAATCGCAGACTGAAGATGAGGTTGCCCGTGCTGCGGTCCATGCGGCGACCATCGCTTTCCAAAGATCAGTTTGAAGGGGTGGTGGTGGACTACCTGCAGGTGAGCACTTACACCATCTCACAGACACACAAACATACATATACAATGTATACTTATTTTTATCTACCATTGTATTCCTGTCTAATCCAACCTAATGTCATGTCTCCAATGAATGAAATGTACCGGTATATGCTAGTTTTTTTTTTTTTTAAATAAAAAGATGTTTGTTTTTTTCTTTCTTTAACAGCCTGACAGTGAGGAGGTCCCTCTGAAAGAGTTTCGGATCCCGTCCAAAGAGAGCTGCATGCAGTCTGAGACGGAGGCTTTAATAGAGCAGGACATGGATCCTCCGTCTCCTGCTGCCCAGTCGTCCACAAAGAGGTGCTCCCTGCTGACCGACCGCCTCGACCCCGGTATCACCTTCCCACGGGGGAGTTTACCTCGGAGCTGTTCCCGGGACAGCGTTCGCAGCCTCAGACGTGCCTCATCACTGGACGACATCGACGGCATGAGGGCAGAATGGAACAGTCGGCCTGGAGAGCCCCGAACGAACAGCAGTGAGTGTCTCACGAAGACAAACACAGAAATACTTTCATTATTTATCTTTATTTGAATTTAATTTGAACACATAGCAGTTCCTGGTTGCTCAACATAAACGAATGGAAATTAACTTACTGAACATATTGTACGCTAATAAAAAAAAATACATCTTCAAGCAACACATGGCAGAAACTATTTTAACTGTTCTGTCAGAAAAACATAGGAAAAGACGGATCATAGCTTTTCTCTGTCTTTCCAAACACACGCCACGTCGCCCTGAGCATAATCAGCCTCCTGATGTTTGTTCCAGCAGAGGCGCTTATCAATCCCACTGTCAGTGTGTGCGTGTGCGTTTGATTGCGTCTTTGTGTGAGGGGTTTGTTGTTCATTTGGTGTTAGGATTGCACATCACTGCACATCTGTCTCCTGCGTCTCCCAGAGGAAATATTTTGTGATTGAACTCTCATCATGTCTGTCACATTTCCTTTCGTTTCCACTGTTTGCAGTGCATGTCCCCATGCGTCCTTGAGACTAAGGGGAAATGCAGTCTGTCCTTATAAGACGGGCCACAAATAGTAAAGAAAAGAAAATCCCATTAATTGTACTTCAATATCATTTGTTAAAATAAATCATATTTTTAGTATATGTTATCATAAACTTTCAATCTGTCCTTGTTTAGCATCTCATTCACTGATGTTGCGGCTGTCTGCTGCAGATTTGAAGCCCAGCGCTCTAAACTCCACGTCGGACTCAGATTTGATCCGGCATAGGACCATCGGCCGCATCCCTCAGGTCACCCTCACCTTCGGCTCGGACCGCATGAGACCCCCGTCGCCCTCGGAGATCGAAATCATTGCACCCAGCAAGATAAAAGACCGCACCCAGAACGTCACGGAGAAGGTCACTCACGTCACACAGGTAAGACGAGGCGTTAGTCAGAACCTCGTTGTTACGTTTTGGTTTTCGTGACTGTCAGTGCCGATGTCAGTGCCACATCCAGATACACAAACAGCTCAGACACAGCTGTCTATAAATGGTACTCGCTGTTGTCTCAGTGAAGATGCCAAGAGACACCTGCAGTCACAGGGCGAAAGTGTGAAAGCATGGTCTCTTCTGAGGTGAGACATCCATGGCAGCCCACAAATAGTAAAGAAGAGAAAATCCCATTAATTGTACTTCAATATCATTTGTTAAAATAAATCATATTTTTAGTATATGTTATCATAAACTTTCAATCTGTCCTTGTCTAGCATCTCATTCACTGACGTTGCGGCTGTCTGCTGCAGATTTGAAGCCCAGCGCTCTAAACTCCACGTCAGACTCAGATTTGATCCGGCATAGGACCATCGGCCGCATCCCTCAGGTCACCCTCACCTTCGGCTCGGACCGCATGAGACCCCCGTCGCCCTCAGAGATCGAAATCATCGCACCCAGCAAGATAAAAGACCGCACCCAGAACGTCACGGAGAAGGTCACTCACGTCACACAGGTAAGACGAGGCGTTAGTCAGAACCTCGTTGTTACGTTTTGGTTTTCGTGACTGTCAGTGCCGATGTCAGTGCCACATCCAGATACACAAACAGCTCAGACACAGCTGTCTATAAATGGTACTCGCTGTTGTCTCAGTGAAGATGCCAAGAGACACCTGCAGTCACAGGGCGAAAGTGTGAAAGCATGGTCTCTTCTGAGGTGAGACATCCATGGCAGCTCATGAGCCACCTGCCATCACACCACAGTGTCTCGCTGTGCACATTTTGTCACACATACAACAAGCAAGGACAAAGTCATGCTGGAAATATAATGCACTGTAGCTTCAGTTCCATCCTTTGGAGACTGATTGGAAACACTGTCTTTTTCCATATATAAAAATGTGTATGTGTGTGAGGGATACATATGGAGATCACGTTGGTGTGTGTGTGTGTGTGTGTGTGTGAGGATCTGTCCGTGGAGCTGTCTGGTGAGCTGAAGTTATGAAAGCGCGTAATAAAAGCGCGGCAGGCGTGATGCTATCGAGCAGCACTCATTGGCTCGTCGCTCCCTGTGACCTTGGTCCCTGATGCTAATGGACGTGGAGGGCAGCAGGCAGCAGGTCTCCGTGCATCTGTCAACCCCCCCCCCTCCTGCTCTCTGCATCACACCCCCACCCAGCCCCTCTTCATCACTGTTGCCAGTTTTCAGTTTTGTTCTGTTGATACTACTTGAATTGGCTCACTGTTGCGTCACAGTCTCGGGGCCATAGGTCAGAAAAGGTCACTTTAAAATCGTTGCTGCTGCCATGTGCGAGCCACTGATCGATGACCACAGCAGCTGCAAGACTTTAAATAATAGAACGCCATTACACTTGTCAAAACATCTTGAGGCATATGTTGTTCTTTTTTAAGGTTTTGATCCATTACACAATAGAAACTGTCAGGATCTCACCTTTTTTATAATTGCATTTTTCGATTGGCAACTTTAGAAAAGGGAAATGAAGGTTGTCATTGATCTTTGTTGGTATTGATTTTTCTGAGCAACATGAACCGCACAGTGTGATTGACTCGACTGCAGCTGGTAAAAGAAAAGGATGCCGTAACTACATCTGTATGTGTCTATTTACGTGTATTACGTTTCTTGTAGAACTCAAAGCATCATTTTATTTATCCAGTCATATGTTGATTGAACTGTGGATGTTGTGTGGGACCTGCCTGGTCTACAGCAGTTACTGCTTGTTGGGGACCAGTGGAGGTGTGGGATGCCATCATTCATACAGCTACTGGATGATTTGGTCATGTGTTTGGAAGAGGAACCCACAGGGAGGGCAGGGCTACAGGCAGGGAGGACGAGCGAGGGAGCGGAAGGGAGAAAGATAGAGACGGATGGACAGAGGTTGCCCTCTTCCTCTTGTGGTCGTTGTCGTCGCCCTTTGTTTACCCTAGGGGGCACCTCGCCATGAGCTTCAAGCAGAAACTTCAGCCTGTGAGTTTTCTTTTGCAGCCTCACTGGCTCCATAACTTTGCCTTGTGCTCTCCTCGTGTTTCAGCTCCACCTCCCTGTCTGCTCCCTTTCCTGTTATCGCCTCACCCTTCCTGCTTACTTCCTGTTGCTCCACAGGTGAGCCGCACAGGCTCTATCCATCATGTCACCTGAGTGCACATAAGATAATTTTATGCGCATGGCATTTTGTATTGTGTATTTGTATGGTGTGTGCATATGTGTATAGTGGAATAAGCAATGATAATAGAAAAATGAAGGTGTTATTTTCATTCATAATCATTCATGTCTGTGTTTCCACGATTTCATCACGCTGTCCAGTCTTGTGTTTGTATAAACAGTATTATATAGAAACTGTATTCCTTATGAATAATTATGATGTTGTGTGCAAACACGTGGTGGCAGATCTTCTCTGGTTGTCATTATGAAACGGAGCTGTAGACATGAACATCAATACCGCAGAATTCCCTGGATGAGTGAATCTTTGCTGGTGTGTTTACATTCTGATTATTGTGTTGTCTTTTCGCATCTGTTCAGTAGCTGATGGTTTATATCGAGAGCCGCAGGTTGTCGCGTCGGACGGATTCAGTCAATCATTCACAGTTTTCCACCTTTGACCCCGTCTCTAAACGCTGTCCCCAAAACACAGAGCAGAAGGTAACATCCCTGTGTCAGTGAAGGACACTGAGCGCTGTAATGAAACAATAAAGAAGCCTGGGTTTTACTAGTACAGAGCTCAGATATGGCCGTGCACACATTAGGTATCTTTTGTACTACTTTGTAATTTTAATTTTGAATGTTCACTTTTTCTGACTTCCTGTGTGGCATTTATAGTAGATACCAATGGCAGCAACTGGCCATCAGAAAAATGTCATCTAATATAATCTGCGCACGCGTAATTTGCATAATGCAGAATTTGCACAGGCAATGAGTGTTAAAAAGAAAAAAAGCCAACACAAGGTCCCGACCTTGTAGTTAACAAAAATGAACTAAAACCCCCTCATCTGCATGGTGTGCAATCAATGGCAGCACTTATTCTGGCCCAGAATTGACCAGAACACAGGCAGGAGGGGTTGTATGGTCCACATTTAAACAGGGATCACATGGTGAGAGAGGCAGAGGCAGGTGAGGCTGCAACGAGCCTTTTACAAAACGCAGTTAGAGCTTTGGATTTATGTAAAGTGGCTGTGGAAAGAGGTGTTGTTTGGAAGAGTGATGCAGGAGGGGAGACGGACTCGGCACAGCAGACAGTTAGGGCTGCAGAGGATGTGGAGGAGCCTCCTCTGCTGCTCTGGTTGCCACCAGCAGAACCTGGACACAGAAGCTCTTATTGTTGTACCGGTTAGTGGGATCTGAATATAATAGCTTTTCTCTCGAACATCTTACTGTTTGGTCTTGGTCTGTTAATGTGGTCAGTAGGGATGGAGATATATGCACAGTGATGTCACTGACTGCACAAACTGTTCCTTCACAAGTTTTGGCATATTGGGAAACGGAGGAGCGTGAACATGTTGTCATTAAAATAAAGGCTGTGACATTTTCCCCCGCCAGACTTAATGAAGGGGGGGGCGGGGTGGGTTGAGAAGATTGTTACTTACCTTTCGGCACAAAATGTTGCCACTTGGAGTCTGACTAACTGTGACATGAAGGCACAAGCGATAAAATGTTGTGTGCACAGCAGCCACTAATTCATGCACACGCATGATAATTTATTAAATGAAAATGAAAATTTCTTTTGGATCATGGATTATCCATTAGTGGTTGCATTAGCATAAATACTGTATTTTTGTACATCAATCTGAAATTTGACAAACCTTCAGGACCTGTTTTTATTATGTTTAAATATAGAGGGGATATATGAGGTAAGTTGTCAGGTTCACACTATGGCTGTGGTTCCCATTATCCTGCCTTCACTGTTGATAACAGTCGTCTCTCTCTCGCCGTGTCTTCAGGTGTTGTCCCTTGGTGCTGACGTGCTGCCTGAGTACAAGCTCCAGGCCCCACGCATACATAAATGGACCATCCTTCACTACAGCCCGTTCAAAGCAGTGTGGGACTGGGTCATCCTGCTGCTGGTCATATACACCGCCATCTTCACGCCGTACTCGGCCGCCTTCCTTCTCAACGAGGTGGAGGAGCAGCGGAGGAGAACATGCGGCTACACCTGCAACCCGCTCAACGTGGTGGACCTGGTGGTGGATGTCATGTTCATCGTCGACATCCTCATCAACTTCAGGACCACCTATGTCAATCAGAACGACGAGGTGGTCAGCCACCCGGGACGCATCGCACAGCACTACTTCAAGGGCTGGTTCCTCATCGACATCGTGGCCGCCATCCCTTTCGATCTACTCATATTCCGCTCCGGGTCAGAAGAGGTGAGATTTAAAGTTTTACTTATTGAACTCAGGACCATGGCATTAAAAGAGCAAACCTTTATGTCGACAGTATCGTTTTAGTTTAAGAAGTTTTGTCCTGACCTGGTGAAGCCCGCTCTCTCTCTCTCTAACAGCCACAGACCACTACTCTGATTGGATTACTGAAGACAGCCAGACTGCTGAGGCTGGTGCGAGTGGCCAGGAAGTTGGACCGTTACTCCGAATATGGAGCGGCTGTCCTTTTCCTTCTCATGTGCACGTTTGCGCTCATTGCTCATTGGCTGGCCTGTATCTGGTACGCCATCGGCAACGTGGAGCGCACTGGCCCCTCGCACGTTGGCGGCATGAAGATCGGCTGGCTCGATAACCTGGCCGACCAGATTGGTAAACACTACAACGACAGTGATGCAGCCTCGGGCCCCTCCATCAAGGACAAGTACGTTACCGCACTGTACTTCACCTTCAGTAGCCTGACCAGTGTGGGCTTTGGAAACGTCTCGCCCAACACCAACCCAGAGAAGATCTTCTCCATCTGTGTCATGCTCATTGGCTGTGAGTACAGCGGTTGTGAATCTGAAATCTGAATTGTTTGTTTTTAGAGCGAGAGTGACATAAGGTTGAAAACAAGTTGCCCAACTAGAATGAGGGTTGGATAGATCGTATGGTATGAACTAACAGCATTTTCCTTCTCTTCCATCCCATGCAGCTCTGATGTACGCCAGTATCTTCGGTAATGTGTCAGCCATTATTCAGAGATTGTACTCCGGCACGGCCCGCTACCACACCCAGATGCTGCGGGTCAAAGAGTTCATACGTTTTCACCAGATCCCAGGAAGCCTCAGACAGAGGCTGGAAGAGTACTTCCAACATGCCTGGTCCTACACCAACGGCATTGACATGAATGCTGTAAGTCATGAAATCCATAAAGGATTCTTGCCTGTGAAGCTCTTTATGTTGGGGTTGGCGTCAGTGAAATTAATTCTAGATGAGCAACACAGCTGTAGAAAGCTTTAGTTTCTCATCTGTACTTTTTAACTTTGTCTTCAGTTGGGGGTATAGCTCAGTGGTAGAGCATTTGACTGCAGATCAAGAGGTCCCCAGTTCAATTCTGGGTGCCCCCTTTCATAACTATTGTTCTTATATATATATATATATATATATGTGTGTGTGTGTGTGTGTGTATACATATTTATATCATGCCTCCCAACTTAGATATTTGACAGTAGATAATTGCTGATATAATCTGATAATCAAGTCGCTCTTATATACACACACACACACACACACAGGGGGTCCTCGGGTTACGACGGTCTCAAGATACGACATTTTCGTGGTTACGACACATCTCCCATGAATTTCCTTGTTTCGGCTTAAGCGGTTTGCCCCGTAAATATGTACAGACTTCGCACGGGAACTAGTTGGTGCTGGCTCTCCAACACCACCACAGCTAGGCAATATATATAGATATATAGATAGATAGATAGATAGATAGATAGATAGATAGATAGATAGATAGATAGATAGATAGATGGATGGATGGATGGATGGATGGATGGATGGATGGATGAATGAAATATTGGGGTTGTAGTCAATTATTGCTAGAGAAGCGATAAAGCTTTAGTTTCTCAACTATACTTTTTATCTCCATCTTCAGTTGGGGGTATAGCTCAGTGGTAGAGCATTTGACTGCAGATCAAGAGGTCCCCAGTTCAATTCTGGGTGCCCCCTTTCATAACTATTGTTCTTATATATATATATATATATATATGTGTGTGTGTGTTAGATAGATAGATAGATAGATAGATAGATAGATAGATAGATAGATAGATAGATAGATAGATAGATAGATAGATAGATAGATAGATAGATAGATAGATAGATAGATAGATAGATAGATAGATAGATAGATAGATAGATAGATAGATAGATAGATAGATAGATAGATGCTTAAGCAGTTTGATAGATAGATAGATAGATAGATAGATAGATGGATGGATGGATGGATGGATGGATGGATGAAATATCGGGGTTGTAGTCAATTATTGCTAGAGAAGCGATAAAGCTTTAGTTTCTCAACTATACTTTTTATCTTCATCTTCAGTTGGGGGTATAGCTCAGTGGTAGAGCATTTGACTGCAGATCAAGAGGTCCCCAGTTCAAATCTGGGTGCCCCCTTTCATAACTATTTTTCTTTACGTACATACACACATACACACACACACACATACATATATATATATCATGTTGCCTTGGGGTTGGGCCCCAAACAGCAGTGGAGCATGACACACACAATAGACAATTGCTTGTAGCAGTTCTCCTTTGTGTCCCACCTGATATAATCTGACAAATCGCTCTTCTTTATATAAAGGGAAACAGGGTAAAGGAAAAGCAGCACTGGTAAATGGTTTGACCTTATGCCCCTTGTGGCTCCTGCAGGTTCTGAAGGGTTTCCCCGAGTGTCTGCAGGCAGACATCTGCCTCCATTTGAACCGCAGCTTGCTTCAGAACTGCAAAGCCTTTCGAGGTGCCAACAAAGGCTGCCTGCGGGCTTTGGCCATGCGATTCAAGACCACCCACGCTCCGCCGGGCGACACTCTGGTCCACAGTGGTGACATTCTCACCGCGCTCTACTTCATTTCCAGAGGCTCTATAGAGATCCTCAGGGACGACGTGGTGGTGGCCATACTGGGTGAGCTACAAGCCATTAAAGAGGCCATGCGTACTTTTGTACCACTGTTAGCTGCCAAAGAAATGATCAGTGCTTTTGCTAAAAATTATATTTTATATTTGGAAATTCCTCATAACATTCTTTGTCTGGTCATCTGCCATCCTCACCTCCCTCTTGGCTTAAACTCCCACTGCCCTTTACACTGCGCAACACTTCTCTGTGTTGCCAGTGGTGTTTGGGCACAGCTCCACTTCCATTCCATTGCCATTGATCATCAATAGAGCCAGCCCTCAGACCTAAGCTCCATGGGTCATTTCTGTTTCAACTGTGTTTGAAGGGACCATGATTGTGCGCCGAGCTGTAGTGGTGTTGGGGATCTGTGTCACTGTTGCACAGTTATTGTTTGGGTTTTTTTTGTCAGTAAAATATAGTTGGTGGTGGCACCACTGGCAGTGGCTTACTCACCTGGTCAAACATTAAAGATAATTTTAATGTAACATTTTTAATGTAACATTTTAGCCCTTTCTTCTTATATTGTCTGTATTTTTCTGGTTTATCCAGGAAAGAACGACATATTTGGTGAACCCCTCAATGTGTATGGAAGACCAGGGAAATCCAGTGCTGACGTCAGGGCTTTGACCTACTGCGACCTTCACAAGATCTTGAGAGATGACCTCCTGGAAGTGCTGGACATGTATCCTGACTTTTCTGTCATGTTCTGGAACAACTTGGAGATCACCTTCAACCTGAGAGATGTGAGTGCCTCCAGAGGCCAACACTGTTTCTAACGTGACACCATCACAGTGAATTTGAATTTTGAAAATTGAATGAATGAATGAACGAAGCCATTTAAAATACATTGCATTTACAAATTATTCAGCCCGTTTACTTCTTTGCTCAAAATAGTTTATATAAGTTTTCCCTTTATCAGTCTACACTCAATATATTACAGTGAAAAAGTAGAAACGGAATTTTTTTTTTTAAAGGACAAACATTGACACAAGCATCCAGACTCTTTGCTTTGACACTTGAAATTTAGCTCAGGTGCCTCCCACTATCCTTAATCACCTCTGAGATGCTATCTACCGGGGAGTCCACCTGTTGTAAATTCGCCTGATGGCGTCTGATTTGCAAAGGTACACACCTGACTATATAAGGTCCCAGAGCTGACAATGCCATTGCCAGTGCACAAAGCAAGCTATGAGGTTTAAGGACCTTTTACTGCAACAGAACAAAATGTGAAAATTGAAGGGCTCTGAATACAGTGGGTGAACTGTGTATTTAAATAATTTGTACACGTTCATAATTCCCCACCTACTGTTTATATCCATTAAGTCATACAGACAAACCATACATCAAATATTAAAAAAAAGTTTATCGTCTTTAGATCACTATAATACCAATGTTAAAGTATCAACATATTTTTCTAGGTTTTAATACTTTCTCATGTCTGACTGACATTTATCAAACTTAATTTATCAAAATTAAGTCTCTTCAAAGTTGCATTAAGAACAATAGATTTGTGATAAGTTGTTGTATTGCGTTTCACTGAACAACAATCCAGATGGAGATCAGGTGTGTATTTTTGAATTACTGACGCTGATATGTATCAGGCAGACAGAATAAACCAGCCAACCCCGAGCAGGGATTCTGAATATGGCTACCGCCGGAAAAGGCATCGGAGAGGCTCCCTGCGCCGTCGAAACCGTCCAGGTGAGTAACGGGACAGAGCTTAAGATTTTACATTTGGTATCTGAAGTCTTATTGATTTCTATCGTTTCTATCGTTTACATCCTGATGACTGCTGCATAGATGGGATGGACCGTGAAGACTCTTACCCTGAGCAGTCCTGTCAAATGGGAAACCACCACCGTGGCACCATGGCAGGATCCAACTGGGAAGACCTCTGCAGCAGTGCTAGCATCTGCTCCCAGTCTAGCGATGAGGAGCTGAAGCCTGTGGGACACAGCAAGGGGGAGCTGTACTCCCACGGAGGTGAACCCAGAGACTACCCCCCTGCAGTAGTCAATATCCTGCCTCACAGTGGACTCTCTGCAGGCATGGGACCACCCGTAGACCTCGGAGGAACCCCTTTCTCAGGTAAAGAACCCAGCTACATACTGTCCCTCCATCAGTCATGCATAGACGGTCCAATGTGGGCTTGATGGAATCTGTGAAAAATTAGGTTTTCAAAATTCAAAAGAACATTACATGGAAATTATAAATATTGCTATTGTTCCCGTGTGCAACAGCAGCACCCATCAGCATGCCGGGCCTGTACAGCTACTGGCCGGGCCGCCGAGCCAGCCAGTTCTCAGAGGGGCAGAGACAGACGCCGCCGGTGAGGGCGGGCTTCCACCCGTCACTATGTGCAGATGATCGTCCCAGCGAGCTTGAATCCAGACTGCAGCTGCTTCAGTCCCAGTTACACCGGTGAGTCGTTTTACCAGTGAAGGACAAAAAAAAAAAAAAAAAAGTTAGGGGGCACCCGGATTTGAACCGGGGACCTCTTGATCTGCAGTCAAATGCTCTACCACTGAGCTATACCCCCTTCTGTGCAGAGAGGGAAGGTTGATCCCATGGGATTGCTAGTCAGCAGGACATGTTTGTCTTCAAGGTGTGTGTGTGTGTGCGTGTGTGTGTGTGTGTGTGTGTAACTAAGGGTTACTCCCTCCCCTGTGCTGTTTCTATTTTTAATTTGCAGTCTGGTGTTTACGTGGTTTGAATTTATTGACATAAGAGATAGAAAAGGAGGAAAAAAAGAGGAGGGTAAGACAAAGAAAGATAGGAGAAGGTCAAGAGTGTGACTGACATGGTTTTAAATTATCTATATAGTTAGTCAAATATACATCCTTTTTACCATCCGCCTCTTTATTCACGACAGATGGAAGAAGAGTGAGCCCTAGTGGACATTTTCTGAAAGAGCGCATAGATAACTCCGCAAACGTTTTGGTGTGTGTTGTATTTATGATGCAGATAAGTTCCTCAGGTAACATTTGCAGACGTCTCTGTTTGTCCCCGTCAGGCTAGAGACGCGTATGACATCAGATATCAACGTGATCCTGCAGCTCCTGCAGAGGCAGATGGCCCCGGTGCCTCCAGCCTACAGCGCTGTGTCCCCCAGCCCTCACCCACCTCACCCCACTGCCCTGTACAGCACAGGAGCACCCATGATCCACACCGCCCCCCCGGTCCAGCCACTACAGATCGACAGCACTGCCTCACTGCTACAGGTAGCTCGTTTGACTTTACATACCCGTATGTATACATGGCACGTCAGGTCACTGTCGGGTGTCTGAATTATTTCGTCTGTTCCGTTTCCAGAGTCCAGACTCTGACTTAAAGCACAAATCCAAGGACACGTTGTCCAGCGGCGTCCATCTCACTGTGGCCTCAGATGACACCATGTCGGCGTCGCCAGAGGCAGAGCAGCAACATCTGCCCTCTGCGGACCTCGCTCCTCCGCTGTTGTCAGGCGTTAATGAGCCTCCTGGACTGTTATGTGGCAGCCAGCGCTTCCCCTCCCTCCCCGAGCACCTGGAGACCCCCGCAGAGATGCAGGAGATCCAGAGGCATGTCTCAGACCCTGTGTTGCCAGGCAGCTAGAATCCCGCTCACCACCACATGGCCCCTCAGATGGGATGTGGCCATATGTTCCCCCATATTGTTACCTCCTCCTGTCTCCCCCCAAAATCATCTGTCCTGTTCAGATGCTGCTGAATAGCATGGGGGGGGGGGGGGTGTCTCGCCTTCCCCATCACTGAGGTTTCAGAGTGCCTCCTGTTTCTTACAGACTTAATGGTGCCCTTACAGGCTGCTGTGGCTTATCTGCTCCAGCATCCCTTCACTCCCGAATGAAGAGATTATTCCCACTCGGCTGGGTGGGAAGATTATTAAACGCGAGTTGAGAGCCAGCACACAATCATATAGAATGCTTCAGGTAGCTGAGTGCACCTAACAGCGCGGTTTCCTTTGAGGAGAGGTTAAAGGTCACGGATTGCTAATATTTTTCACGTGTGAAGAATAATCTTTGTAAAGAATGGCACATGTAGGGTGTAGAAAACGTTTAGTCATGTCTTTGGGGCTGAAATTAATTTTGTAAAATTAGAGATATACTAGTTTTATTAGGAGCCATACATCGAGTAAATGTGTGAGCATAAAAAAAATGTGGGTTCTCTGGGTTTTTTTGTGTATGATGAAATAATATCACAAAGCATATGAGGGACATTTGTGATTGATGGTTGAAGGTTCGAGGCAGTCATGAAGGGGAAAAATGACGATTTGAGTGTAATTTCCACCTCGTATTTCATGTTCTGCCATTTTAACATGAATCAGCAGTTCTTGTCGAGCGTGACATTTGATCATGGGGGGGTATTAAACCTGCACAATCAAACAGTGCAGAAGATGCCATACTGTATTGCACTGTATGTCGTTAGTTTGGATTATAGTCTACTTTGTTTTTCCTGTTTCCTTTGCCGTGTCTGATTTGCTCAAATGTGTCAAACATTTTTGTGAGTGGGTCATAGTTTCATAATGGGTCAGATACCATTATCTGAAAGTGCCAACATTCTTGTTATGGACTCGTTGTCGACATGGGAACGTGACATGTAAAACTGCTGTAGGTTGCGTGGATGTTAACTGTCAGTCACACAGAGATACTGTCATGTCATCCTAAGACATCCTCTGTTAAGATGATTCCACAGTTCCAACCGTGGGCTGAGCTGCGAGCCTTTGTAAGCATTTATATTTCTGTATGATGATTCTTGAAGCACAAATTCCTGTTATCTTTTTTTTTTTTTAGATTTTAAAGACACTGCAGATTTACACTGAGCCCAAAATAGTTTTACATGATACTCCCACAATTCTAAAGAATAAAGCAATACAACGACAGGTTTGTTTCTAAGACATGGAGGAATACATTTTATTAGAGCAAATTCAATAATAAACTTTATGAAAAAGCTACAACATGAATGCTCGGCTTACCAACATCTTCAGCTGACATATTTATATGTATGTACATTTGCCTTGTAATGGCATGCTACAAGGACCAATGACCTTTTATTTACCGAAAACAACAAAAAGGAAGCAGACAGATGCATTCACAAACATCTTTCACTCTCATTTCACATCTTACTCTTACACAGAGAAAATTGAGCTTTGCAAAGACAATCCTCTACAAGTAAAAAAAGAGAGTTAGAAGAGAATAATTTGGGAGCTTAGAGACTGAACATTGCTCTGGTAGGTTCTCAGTGTTGCTGTACATGGCTGCCTCACAGCATTATCGACCAAACTGAATCATACCATATGATGACAGACTCCATTGCAGTGACAATATGAAGCCACCTCAGGTTATTTTACAATTATTTCTGTTACACAGGTCAAAAGTTCGAGCCTGAATACAATTATTTGGACTGAGGTTACTGGACACGCACGCATTTTAAATTACCACAGAGGTAAACAAAACTTTAGTCTATATACTGATCTGTGAATCAGTAATAAAATGGTACGAGTCCACAAGAACAACATATTCCTACATATTTGACAGATCATCTGCCACCTACAGTAGTTTGTATTAACCTTTACCGTTAAAACAGATGAAACACAGAACATTTATACCCTTTATGATAATCTCACATCTGGCTGAAAACACACCAGTAAGTATAAAAACCTGATTTACCGAGACAACAGCTCAGAGCTTCTTACAGCTGCTGAGCAGATACTGAGCACTACCTTGCGAGCAAAATAAATAAGAGCTTAAACGTGTTTTAGAGAAGAATAATAGTAAAGACATGGACGAAAAGGTAAAAGAGGTTATTGTGGAGTAGGTCTGTGAACACCTTCATACAGTTCACTCGTAACCTCATCCTCATCTTGAAAGGAGTGGGATAAGGAAAAAAAACACAAGTCCAAATCTGAAACAACTCATTGAAGTGTCCATAGCTTTAGACACGCAGGATCTCCAGGCAGTTGTTGTAGCAGATGGCAATCCAGTCTGGCTGTGTAGAGGCCCACTGCACGTTGTTAATCTCCCCTTCAGCTGTGTAGGCCAGGATGGGATCCTCAATGGCCCGTGGCATCTGCTGGATGTCCCAGATCAGGGCCTGGTGATCATCGGCTGAGGGAAGAAGATATGCAGGCCATTAAAAAAAATATAAAGGAAAAACAAAATAAAAAAACAGCCAATCTGTGAACACTGTGCCCTTGCATCTGATGAGGGTTTACACTTTGTACTCAAACTGAAATTCCTGGATTGAATTTTATGTCTCGCCAGCCCCATTTGATGTTTTAACAGTGGGTCACTATCTGTCGTAACATCTGCTTACCTGCAGTGCAGATGTGACATGAGGAGTGAGGGGCCCAGGCAATGCCATTAACACAGGCACGATGATTGTTCAGCCGAGCCACTGGTGTGCAAGGCACACGTACATCCAGGATCACCACCTGTTACACAAAAATGTTCATCGTTATGTAAGGTATTTGTAGCTCAGAGCTTTTGGATTACATTACCGTTTTGGTAAAAAATGTTATTATGTAACAAAATTTCACAAAATTACCTCCATGCCATCCATGGCCATTGTGGCCAAGTAGTTGGGGTCCTGTTTGTTCCAGCAGAGGCGGAGAAGTGGGTGGTGCTGGGGGTCTTCGTAGATGATGGTGCTGTGTTCCAGGTGTCGGAGGTCAAACATGCGGACTGACCCATCGGCTCCCACAGATGCAAACATATCTCTACCACCACCTGCACGGCTGAATGCAATGTCATACACCTGAAAATGAATATGAATTAAATTTTAGTCTGGGTCTTAAATGTAATTCACGTTTAATCTTGCAGAGAATACACAAACAGACCTCTTTGTCATGAGCAATCAACTGGGTCTTCACATGTCCAGACACAAGGTTAACTCGTCCTAGCACCTGACCGGTCTCCAACCCCCAGATAGTACAAGTGGTATCAATGCTGGACGTGCCTGGAAAATTAATAGATGCCATAAATAATCCACAGAGCAACATTTAACTCCAATAATAATTCCTTACTACATGTCTTATAGTGGATTTCTTACCCAACAGATTAGGATCCACTTCATTCCAGTCAAAGGAGGTGAGTGGCGCACAGAAGTCAGAGTTCTTATTGTTGTTCAATAAACATTCAAGGCGCGTTTCTGTGTCGCTGACCTGCAAAGAAATTTGTTCAATGTCATCTGATCAAGTTGAAGCAGTAAACTAACTGGAACTACTACAATTAGAGAGGTCTCCTCAAATTTGCATGCACAGTCCAGAGAAATGTACTTAATACAACAATTACATTCTAGAGAGACCACACATATTTATACTGTCCATATCATGTTAGATTTGATCATTCTGCGAGATTAGATAAACAAACACACAATGTCACCTACCCTCCAGATGCGCAGGTAGTCTCCACTGGTGGCCAACAGGTCTGGATACACCCCCTTAGTGTCAGGGATCCACATAATCTTGGTGGTGGGATAAGGATGGTCAAATGTGTTCCTACAGACAAACTCTGAGCTCTCTTCCTCCAGACCCACAAGCTGAACCTGTGCAGGAAAAACATCACCAGTCATTTAGATAAAGACTGTGTACGGGGCAACGAGGATATTAAGTAAAAATGGTTGATGGCATCGCTAAAAGGTAGTGCAATTTAAACAATGAACTAAGCGTCCTCCATATTTGGCCAGGAGAAAGTGGCACTTGTATGTTGACGAGGAATGAAAACAAAACCTTGATTTCAAGCTTTGGTGCTGCGGAGGACGACTAGCATTAGCATTAGCTCGCCAACGTTTCCATTTTTAGATGTGACTAATAAAGGACCACATTCACACGTTACTCACCTTGTTGTTGTATTCCTCCACAAAGCTCCCAAGAGCCAAACGAAAGCGTTTGTCGGGACGGACGCTCCAGTTCATCGCATACACCGTCCATGGCGCCTCGTATTTGTAGATTTCTTTTCTTTTGCCGTGCAGCGACATCCTCCCGCAAGGCAGCTAGCACGCTAGCTCTGGCTAACTACGAAATAAGTAGCGTTCTAATCGAACTGTTACTCGCTGCTTGAACTTACACGAACAAATTTCAGCGGGCGTTGTGACGAAGAGCATTTAATTACGCAAATCGGCCTCTGAAGCAGGATTTTACACCACTTTTCTCAACAAAGAGTTCCATTGCTTGATTGTGCCTCAAAATAGGTGTCAAGTTGAACAGAACACGAGAGAGACTTCCGGTAATGTTTTTCCATGTTATGTTTTGAAAAATAAAATAAAATCACGCCTATATGTATTTATGTATGTATGTATATGAGAAATAAGTGTAAATAATAAATACAATTCACATAGCTAATGCTTATGTGCAATACGCGCAAAATGAGTAATGTTGATACACTAATAGACACATACAGACACTTCCGGTAAAATGTTCAAAATAAAACTAACTAATCTAATTTAATGTGGACACGGGAGGCAGTGGTCACGTGATCGCTGTCGTATTGACGGGTACGGAGAGCCAAAGAGACCATAAACCAAACCGTGACATCTTCGGGTTTCCGTAGATGGAATGGCTTTACCTTCTGCCGCGATGCCTTTACTTTGAAAGGGCGATCTTCTGTCTGCGGAACGTCATTACAAGTAGTGGTGGTAAACTCGGTTCATTTTATGAACTCGTTTTGCTCTGAGTCACTCATGAAAGTGATCCGCTTCACTTGAGTTAGTGTTGCTGGCCTCTCCCAATAATAATAATTACAACAATAATAATAATACAACAACAACAACGACGACAACAACAACAACAACAATAATAATAATAATGGCCACATAACGAGCACTAGTATGATCAACCACTTGTTTATTGCAATGTTTAACTTATTACTTAAATTCTCTGACTGAATCGAAGTCAGTGAACCGAATCATTTGAGTCCGCTGTGTTTCCGGTGATTCAGGAACCGACCAGCTTTAACCACAAGGACAGTCCAGGTTATTTTAGCTCAGACAGCGTCACGTCAGTGGTAGTGATTCTCGAGGTAAGTGAACACACACACTTTCAGTCAGTTCTTTTGTCAGTTAAAACATGCTTCGCTTTCCGGGTTGCGTTAACGAGGCCTTCGTTTAGCATCATAGGTTGGTTGTTGGCAACAAGATGCCAGGCTACTTAACCACTGTTAGCATGCTAATGCCAGGTCAGCTAACAGCTAATAATAAAGTGTGTGTGTACGATGGGGGGGTGGGGTATGATTACGGCTTGGGTTTAATCCTACATATGATCGCAGTGTTGGTTAACACTCGTGTATAGAAACGTAGAAGGGCATCCATTGCCCCTAGTTTGTAGTCTTTAAGCAAGCGTGTCGCAATCCTTGGCTCGTTGGCGTTAAGTTAGTAATGCGGGTTTATAGTTCAGTATTACGGCTTTCAGTATTGTGGTTACTTGAGTGTAGTGCCACCCAATTTCACCAAAATGTCTTGTTTTGATAAAATCGCAGGAATAAAGTCTCATAAAACAACAACGTTAAGACGTTTCCTCGTGTTGGTGCAACTCCCATTTATTCCTCCTAGTTAGTCTCGGTCCTTAGAGGTCACCCCCTATGGGTGTTTATCATGTGGATCCTACATTGTGAGCAGGGACTGTTTTGTTGTTCTACTGTGGACCAGTTTAACTGACGATGCCTAGGTAAATGTGTTCTAGGTAAATAATGTTCTGGGTAAATAGCTTACAATGTGTTTTGAGGTGATAAAATGTAGCAGGTTGAAAAGGTAGACACATTTAAACAACGTAATTCTTCCAAAGACCCTGAAGTGATTTGTAAAGTTAAGACAGTCTTTTGTATAATTGCAACATGTACTAATTGACAAATGTCTGATTTGACGTCACCTTTTCCTTCCCTTCTCTGAAAGGTTTTGCAGCCTTTATTTTCATGTTTTTTTGTCCTTTGTGTTATTTTTCCATTGTCATACAGGTCCCACCATGCGAAGTGTGAATCTCCTTCTGATACCCACCCTGCTGCTCCTCTTGGTCCTCCCTGTCACAAGGGGGCGTTACAATGATGACTTCGATGATGGTGAAGACCTAGCGGACTTCGATGACAATGACTTTGCTGAGTTTGAGGACATGAACGATGATCCAGTAGCTGAGACGGAAACAGCCCCGCCGCCTCGTGTCTCACAGGCTTCGCAACCTGAAGAAGATGAAGATGAGGATGAAGCCACTGTGGAGCTGGAGGACAGCCAGGATGGTTTTGAGGACTCAGAGACTCAGGTATATTGCCTTTTGTATGATTGTTTACATCTTGTCAATCATACATAATCTGCAGTGACAAAAAATGGAATTTAATATATCCATAGGATCAAGACATGTACAGTAAATATGACCAGGAGGAGTTTGAGGGGATTGGAGACATGGAAAAGACAGGCCACTCCATGAAAGACCCGCTCATAATCCACACGGTAAAACGGTCTTACTGTTAAAATCTTTTCACAATCAACGCTCCTGCAGTGTGTGATGTCCAGTGACTCTAAATGTGCATTTGTAAGCAGAATTAGATGAGATTATGCAAAGTACACCACTAAAAGTACACAACATTTATACCACTCCAGTTTTACTGCTACTGACACACCACCTGCTGTTATTCTGTAGGTTCCTGCACATTTACAGAACAGCTGGGAGAGTTACTACATGGAGATCCTGATGGTGACTGGCCTGTTGGCCTACATCATGAACTATATAATTGGAAAGAATAAAAACAGTCGTCTGGCACAGGCCTGGTTTAATTCACACAGAGAACTTCTAGAGAGCAACTTTGCACTAGTGGGTGAGTTCTATGTCAATTTTTTGACTGTATATGAAAACAAATGCAGTTGTGTTTTTGTGCCTCCTCGTAGTTGAGTGGTTCAAATAACGATCAGTTAATTGTCAATAATCCTTATGCTAAGGTGATGATGGCACCAGTAAAGAAGCAGTTAGCACTGGGAAGCTGAATCAGGAAAACGAACACATCTACAACCTGTGGTGTTCTGGGCGTGTCTGCTGTGAAGGCATGCTGATCCAGCTCAAGGTATGGGCATTATGTGTTAGCGCGCTGCTGCCACTGTAATGTTAAATACAGAGTCATGAAATATATTTGTGTTCTGTTACAGTTTCTTAAAAGGCAGGACCTGCTTAATGTTCTGGCCAGGATGATGAGGCCTGCCTGTGACCAAGTGGTATGTATCAGTCAATTATGTAAAAAAAAATTTTTGAGTCTTTGAAGTTGACTGGACTATATATGTAGTATTGCAGCCTTTTTCAAACCCATTACATCTGTCTGTAGCAAATCAAAGTGACTCTTAATGATGAGGACATGGACACTTTTGTGTTTGCTGTGGGCACCAAGAAGGCCATGGCCAGACTGCAGAAGGAGATGCAGGATTTGGTACATATCCTCTTCAACTTTTGTGTTTCAACTTGATGCATATAAAAGTGACATGTTGGTGTCATTATGATTAATAATTGGTACTACAGAAATTAATTTATATATTTCTGTTCTGTTAATTAATTTTTGTTTTTGCTGTCTCTATATTATTTTTACATGATAGTGCTGAAACAACGGCCATGATTTTTGTTCTTTTTCCACAGAGCGAGTTCTGTGGTGAAAAGCCTAAGTCTGGGGCCAAGTATGGACTCCCAGACTCCCTGGCTATTCTTAGTGAGATGGGTGAGGTCACAGATGGAGTGATGGACAACAAGGTGAAAACTGTCTTTTTATATCTCTTGCCTCAAATACAGTATTATTATAAAAATAATTAAAATAATTAATAACTCTTTGTTCCTGGTTTAACTCAATACAATTAGATATATCATTACAACTTTGCTTTTGTATATTTTCAGATGGTGCATTATATCACCAATCATGCGGACAAGATTGAGTCCATCCATTTTTCGGACCAGTTTTCAGGTCCAAAAATTATGCAAGAGTGAGTATTTACTTTATCTTTTTTTGTTTGTAATTATTTACTTCCAAGTTACAATTTTTTTTTGTGCTAATAATTTGCATGTCATCTTTTAGGGAGGGCCAGCCCCTAAAGCTGCCTGAGACCAAGAAGACGCTGCTGTTTACAATTAATGGTGAGCATTGTGTGTCCTGTTATTCTAAAAATGTTACTTTATAGAAACTTAAGTGTAATGTGTATGTGTTTGTAGTGCCTGGCATGGGAAACACCTCTCCCAAAGACATGGACGCTCTGCTTCCTCTCATGAACATGGTGATCTATAGCATTGATAAAGTCAAGAAACTCCGTCTCAACCGAGAGGTGAGCAGGATTTAAATGTTCTTGTGGCTCATAGTGCATATAGATAAGGACCCATTTATTTGGTCTATTTGGAAGTCTTTGTTTTGATTTTTGGATGCTGGAAGTGCAACTGTGACTCACTGTGTCCTCCTGGCTGCATACTTAGGGAAAACAGAAAGCTGACAAAAACCGGGCCAGGGTGGAGGAGAACTTCCTGAAACAAACTCACGCTCAGCGCCAGGAGGCTGCCCAGACACGCCGGGAGGAGAAGAAGAGAGCCGAGAAGGAGAGGATCATGAATGAGGAGGACCCCGAGAGACAGCGTCGTCTTGAGGTCGGAAAGAGGAAATTCTTCATTACTGTGGGAATTATGTTTATTCACGATTCTGCCTGGAGATAGATTAGAAGATAGATTAAAGATATATCTTTGTGCCTGTTACAGTAAACAAGTTGTTGGAGGCAGCAGCCACACAGCTTATTTAGTGTGTTAATATGTGTTGTCTGAAATGCAACCTCCTACTGACTGACTGTTTGATGGTTTTATACTTTTTGTACAGGAAAAAAATGTCATTACATATTAATACATTACTTTAAGAGGTGCTGGAAGGTAAATTTTTTTACCGTTTTTGTAGAGCTAACTGGCTGCAGGCTAAACAATGCAAAACAAAGTCAACGTTTTTCAAAGTGTAAAACTTAATTACCAGACAATTAATTATAGAGTCCCCAGACCATTAATTATAGAGTCCCTCCTCTTACTGTTGTGTGTCCTGTGTTTGTTTTTCAGGAAGCAGCCCAGCGACGGGAGCAGAAAAAGATGGAGAAGAAGCAGATGAAGATGAAGCAGATCAAAGTGAAAGCCATGTGAAATACTACCAAGAGGATAGGGATAACAAGCACACATGAAAGTAGTGCGCAGCTCAGTTTTCTCCGGCTTCTCTCACCACAGCTTTTGCACACACTCACTGTAGCTTCGAACACACATCCTGTGCCTCTGGGTGTGTCATACCTTGCTCTCTGTGTTACCACAAGGTTCCATTTGGTGTGGCTACCTTAATGGCAATGAGTGAACAAATGTGAGGAACTATTCAATTATCAAATCTGTCCCCACAATTCATTCCAGGATGTAAATAGGTTTTTTTTTCACTGAAACTGTCTTCTCCAGATGAATCAAATTTCTGTTTGAAAGTGGTGTAGCTCAGTAAGTTTTTGAAACTTAATCGGCTTATAATGAACACACTATTGGGTGGCATTGAGCCACATTTTTTAAAAAAAATGAAAGCATTGTTATTTCTTTTAAAGTTATTAGCATTAATATAATCTGAAATGATACTGTCAAGGAAATTTTATTTTATATCTGCCATGGGTTTGGTTGATTCGCAAGCCGTTTCTAATGAGTATCTGAGCAATCATAATAAAGTGCACTGACTGTTGGAAAACTGTCTGTTTTCTGTCTGTTTTGAGAACATTGAGGAAATTAATTATGAGGCAATTTGTAATTAATGATGATTACTAAAATAAAAATCGGTCAAAATAGCTGTGTACACTGTAGAAAGTGATACAGTACAGGCATCTTGATATTAATAGTTTGAGTGACTATAATGAGCACCAGAATGGGTGTGGCTAAATGCTAAATTTAACTTAAAGACTGTTTGAGCAGTGCCTAGACAAGACCAGCTTTTGGTTCATCATTGTGTTTGTGTGTTGACAAGCTGAAATGCATACTAACCGTGGATTGTCAAAAGCTTTTTACAATTATAGTCTGATATAATTAAACCTTTGATCTCTGTGAGAAATATGAAAATATTTTTCATCCACAGTATCCCTCTGTGGAAAAAGGTCAAAAATGACTGTACTGATATTTAAACTGACAGTGTGTTCATGTCATCTGTTATTCTGGTTTACCCGTTTGCAACATAACAAAATAAAACGCAGGTCAAATTTATATAATTCAAGGTAGCGGGCCCAAATCTCGTATTGCGTATGCAATGACAATAAATACATCATTAATATTTCATCTCTTTAATCTGTAAAACGTAATCAAACCTGTCTTGTCAAAGACCAGTCTTTAGGCGGCGCTATGATCACTTCGCCTCACTTGGGTTTGAATATGCAGATTCAAAAATATTTTTAAATCGCATACATTTCATAATAAATAAGGGTTGGTAACTTTTTTCACTCGTATATATATGTTTATTTTTTCTGGTGGTCTAAATGTGTAATGTCAAGATTTCTTTTTTTTTTTCAGGAATATGTTTGGAAGAAAGTGCTGGCCAGTAATCTTACACTGTGTTTACGTAAACTGATGGAGAACAGGCGAGGCTTTCAGGTTGGTTACGCGATGGCCGCTCTCTCATCAGTATTTGCGTTTTAACGCGAAAACAATGGCTTCGTCGCTCGGAGAGGCTTGTTGTGGTCTTTACTAACTACCGGAATGATGGCGGCTTTGTTTTAGCTGATCGGCTTTGTTGTAACGCATGGTCGGAGATGTCCTGTTTCTGTTAGGGACTCTGTGTTTTTCTTGTTCGTCTCCCGGGCCTGGCCACAGCTGCCTACACTGTAGCGGCGGGTTGCTACTTTCGGATGAGCGGGCTGTAGCTCTGGAAGAGGTGGGGTCTGAATTTAGGCGAGCACGGGGATAAACAACGAGCCGTAAGAAAGATGCATAACACAAATACAATTTGTAAAATGCTACCGATGTGGACAGTGTCAACAACATTCGAGTTTTTACTCTTCTAAGTGGATGCGCTTGCTAGTTAGCATTAGCCAACGGTTGGGTTAACTTGCTCTTGCTAAAGGGTGATAGTGTATTATTATTTTAATACCCGTCCACCTTATGCAACAGTGCAGCCATTATGCTACTCTGACGAAATAATTCGGACCCAGGATTGATGCGCGTTTAAAGTGAAATGTTAGTTGTACAAGGTTTCTTTACATTTTGTTGGTGCACCTTAGCATTTGCTAACCGTCCGGTGCTAGCTGAACCAACTGGTCAGTGACGTAGCGCCGGTTATTGTTTTGACAGCACGCAGCATCCTAAACGAGGTTTGTGACATTGTTTAATTACATTTTTTTCCTGCCCCACTTCCTGTGATGCGAGACTAGTCATAGTGGGTAACATTTGGCTAACTAATATGACGCAGCTCGTCATCCAGATACGTTAAATACAAAGTTTCTATTTCCACCGTTCAGCTGTACTTTATTTTTACGCACAGCAGCATTTCAGTTCACCGTCTTTCCGCATCTTTATTTGTTAAAGCATCACCTCCTTTGTTTTGGGTTCTTGTGTTGTTTTTTTTGCTCCCAAGCATCCACTGCTGCACTGTGTAGAGTCATGCTTTTCCTTTTGATTCTCAGTCGTAGGATGGAGCCAGACAGTGGGACAGAAGCACAGAAAGCTGTCAGTTTGCAGTGGAAGAGCTACAAACTTGTCCAGGATCCTGCTATTAGACGGGTCGCACAGAAAATCTACAGATATGATGGAGTGCATTTCAGTGTGCCAGTAAGGGATATGCTGTGTCATTTTTCTCCAGTTTGTGTGGATATGTATGCCTAAAACTACATCTTCATACTCTGTTGTGCGTAATTCCAAGGACTCCGGATTTCCGCCCGTGGGTGAACTACGGGACCCTAGACCCAGGAGGCTATGGTCCAGGTATACAGAACTGTCCCTGCCAGTGCCGAAGTTTAAGGTGAGAGGAGCTAGTCACCAATCCTAGTTTATTCATTTCCTTGAATGATTTGATTCTTGTCATCTCTCAATTTGTCATTGTTTTATTACAGCTTGATGAGTTCTATGTGGGCCCCATACCCCTCAAGGAGGTGACCTTTGCTAGACTCAATGACAACATCAAGGAACCTTTCTTGGCTGACATGTGTGCCAAGTTTGGTGAAGTGGAGGAGATGGAGATTCTGTTTCACCCCAAGACCAGGAAGCACTTGGGTCTGGCCAGGGTGTTATTCACCAGCACTAGAGGGGCCAAGGACACAGTCAAGCAGCTACACAACACCTCTGTCATGGGCAACATAATTCATGCTCAACTTGATATAAAAGGTAAACTAATGCACCTTATTTGAAGTATTCAGTGGTTGTTAGTTACAAGAACTGTGATGATTTAGACAGGTTTGGATGCGCACATACATTGTGTATACCTCTTCAAAACCGGCGCAGTCCTGTAAATGTATTATCGAAACAGCTGAAAAAGTGGCTATCAATCTGTCTCTTGCTTTCATGTCTTATCCAGGCCAGCAGAGGCAGAAGTATTATGACCTGATAGTAAATGGGTCCTACACTCCTCAGACAGTGCCCCTGGGAGGCAAAGCTCTGACAGACAGACTCCATCCTCCAACCCCCACACAGACTCAGCCTGACACGGTATTTCACAATTGTTACTTCTGTGTTCGTGAAGTTCTGTAAACAGAGGTTAAGGTGCATTTGAGTGTTACACTAACATTATTAGTAGTTATACACTACAGGTTTTTAACTTCTAGAATAAGCAGACACTGTTGCCCAAGTTACCATAATTATTTTTTGCCTCCTTCTGCACAGTCATCAGAAATCAGGCGAAGGCTCTCTAGTGACCTTGCAGTTTTGGCAGCAGGGGTCCAGGCCCTCACATCAGGAAGCGCTACCCCTTGCTCTGCTGACACTGGCTTCAGTGATCAGCGTTTGGACACGCCCCCTTCCACCATGGCAGGTCCCTACACCCCGGGCACGTCTGCTTCATCTCAGAGTGGGGGAGGAACACCGTACAGCTCTAGATCTGGGACCCCTTTCTCACAAGAATCGTCTTATGCTGGCGGCAGGTTAGTTGTGAATATTTAGTATACACAGAGTTATGAAAATAATTAACCTTTCTCCAGGGGTGTCAGTATCATAAAGTGAAGACAGTTGTTCAACTGGTAGTAATGACATAAGCATCTTGTATGCTGTAGTCATACTCTGTAGCTGCATGTTCATGAACATTACTAATGCACTTTACTAATGCATTGGTCCAAAATATATAAATTTAAATTTGTCTCTTGCAGACATACTGGCTTCAACAGTGGTGCTTTAGGGAGTGGCTACCCTCCCCAGGACATGTTGCCCTCCTCCTCCTCATCTTCTGCAGTCTCATCTACTGTGGGAGGATATAAAGTGTCTCGCTACTCTGAGGATGCACAGGAACCTTCAGTGTATCATCGAGGTCGGCCTATGTACCCCCCAAACACATCGTACCGACCCGGTGAGCCATCATGCTATCCCACTTTCCCAACTGTTGGAGGACCTGGGCCACACATGGGGCACCACTCATCAATGCCCCCACCACCCTTTGCCTCCCAATTTGAGCAGGCCACAATGTCAGACAGAGATCGTGACAGAGACTCAGGCGGGCGATACAGTGCAGGGGTGATCGGTTCCAGAAGATCATCTTATCACCACCAGCAGGACACAAATTCTTCTTCAAAGTACCATACACATCACTCACATCACCACTCAGATCGCAGGGATGATAGGGGGTACCGGCGAGACAGCCTGGGCTCTCGTTCGGGTGATCATAGCCACCAAAGACACCGCAATCACCACCATTCTCACAACCACCATGGCAGCAGCAGCCGCAGAAGGAGCAGCCATGACAGAGACAGAGATCGAGACAGGGATAGAGACAGAGAAAGAGACAGAGATAGCGACTATTCGAGTAGCTCTGATCCCAGATACAATTCCAACTCCCACCGTTCTTCCTCGAACAGCATGTCTCCCCCACCCTCATCCTACTCTGCATACTCCTCCTCCAAAGATCCTGCCCCTGCCCCCTCTCAGGGATTGGATGTTCCCACCTGTCAAGGGGGCACAAGCCTCACAGAGAGGGGTGCTCTGCCTTCAGTGGTAGGTGACAAAGACTATCATGCTGGTCACCACAGTGCTCTGCCTCCACCTCCACCACCACCACCACCCCCGCTCCCACCAGCCTCTGTCATTGCAGCGGCTGTAGCTGAGACTCTTGGAACAATGGACTTCAGCCAGGATACTCCGGCCCGTGAAGAGCAGTGGACAAAGCCCAAGCGCCGTCCCAGCACTCCACCGGCCCCACCGAAGACTCCGCCACCTGCCTCCCCACCCCACCCCTCCATAACCTCCTCCTCTACCTCCCCTTCTTCCACCTCGCTCCCCCATCATCTCCCCTCTTCTTCCAGCTCCCCACAACCTCCACCACATGACTCCTCCTCACCAGAGCCAGATTCCACCAATGAGAGTTTACCGTTTGCCTACCATAGCAGCAGCCTTGACTCTCGCATTGAAATGCTCTTAAAGGAACAGAAGGCCAAATTTTCTTTCCTTGCCTCTGATGAGGAAGATGAGGAAGATAAGAAAGATGAAAAGCAGAGAGGTACACGTGGGGTCCGTGCAGAGCGAAGAGGTGGGTCGGGCGATACAACTGGGGAGCAAACAGGTGCTAATCAGGTGGGAGACAATGGTGACAAGGATGTCAGGAGGAAAGGTGAAAGAGACAGAGATGGCCACAGAGAAAGGAAACGGGTAAAGGGAGGAGAGGGTAGGAAAAGTCCCACTGTGATAAACACAAATACACCCTCCTCCACCTATTCTCCTCATGTCCCACCACCAGAGGAACCCCAGGCCCAGGTTAGCCTTGTTGGACCTGGAGCTTTGCAGGAGGAATCTTCACAGGCTGGGACTGCTGATACACAGAGCAGAACAGGAGCACACACACCACCTTATAATGGGCAGGTTCAGGTAAGATGAGCAGCACTTAATAAAAGTTCAGACTATTGCTTTGTTATTTTTCTTATCGGGTATTTTTGCATCCCCATTTTTAAAAGTGTGGATATTGTAGTACTAAATTACACTGGGCATTTCTCCCCTAAACCTTAAACCTCTGTTTTTTTTTTCAGTCCTCCCCTCATTCTTCAGGGGAAGACATGGAGATATCAGATGAGGAGGAGACCACCATAACAACAGTGACCACCCACCAGCCTTCAATCACCTCAGGTTCTTCACCCTCTTCATCCCAGCCTGCTATGCCTTCACAAACAACTGACCCCTCATCTTCGCCCCCACCCATCTCAGAATCGTCACAGCACTTTGGCACCTCCATCCACCCTCCCATGCCCTCTTACCCTCCTCATTTGCCCCCTCCTCCTCCACCTGGTTATTCCCTCCAGCCCCCACCTCCTCCAGGGATCCCACCCCTTTCCCACATGGACCTGCATCCAGAGTATCCTCCACCCATGCCCCATCACATGTATGATTATGCCACCTCCATGGAGCTAATGAACCAGTACAGTGGTGGAGCGCCTATGTCTTTCCAAATGCAGACCCACATGCTAAGTCGCCTACACCAGCTACGCATGTCATCATCAAATGGCACCCAGGGCCCTGGTGAGGCAGCAACTGCTGACTACACCTCCTACCATCTTCACTCTATGCCACCACCCCACACACACCACCCCTATATGGACCAAGAGGGTAGTGGGGCAGGTGCTCATTACGACCAGGATCATCGCTACATACCCCCTCATATTGCCTACCCCTACCCTGACCCCCACAGCACTCAGATACCACCCCCTCCACACCATGGCATCCCACCTCCTCATACAAGCTGGCCGCCACATGTCTTACCACCACACTACGCTTCTTACATGCCCCCACCTGCTTATGGCACCATGCTGCCTGGTGATGGAGATGAGTACAGGGCTCCAGGGGAGGAGATGCCCATGCTGGCAGATAATCCACATGAGGCCACAGTGCAGATGGTCTTAGCAACTCTGATACAGGAAATGAAAAACATCATGCAGAGGGACCTGAACCGCAAGATGGTGGAGAATGTTGCCTTTGCCACCTTTGATGAGTGGTGGGAGAGGAAAGAGACCAAGGCTAAGGTAAGGGCAAAAATGCTGCCGTTGTCTAAGCATCAAATTCATTTTTTTTTTCATTTTTATTCTAAAAGGAAAGTTACATTACCTCATTGTCTTTCCTCTTTCTAAAGAGTAAGCAGCCTTGCTGCTGCCAACTATAGTTACCCTTGTTTATACCTTGAAGGGGAAAGATGGAATACAACAAAAGATCAGATGTCTGTGATGAATAAATTTAAAATGTAAATGTTATTCCTACCTAGCCTTTCCAGACAATGGTTAGGGGGGTGTCTGCCTTACGGGATGATGAGAAAAAAGAGGAAAAGGTCAGTCGTCCACGGGAGCCTCTCACGTCTCTAGTGGATTGGGCAAAGAGTGGTGGCATGGAAGGCTTTTCTCTCAGAGGAGCACTACGACTGCCTTCTTTCAAGGTAAAAGCACAATATTACAACAAACTTTGGACCGTATCTCCGCTCCCATTGAGGGCTGAGTGAATTAATATGCTGTACACTTCTATAATGAACCAGTTCCACAAAACAGAGTAATTATGTTACCATAATAACATAATGAGTTTAAAAATATTTTTGCTGTGAGACAGTGTTGGAACAATGGACTGTGTGTGACTCAGAAAAGTAAGTTGAACTCTAAGAAGTATAAAAATTTGCTTGTTTCCAAATGTGCAGGTCAAGAGGAAAGAACCTCAGGAGCTTGAGGAGGGAGACATGAAGAGGCCCCGTCCCTCAACACCACCAGATGAGGATGATGAAGGTTTGTTGAGCTGATGTTGAATGTTTTTTTTTGTTCTTTTTTTTGTTGTTTAAAATTTGGAATAATATGCATTGTGAATAACTTGTGAGTTTCTTGTTTCCAGCTGCTGACAGGAGAATGCAAGAGGCAGACAGGCATGGGGCTGAAAGGGTCAACAAGAGGAGAAAAAAGAAGCCCAGAAATCGCAAGCCCTGGGAGCTTGACAGCGAGGGAGAAGAAACATCAGATGGCTCCTCGACCGAAAAGGTGTGCCGTTTCTTCTAGTGTTTTTAAATCCAGTTGCAATAAATACTACCAAAGAACATGTCAGTGTTTCCCCTAAATGCATTGTGCCACTGCAAAAAAATTACCACACTTGAAATAACGTCACATTAACTATTTTGACCATTTGCTAGATTCCATTAAATATTGCTTGCAGCTGGCTAGCCTGGTAAACCTGGCACGAAACTTTGCCTTCATTCCACAAAACTCACCAGAAGTCACCATTTACAGAGTTATTTTTCAGTTTTCTCTGGCAGTAGCTTTGCTAGGTTATGGGCCCACAGTGCCGCTGCTATTACATTTTCTAGGGGAAACACTGCATACGCTCGTCTAGTGAGTTGCTTTTGCATGGTGGTGAAAACAGCATTAATCAAATGGCAGAATTATGTGATTTTTATATCAGTGTTTGGTCCAGAAATGGTATCCAAGTAGTTAGATTGTTTTAAGTTCAAACAATGGGAATCATGTTGCTCTCTGCCACCTAGATGGCAGCATGTTACTGTAATTGTTCCTGCTGTAACCACAACCTTTTTTCTCTGTGTAGGATGATGAGGAAGAAGACGACAGTGAAAAGGAGTCTGATGGTAAATAGAAACCAGTAGTCAATTTATCGCTCATGAGTTACTTTTTCTTATTACTTTGAGTTTGTAAGCCATATGGCAGTTGTGCATATGTGTTTGTCATCATCATCAAGATGACAGTACTAGAGTTACTTTTATTGTAATTGTTATACCTAATATCTTTTTCAGATGATGGTCTTAGTGTTGATAGTGATGATGAGAGCCTGTCCTCGTCATCTGAGGGCTCCTCCTCGTCAGCATCTTCTTCCTCAACGTCTTCTGAGGATGAAGAGGAAGGAGAAAGGGCTGAGAGTGACACCATGGATGAGTCAACCATGGACAGCACAGCAACGAAAGAGTATGATAGGTACAAAAGCTCTGCATTATCTTTCAGCATTACTTTACTAGAACTACCCTTACAAATACATTTTGTCAGCGTTATAATGAAATGTTGTACAGTTTGTTATATTATGACTGCTGGCAATTATTTTTTTATTTCTCTCAGGAAAAATAACGCCGTCGCTGTTCCCAGGGCAGACTTCAAAACAGGTTGGTCTAAACATGTCAGCGAACGCAAACAAAACCAAAAAAGCGTATCATCAACGACAATGCAAACAGGTTAATCGTTTAAGGAAGACTTTTACATTTGAGTTTAGGGACACCATGAGGATACAGTGATCAACACGCATGCCTCCCTAAGAGAAAGCTTCCAGTTCAGACTCTTGTTCAACAAGTCTCAGTTTAATGAACAAATTTGAGTTGAGTAGGGTTTAGGGTTTTTCCAAGCCATTCTGAATTGTTGCTGCAGTAGACCAAACTTGCTGACCTGATAAACAAATGGCATAGCATTTTGAGAATGTGTGTGAAATGCATATTGTTATGTGTGGCCCACTCTTTCTATTAATTTTCTTCATTTTTTTAGGTGAAGTTAAGGACAGCAAGGCAGACTCCACAACAGCACCTTCCAAGCGGCCTCCATCCCCACCATACCCACGACCTTCATCTCCTGTTGTTCTCGTGCCTCCTCTCAAAAAACGCAGGAAAACAGTCTCCTTTTCCACAGAGGAGAATGACAGCAAAACACACATGCCAACAGCGACCCTATCCTCATCTCCCTCACAAGTGGCTGGTGAATCCCCACTCCTCTCTCCAGGCAGGTCAATTGACTTGCTCGTCACTGGTGCCCCAGCTCGTACCAGTCAAGGCATCCAGCTGCTCCCCTTTGCCTCAAAACCAGGCGAAGGCAATGCCCTCATTGTGCCCCCACCTGGAAGAACTCAAGAGTCTGATGAATCCAAAAAGGGACTCACTGTTTCTCCTCAGACCACTCCTGTCAAATCCCCTGCTAAACGTATTGCTGGCAGAGAATCTCCTAAATCTCCCACACCTCCCGTCATGGTGTGCCGCACTGTGCAGAACCTGCCATTGGATCATGCCACTATGTGCAGGATGGCCTTCGAGGAGGCCCCGCCACCTTCTGGTAATAAACGGTCCAGAGGAAGACCTCGGACGACCAGCTTGTCTGCTTTGTCCTGTCATTCCCTCAGAGAAGAAGACGAGGATGAGGAAGAAAGTGAGCAGAGGTTAAGACTCAGAGAGCAGCTGGGGGCATCGAGCCTCTTGCAGCTGGCTTCAGCCTCAGCCACTGATCTGTCTGTGTTAGCTGATGTAGCCTTGAAAATGGACCCTGATGCTGGGGACTCAGAGGAGACAGAGACATCAGATGAGGCAGAGGAGCAAAAGATGGAAGAAAACCTCTTTTCACTAGAGTCACTGGCCCTGGTTATGAACCCAGAGGGTGTACTTGTATTTATGGAGCACAACTACTGCAAACCCCCTGTCCTTTCGGCACCACCCAGTACCAAAAGGACTTCCACCAAACAAGACTCTTCTGTCTTGCTCCCAGAAGACCTCAACGCTATTTCTGGTGTGCTTGAGGCACCAGAGGAGGTCATTGGAGAGGCACTACCATCAAGGGGGGATACTGGAGAATACTTGTCTGCAGTCGTAGTGCCCGTTGAGTCTGAGGTGGTGGCCCAGGCTCCAGCTGTGCCTCCATCATCAAAGAAAAAGGGCATGGGCGGTAAAGGTTTTGATCATGACAAGGATGAGAGCAAAAAGAGGAGACGAAAAGACAAAGAAAACCTTGAGGTTCATCAGACAAGGAAACAGGAGCAGACAAGCAAGAAACAGAGGAAACAGAAGCTTGAGGTGCGTGGGACATTGTCTGTTTTGTTTTTGTAAACCTTTTATGTCTGTCGTAATCATAATCAGTGTGTCGAACATAGAAATTTATTTCCCTTCCTCTGTCCAGGACTTTGAAGAAGATGTGGATGTAGAGGAGCTTGAGTCTGGGGAACTGTCCAGTTCAGACACTGAGGATGAGATGGTTGAGGAGGTGAGGAAGAGTGAGCGGCTCTTTCTGCAGGAGGCAGGGCTAACCGGGTCCCAGCGTTGGCCTAAACCTATTCCAGCACCTGAGCCGCCAGCCCTGAAGTTTGACAACCGTAGTGAGTTTGAGCAAATGACCATCCTGTATGACATCTGGAATTCTGGTCTGGATGGAGAAGACCTGATGTTTTTGAAGAAGACTTATGAGAAGCTGCTACAGGATGACCACAGCTCTGATTGGCTCAATGACACTCACTGGGTCAACCATACTGATATCCTTATCAATGATTATGTTCTCTATTAACTATGCATATGAATGGCAATGAACGGTTGTTTTCAATCGTTAACGTAAATATGATTTTATTTGAGTAGTTAGTTTATTATGTCTTCATGTTCATTGTGGGTATCCTTTCATTGGCCTTGACCGTTGCGCTGCACTAACCAATTTGCCAAACCCACGGCGAAAGAAGAAGAGCACAGATGGACAGCTACGTGAGCATGTGACTGGTTGTGCCAGGAGCGAGGGCTACTACGCCATCAGCCGCAAGGAGAAGGATGTGTATCTGGACCTTGACCTGCCTGAGCAGGTCATTCGGGAAGTGGAGAATGTCGACAGCTCGGTGAGCATCATCCCATTTTTATCTCAGCTCTTTCATCTCCCATCATTTATCTGCACAGTGTTTCTGTCAAGGAATTTATCCAAAAGTACTGTAGAGATCTCTGTGTGGAAATATGCTCAGCATTAATCTTGATAGGACTAGAAGAGCTGTAAACTGTTTGAATGACTGAACAAAATGCAGTCTTAAATTGGACCTCTTATAACAGTAAGGTAGTGCAATGAGGTAATAAGGTTGAAGTCTGTGGAAAGTTGAGGCAAAGTTCACAAGAAAATCCAGATGTTGTTCCACATTACGATGCTGTGGAAAGAATTTATAATCTCTTCCTCAAAGCTGGTCCTATGAACAAAGTTAGGCAGAACCTGTGGCTGCTAAGTATGGTTTTTACAAATGGGTAATATGATAAAAACTTTGAAGATGTTAAATTGGCATTCAGGTATGCAAAGTTGCTCCACAGTAATTTAAGAAGAACAGGTTATAATGGGAGTCAAGGTGGTTGTGAGAATTCCCTAATGGTCTTTTATGGACGGCCCACTAGGAAACACACAAATAAAATCAACCTGGCCCACACATCCTGAAATCATCTGGCTGGAAAAACCTTTTTCCTCTGCTACAGAAATCCACCACAAGAGCTTCTCATTCCATTGTTGTACTTACTATGTTCTAGGATACATTACTGTATAAGAAAGTCAAATGAGTTGTAAAATTGTGGTATAAATTAGGTATATTTTATTTTTAAACTGTATTTATATTTTTTATATTTTGTTTTCAAAGACACACACACACACACACGCTTTCATTCCTCCCAAATTTCATTCCTCTTCTCAGCTACTGTTATTTGATGTGATATCAGTCTAGAGACAAACAGATTTTATTGCAGGGAGCAGAAGAACAAAGTGCAATCCAAATAGTCCCAAATAGCTAGGCATGTGCAATCTATTAAAGAGCTTTTTGGGTTGAAAGGTGCTTGGAATGCCACTGCTGCATCAACTTCAAAACAGGAAGGATTGCACTATTTTGGACTGTGTTTTGATTTGGTATGTTGCTCAGATGTGACTCATATCCTGTGTGTGACTCTGTGGTGACACTGCTGCAGTGGTTGTGGTGGTTTAAAATGCAACCATCTACTTTTTTTGTTCACATTTTCACACTGACATTCCTACCATAGTGCTCTGTTGGTTGAGTGTTCTCCAGTTCAAGGTCATATGATAACATGACATTGTGTTATTGTAATATTGTATTTGTCTCCTGCCAGGGAGCTAACAGGTTGCTGTCAGAGAGACGTTCGGAGCAGCGCCGCCTCCTCACAGTTATTGGAACCACAGCTGTCATGGACTCTGACCTGCTTAAACTCAACCAGCTAAAGGTGCTTTCTTGTTACCTCATTTATACATTTAATTGTATGTAACAGTGTAATATTTGTTGTAATTAATTAATTTGTTTAGGGCTGCAACGATTAGTCGCCGTCGTCGACAACGTCGACTATTAAAAATGGTCGACCAGAAATTTTGTGGTCGTCTAGTCGTATATTATTTTGAGCAACACGATGAACGCCATTCAATTCATTAGAATACATGCAAATAAAGTTGCGATGCACCACCGGAAACGTAAGGGGCAATAGCCTGCACCATCTGCGTCCATATTGAACTAAACACTGAAGAAGTTCAATAGCAATAGCAAAGTCGATGCAGTAGCAACGATGGCTGAAGCAGAGGTGCATAGTGATGCCAGCGCGAGACTGCGAATGTTTAAAGTCTGGGAGTATTGTCGGGAAAATAAACACGTCACGTGCACTATCGTGAGTTTTGGCATCTCTTTTTTAGCCTACCTTTCAAAAAATGCATCTCTCAGTATAAAGAATAGCTAGGCTACTTTAAGGCCCCTTTCTTAAAAGATGATGTTAATTTCGTTTACACGTACCAGGATATCCAAAGCCGACGACGACCGTCATGTTACGGTGCTAAAACTGTGTTTACCTTTTCACGTGTCTGAGCAACACCCGGCGTTTTTCAAAGTAACGTTAACGTCATTTTCAGTGACTGAAACCTCCGGTTAAGCCCCATTTGAAAAAAATATGCGTCTTTACTGTTATACTGTAACGTCCGACCGGACGTATCAGGAAGACGAGGAGTTGTACAGCAGCCCTCTTTATTGGTAACGTTTCTCAAATACAACCTGGTCACTGTCGGCCGCAACCACGCCAACAACAACAGAACAACAAAACTTCCTTATTTATTACACACGGCTCTCTCCACCAACCAGACGCATTCACAGACTGTGGGACATCACAGAACTCTCACAATAACACTGAACATTAGTGCAGGATCGCTACAATACTATTATATGCATCACTAGTGGACACATTGCCTCTAATACTTCACAAAGCACATATAAACATATAGATACACTGCTTTTCAATGAAATCCAATTAATACCCAACTTTGTTAAAAACGGGAAACGTAGCAAATAAATAATCGATAATCGTTGACTAATCGAAAAATTAGATTATAGATTAGTCGACTACAAAAATAATCGTTAGTTGCAGCCCTAAATTTGTTTGTAATTAGTGTGTCAGTATTCTTATATACGTACATACAGCAATAGGTTGGTAGTTGTAATCAGGCTGCTTTAAGTTAAAATTTATAAATCATGTAAACACATGCTTCTCTTATGCAGTTCCGCAAAAAGAAACTTCGTTTTGGACGCAGCAGGATCCATGAGTGGGGGCTGTTTGCCATGGAGCCCATTGCTGCTGATGAGATGGTTATTGAGTATGTGGGTCAAAACATCAGACAGGTATGATGCTGAAAATGTTTGATTCCCCTTCTAGCTTCAAATTATGTATAAAACATGCCCCTGCAAACCGCTGAATAAGAAGAGTTCAATTGTTGCATTATAATTTAAGTAATGTAAATCCAAGGTAAGTAATTCACCTTTTCAGACACCTGTATATTGTGTTTATGTTAAAATGTCAATCAATAATCAAGTTTTTGTATTGTGTCCAGATGGTGGCTGACAATCGAGAAAAACGTTATGCACAGCAGGGCATTGGGAGCAGCTACTTGTTTAGAGTGGACCATGACACAATTATAGATGCCACCAAGTGTGGCAATCTGGCACGATTCATCAACCACTGCTGCACTGTGAGTCTGAACAGCCTCAGTCAGGCCATATCTATCTATATCTGACATATTTCTGGTCTCGGCTAAAATGTTGTCACACGCTAGTTTTATTATAATGAACCACTTGTTTTCCTTGTGTTTTTATAGCCAAACTGCTACGCCAAGGTTATCACCATAGAGTCCCAGAAAAAGATTGTTATCTACTCAAAGCAGGCCATTGCCGTCAATGAAGAAATCACCTATGACTATAAATTCCCCTTGGAGGAGAACAAGATCCCTTGCTTATGTGGAACAGAGAACTGTCGCGGGACACTAAACTAGTAGACGCACTTCTCTCCCTCACTTGCCAGTGGTGAGGCAGACACAGATACACCCTACACAAACACACCCCATGACTTGCCCTCCTCAGAGTGCACATTGAAACTAAGCCACCCTCTGATGTGCCCCTGCTGCTCCTCCAGATGGCCTTGCAGTTGTCCTCACAGTACCCAGGATGCAGAGATGCACACACTTGCACTTTTCACTCACATTTTATTTTTTTTGGCCCTATGACAAGCCAGTATGTGTCAGAGTTGTGTAACCTGGCATTTGAATACTTTGAGGGGGTCTTTCTTAACCATCAGCTCTTCTGTGGCAGTATTGTTGGACATGATTGGGTAACACATCCTACCCAAGCTATTCCACGGGCATGAATGGCCTTTGTGCTTCCATGCCAATACACAGGAGGCAGGGTTGCAGGAAGACAGTGAAAACGGAAACAAAAACATCAGTATTTCATGACTACATCAGCTCACGCAATCTACAGCCTGGGGTCACTCTTCCAGTGTCAAATCCCTCTCTGTCCTCCCCAACCACAGATCCGCACACAGACGCACAGGAATATCTGACAAATTCAGGGTTTTTAAAAGCGCTTGATAAGGGCGCACCTTTCAGATGACAAACTTCAGTCAATTTGGTCTTCAGTTATGCAAGATACCCATGAGTGAAGTTTCTTTTTTTCATTTCATTTCATGGTATTATTGTAAAAATATTGCTGTTGTTAATGGAATTATTTAGTTGCATTACCTGTAATTAACTTACAGTGAAATATGCTTCAGTGTACATACCCACTGTCCTCAGTGGTTTGTTATTTACCAGCCCTATAAAACTGTTGCTTCCCTAATTCACTGTGCTACTCTCCTGATTTGCCTCAACCTGAAACTACTGTTTTTAATCCAACATGAAAATATGCGTCAGTTATGGTCCAGCCTAAAAATCAGTTAATTTTTACATGGCTGCTGAATTTTTCTCCGTGAGATCAGCACAACCAAAATTGGCCAATGTTGTTTTTCTGTTTTCTTGGCCGTTCCCTCAGTTTGAGCCATGTCAACTAAAGGGAATGTTATTAGAACTCGTCAAGCATTTGTTTGGTAGGATCTCTGTCTGTCTCTTGGTGAAAAGATGTTTCTTTTATTACATTGTGTTTTGTTTTAATCAGCATTTGTCAGATTCCTATTTCAAGAGGGTGAAAATATTTTCTATTGTCAAACTTAGTCACTACCTGTGCAAAAAAATGTTTTAAAAGGCGCATTTATTTCATTAAGTCATGTCTCTTTTAAAGGTCATCTTTGTTTTGTTTTGTTTTTTTTTTTTTTCAATTTCATCAGCCTTCCCAGAATGCATTAATATGTACTTTATTTGTTGAATAGAAAACAACCCTCGCTGACAGTTTAACAGCACAGGGCAAACAAATGTCCTGCTTACATTCTGTTTGCAGCATAAATGCGTGGAAGATATTATTTGTGTGTGCTTGTTAGCCTCTGCAGGTTTGTGATACGCTGCAGACAGGTGGATATCTGTGGCCCTTGTGTTGTGTCTCTGTTTCTCCTATGGCTATGGCCGTCCAAAGTTTAACTTTTAACATGCTGAAGACATTTTATTTTGTTCCCCTCCCAAACAGGAAAATTTGTAAGATATTTTTAGTTGTATTGAAAGCCTTTCAGCACACAACCAACCTTCTTTACCACAAGATAAAAAGATGAAAGGAAAAAAAAACAAAGAAGTACATGTAAATATTGTAGAGGTGTTTGTTTCTCGTAGAAACACACTGATTCCAAGCTGTAAATATGTTGTTCCTTTTCCTCTCTCCGTGAGGAGGAAACATGTACATACCTTCCATTCATTTATTTTTTATTGTTTTTCCTTTTATTTTGATGATTATTTTAATATTATTTGCAATATTTCTCTTGTATTAATGCGTTGGACCCTTTATTAATGGTGCATTAAAATATTTTTTAAATAAATGAAAAGTGCTTTTTTTTCCTTAACTATGTTAAGTGTCCTCTAAGGTTTAAGGTTAAGTACACAATCGGTATTTGTCTAAAGGATCTTGGCTGGTGGTGGCTTAAATGCTAAATATTATGTGCTCACACACGTACACATGTATATATAACTAGCTTGAGTAGACTCATCAGGAAGTTGTATATAGTGTAGTGATTGATGCATCTGCAACTTTGACATTTCCTGTTCAGACATGTTACAGGAAGCATCTGAAATCCTTGACTTCTAAAGTCATCTTTTCACAAGTTGTCATTGTTATCATCAGATGACGACAAAGGAAAAGGGCATGCTGGGAAAGGTTAAGGCAGACAGGACCTGTGCACATCTGGCTGACAAACAGCTAACATGCTTGCGCTTTGAGTATTAATTTTATTACAATGGCCAGAGTGAAATACCAAAACGGAAAGATACTTTGCTTGTATCCTGGAGGAAATATTATTAATCCCCTTCCTCTGAGTAACGAGAAGTCTGACGACTATCTGGAAATGACAGGATATTGCTTGTCACCGTGTGGCGTAGTGACAAACTACATGCTGTAACGCACTGTAACAGATTGCTGTGTCCCCAGTTTCACAATCCTTTTTTGGTTATTTTACAGCTTACCTGTATTGCACAATGCATCACGGAAGTATTGTTCCACAGTTAAATATCACAAAATGACAGGTAAACTGTGTTGTGAAGGTGCATGATGTGTTTCACAGACAAATACTGTTGAAATTAAGATTACATTGAAAAAAGCAGCTTGAGTAAATGCTGAGAGGACATGGTGGTGGATGCGCAGAGAGGGAGAACAGTATTCCACTCCTGCCTTACATTTTCTGCTGTCTACACTCTAAATGCCGACTCACTGAATGATAATTATCAATAGTTACACCTTAATACGCTGATGCTCAGAATATTCATTCACTGATTTGGTTCATTGTGTTTCTGTGAACTTACTACATGTATGACTAAACTGTTACATTCAATTTCCCCACATTCATTTAAACTCGAGTTGCTGTAGGTAAAGAATGGATATCGGAGGAATTCAAATTCCCATTGTGAGTTTGCTCTTCCTATTTTCTTAACACTGGTATTGGACTTTGGCTGTTTTCAATCAGCACTAATCTCATTGAGATAGCATTGAACAGGCTGGCATGCAGTTCAAGGACTGCAGGTAACATTTAAACCTTGAGTTTATCTACGTGCTTTTAGTCTAACATTAAAACAACCAATGGAGAAAGCTACTTTGGATGCAAGGATTACAAATCAGTGGAAAGACAGTGACAATGTACACTATTACCAGAAATTATGAGCAGTATTTCCATGTCTGAAAATACTGCTCATAATGGACATAATAATATGTACATAAAGAATGTAATAATGGATCACAGGATTACTTAACACAGCCGCTTGTGCAAACAAGAGGAATGATGTGTGCACAGAATTTAACAAGTTAAATATTCTGCAAAGTACATACAGGGATAACATAAAGTCGTTTTTCCAGATTAGCTATAGACATAGTAAAAACAGTATTTGTGTTCCCACATTGGGAAATAGATCTTTGTTGTTGTGTTTTTATCGCAACACACATATTGGTATTGGGGCTGTGGACAGTCTGGATCAAAGTCTATTTATATATAACTTACCAATAAATAAGTAAATACCCCCCAACCCCACCACCACCATCACCAATTACTTGGAACTGAACAAGTCTTCTGAAAAGTCCAGTTGACTACAAGGACTAACTTCTGGACTCTACACATACCTTTGTTGTCATCTCAGTAATTTTTTACAACCATAGTCTTAATGTCTGTGACATTAATTATGGTAGAATTTAAATGATGTACATTACAACCAATCATGGCTGTACTTGCTAAAAATAAATGTTAATTCAAATAAATACTACATTTAGTTAATATGTGATTCGACATTCCAACCTTGGGTGGACACCCATGGTAGCCAATCACATTTAAGGGGGCCACTACATTGACCCCGCCCCTTCGCAAGTATTTTTGGACGTATTCAGTGTGTAGTATTTATAGGATGGTCTTTTTTCGCTATTCCTAATAACAAGCAGAATAACTAAAACTAGGCAGACATTTGAGTATAAGTATACTTTTTGTAGGTTTTACCACAAACCAACTGCCGTAAAATTAAAAAAAAAAGTCCCGTAAAAATTAAAGCCTCCCTCTTTAAATAGCGCGCTGTCGCGCGCTGCGCTCATTCAGCTGGCAGGTGGAGTCACGCGCAGCAGCATGGCCGACAAGCAGCCGGGCCTCGTCTATCTGCTCACCGGGGGATGCGGCTTCCTGGGCAAGAACCTGCTGCGGCTCTTACTGGAGAAGGAGCAGAACCTGGGGGAGATCCGAGTGTTTGACAAGCACGTGGACGCGAGCGTGTGCGGACTGAGCACAGGTACGAGCCGCATCAGCTGTTTGTGAGAGACAGGAGTTTGCTGTGAGGTGGGCTTTAAACGGATCGTAATGATGCAACGATGGTGCATCATTACGAAGACCTCTGCTCACTTTTTAAATCAGAAAATAATAATATCACATGAATCTTTCATAAACTATGCTGGTCTTTGGTTATGCCTCTGATAAAAATAGTAGCAGTGGTGGTGATGGTGCTGCTTTTTGCTGGAGTCACTGCACAGTCACAGTTTCCACAAGAGCTGCTGTTGTCCTTAACAAACTATACAAACGTGGACAAGTCTGTTTATAGAGCTTGAGCAGAGGGTTGCTTTGCCAAGACTGACTGCAATCCAAAGTGGTAATTCATCATGTTGCAGGCAGTAGCTGTTTTAAACTGGGGTTACAATTATATGCTTCTTTGAACTCTGTCAGAACATGCATTTAAACCAGACTCACAAGTTCGACAGATTCTTTCTTGACATTTGCCATGAGCCCTCATCATAATAACAAACCTGACATGCAAACAGTTAGAGGGGTTTGAAACGTTCTCAAAGGTAACCGTTAACTTAGTCAATGATCTGTGAATATTTTTACTTTGTCAATCAATGAGGCCGTGAAAACAAAATGAAATTACAAAATGTGTTTACAGTCACATCCCCGATGGCTCAGAATGAACCCTATCAAAACAGGTGTACAGATGCAAGCAATGTACGCAACATATGAATGATAAAATAACTGCTTGATTACTTAGGTTTTATATTAGTTAGAGATAGTTGTTTTTCAAAATAAAGCTCCAACCTAACGTAACCAAATCAAAGATTACCAATACCTCAGCCAAACTTGTTTTTTTTGTTTTTCCTGGTGGAAAGGCATATAGTGAGTTTCATAAATAGAAAATTACAGTCGACAACAGTGTGAGGCATGCACACAACCACAAGGGAAGCCTCCATCCTACCATCTAATTCTTGGATGAGCTTTAATTATTATTATGATGTTGATGCATTGCACTTTGGGCCACTTGGTGATCAGTTAGCAAGTGAGGGTGAGGCTTCGTTCTCAGTCACGCCATTAAAAACAACAGACGGGGAAAAACATTTCAACAGTTTACATTTCCTTTTGTTTTATTTAGACAGTGCATCTGTGTGGACGCGTTTCTCATTTGTGTTTAGTAAATTTACTAATACACATTACAGGATATACTGCATATCCAGGGGGATACGCAGGCAATCACTGGCTTCCAAAAGTCCAATAGTCCTCCACACAGTTATCAGCATTTCAAGGACAGTGCAAGAGGGCAAAGATATTCCATGTATCAGAGAACTCTACACATGATAATGTGGCTCGTGTGACTGATAGCTGGGCACGCTTTACAGTCTAGTGTCTACCAAGTGGCTCTTATCGCTTGACATAGTTCTAGTGGAGGATCCTACAAACTCCCAAATTTGACATTGTGTCTTCCTGTTTTCCCCTCAGAGTGGACTAAGGTGGTGGTCATCCAGGGGGATATCACAGACTACAACAGCATCTTGGAGGCCTCTCGTGGGGTTGACGTCGTCATCCACACAGCCAGCTTGGTGGATGTTTGGTTCAGACTCCCAGAGACTCTTATCTACTCTGTCAATGTCACAGGTGAGATTTTAGGGGGGTGGTGATTTGCAATGATTGAATGGGTTTGGATACTTAAAAATGTATGTTTAGCAAATCACACCTGTTAGATCATTTCTAATTTATTCAGCCAGAGCGCCCCCTGTCTCCTCAATGACGAGATTTTTTTTTTCTTCTCAGGGACGGAGAATGTGATCAATGCCTGTGTGGAGTGTGGTATCCAAAGTCTGGTCTACACCAGCAGCATGGAAGCTGTAGGTCCAAACACTAAAGGAGACCATTTTATCAGGTAGCACTCGGTTTCTGTTGCTGTTCAGTTTTATTCTAGTATGCAGGTAACACTGCGCAGGTCCAGCAGTTACCCTCAGCAGCACTTTCAGTTCTGCTTTTCTTTATCTTGCTCATGAATGCACCATTATGGAAAATATGAGGCCTGTAGAGGGAAAAATGTGATCTGGAGTGACTAAGATGGAAAAAAACCCACAGTAGATTGTAAACTCCTGGCCTAATGAGAGGGTTTCAAATGTCCTTTCGCTGAAATGATCTTGAATGAAACAGAAATTCAAGAGGGGCAATTGTTCTCATCCAGTCTTCTACTTGTGAATGGTGGTAACTGTTTATTCAGTGTAGGTATCAGGAGTGTTGTGGCACACAATGACACAATTCATGGCTATGTGTGGGTCATCAGAGCTGTTACATTCTGCTATACCTCTGGTTTCAGTTGTATTAGTCGGTTACACAGTTTAACATCTATTT
The DNA here is from genome assembly GCA_016785345.1 of Trinectes maculatus. Classification (NCBI taxonomy): domain Eukaryota; kingdom Metazoa; phylum Chordata; class Actinopteri; order Pleuronectiformes; family Achiridae; genus Trinectes; species Trinectes maculatus. The sequence continues at coordinate 592,201 of JAFBJQ010000446.1, forward strand.
TTACTGATGTTAAATAATTTATTCATGTTTTATTTTTATTTTTATTAAACAGCAAACACACACAATAACAATGTTCAGAGCTAAAAGAGAACATATACTTAGTCTTATACTATACTTAGAGTCCTATATACTATAACTTACTGTACTTAGTCTAGTGTCGTCATAATATCTATTATTATGACCACATGATAATATATATAATGTCATAATATAATATGACATTATGACATTATGGTATAATGTCTGATTATAGGCACTGACTCAGTCTGGTGGTTGATCCCTTAAAGTGCCTGTATAGTAAACCCTACCCTGGTATTTTGCCCAAGGGGATGGATATTTCTCATTCTTTCAACCTTTCCAAAGCTGTGATTGAACATATGGGATTGCACGCACATACCCAAAGCTATACACAAAGCAGAAATATTGGAAATTCTTCTTCTGATCCCACTCCCGAAGTAAAACAATGAAACTTTCACAGCTTGTGTTGGAAAAGCTGCTGTTGAAAACAGCAGGAAGTGCTCAAGACGAGACATGACATGGACATGTCACCATGTACCGTTCAGCTCCTGCACTCTCATTACTCATGTTTGATCTGTTGTCTTTTTGGTCAGGTGCTGATGAAATCTTTCTTATTTACACTGCAGGGTTAGGGAAATATCACAATGGCTGTGTCCGAAATCACTCACCCATTCCCTATTCCCTACATAGGGAAATAAATGTAGTGAGCTCAACAGAAAAATCTGTCAGACACTTTTGGACACTACTCTTGTTCTTAATTTTTTATTAAATTAGAGGCTTTTGATTACTGTCCTGTACTTTTTATTTTCATATTTTGTTATATTTTATAATAATTATGTATATTTTCCTTCCTACCGCCTGCCATTTTCCCTTCCGTGCAGCCCAGAGAATTTCTGGCAGTGCATGATGGGATATCTTGCTCCGGTTTGTGACCACCAGATGGTCCCTATATTTCTATATAGTGGACATGCTATGATCCCTATGCATTCGGACGCCGCTACAAAATGGCGTGGTCACTATATCGTGGTTAGGGAGTGATTTCGGACACAGCCAATGTCTCATTTGACTGATTTGATCTCCTTTTTTCTCAGGGGCAATGAAGACACCCCGTACAATGTGGTCCATGACATGGCATACACCAAGAGCAAAGCAAAGGCAGACAGCATTGTGCTCGAGGCTAATGGCACAAAGGTAATTTATCACATCATGACGGCTTTCTGTAAAACCCATCACAGTATCAAAATCTACCCTTTACCCACTTTGTGTAGGTGTTATGAAGTTGTGTAGGCGTTTCATCCTTGTTCCTAACCCTGAGCTCTGTTGTTGCTTTTTATTTAGGTAAAAGGTGGAAAGCATCTGTACACGTGCTCTCTCAGGCCGACAGGGATCTATGGTGAAGGGCACAATGTTATTAAGGAAATCTACACACAGAGTGTTGAGAGGGGAGGCATAACAATCGGTGGTGTCCCAGACAACACTGAACATGGGCGGGTCTACGTAGGTGAGTCAACAATAAACACACATAAACACACCTTTAGTGACGTGTCTGGTGTGTTTTTTCCTGGATGACACATCAGAGCCTTGGAAAATAGCAGACTCTCCTACAAAAGAAAGCGTGACAAAAGCCACGTTAAATTTAGATGGGGATGAAAAGCAGAAGCACAGATGTAATCCAGCCACTTCCCCTGCAACTGACAGGAAGTCTGAACACATTGTGAGAAACTGTCAGTTCAGACTCTTTAAAGATAACACAAATAGTGTAATATTTAAAAAAAAAACACACAGTCAATCATAATAGTTACAGATATTAATATGAAATATAGGTTGGCTGCTACATTCAAGAACTAAAAAGAATCAATAGTCCAAAATTACAGAGGATGCATGGTCACTATGAAGACGCCTACTGCATGTCTTTGTAAACAGCTGTGGCTTATGCTTGGCTGGCGTTAAAAGTATGATGTCAGTGTCATGCGGTCAAGATGTGAAGCAATTAAGCACATTTACTCAAACTATCCTGAAAAAACTTTCAAATGTATCTACAGGTTCTGAGTATCAAGTATGTAGTTTAGGATTATGAAGTGGACATATACAGGTAATTTGGCATATTATGTCTGACTTAAAAATAGTAGTTATGTTTTAATTTAGTCTTTCAGCTTTGGGGAGTGGATATGCATTGTGTCAAAACAAACGCAAATTTTATTGAAAAAAATAAAAACTCCAAAGAGAAAGAATAAATGCATGGTAAAAATCATATTTCTTTTCTTTTGTTTGTTTTGGGGAGAATAACATTTTATTGCTTATTTGTTAAGTATCTCCACAGAGGTTAAAGTTGGCCTCTTCTGTGATTGAATTTGGTGTCTGTCCGTTTGTTTCTGTTTCAAGGCAACGTGTCCTGGATGCACATACTTGCAGCCCGAGCCCTGAGGGAACATCCTCAGACAGTTGGAGGTGAGGCATTCTTCTGCTACGATGATTCGCCCTACAAGAGCTACGAAGATTTCAACATGATATTCCTCTCTAAGTTTAACTTCCGAAGAATCCGCATGCCGTTCCTAGTGATTTGGTTCCTGGCAACAGTGAATGACCTGCTTCGCTGGATACTCAGCCCCTTTTATACCTTCTCACCATTGCTAAACCGTTTTACCTTTTCCGTGGCTTGCACCTCCTTCACGGTGAGCACAGACAAAGCCCTCCGCTACTTCCAGTATCGCCCACTCTACGACTGGGAAGAGTGTCGAGCCCGCACACAGAAATGGGTTGATACTTTACCGCTGGATAACCTCAAAGGCTCCTAATGTGGCCTTGGCTAATGTTACACACAGATGCTGCTATGTCTACAGGACAAAGGGACTGACCTCCTGTGAGTTGACTTTTGTATCCAGAGGCAGCCTCTGGATACAAAAGTCATTATAAGTCATTGCTTTTGAGTACAGTGGCAAAGATGACCATGAAATAGCCCTTAAAAAAAATCTGACAATGATTTTGTCTGTATAAGCTTTTTTCCAAATGCACTGGGTATTGACCGTAAGCAACAGATGCAAAACCTTTGTTATTGCACCTGTTGCTGTTTGTTGTATTAATAGTATTCTCATCCAGCATTCATAGCATATTAAATAAATAATTTTAATGTTCTTCGGCATTGTAATTGTAAATTGTGAAGAATTTAAACACCACTTACAAGCATTTACTACATGTATATGTTCCGTTTATAATTATATTTTACTAATGTGTTATACTGATAACATGGCATGTATATGTATTACATCTTTTTAATTTCACTGTCAGAAATATGTTGTGTTTGTTTTAGGTATTTGTCATTTTAAATAAAGGTTATTTTATGTTGTAATTTCCCAATTTGGGATCAATAAAGTACATCTATCTATCTATCTATGTGGCAGTGTTTTGCATAACTCTGTTACTGTTTGCGCAGCCTGGAGAAATTATTCATGATTTCACATGTCCATAATATTGATTTACCCAATAGGCGTGTCCCTCTGTGCTATGTGGAAACATGTCTTCATTCCCCACGAGAACCAGCTGGATGATATATGTGGGTGTTTCCTTGCAAAATTCCTGGATGTGTTCCAGCATGCTGTGGTGTGCCCCATTTCCGTGGTTTTCCATAGTGATGCTTGTTTTATTTTACTTGCTTGCTTGTATGACAACCATGACTAACTTTCTCCCTCTAACCATGACACCCGTATGAGCCAAAACAAAACAATCTGAAACTCTGAAGTATCAGACATCTTGGACTTGAACGCTGACTATTCTGCTAAGAGAGGACCACGGCATAATGTTGGTAGAGATCATAGAGATCTTTGATCTGATCCATTCTGTGACGATAAACCTGCTATCATCCCTCAATATGTGCCCAGTAAAATATATGTGTACAATTTTAGCTCCTGAGGAATGAGACCATCCTTGGAGAGTGATGACATTTTGACCCGGTCAATGTCTGGACTTTGAGGCAAAGGTCAAGATAGTTTTGGGCCCCAGTTTTTGGCTTCTAGAAGAAGAAGAAGGAAGACGAAAGCTTTCTTAGTCATTGTCACAGTACACTTATACAGTACAATATACAACGAAATTTGGTCTCTGCTTTTAACCCATCACACACACGCGTGAGCAGTCGGCTCCCATACAGTGAAGGAGCCCAGGGAGTAATTGGGGTTAAGGGCCTTACTCAAGGGCCCAGGGTGGTGCAGAATGTGGAATTTGAACTCCCGCCCTCTTGGGCTCTAACCAGTAGGCTACCACTCCCCCTGAAGTGATAGATAACGGATGAATCTATTCTTGAATGGGAGAGGGATACTCCTTTTTAGAGATGATTGCGCCATCTAGTTGTGAGACAAAATAATGTAAAAAAAAAAAAACAGTAACGGATAAGCAAGAATATCCTTAAATTGTAATCAAGTTATTGAATTTGTCCTAACTTATCGTCTCGGTTTGATTAATCTCTTGTTTATGTCATCTGTGATTGTAATAGACTTATTTTTATACATACTGTTTATATTTTTAATATACATTTTCTATATTTTTTTTTTCAAAGGGAGTGTACACTTTGCTCCTGAGCGGATGCGTGCGTGCGCCCGACTGACGGGAGCACGCACGTAGCTGTCAGTAGGAAATGCAGGCGGTTGGTGTTGGATGTACTTCTGGTGCCGTGCTTGGATAAATTAAACAAAGAAAGTCATTTTCGTTACAGGATGTAAAGCGTTAATTAGACCGTTTCTTGAAACCAGTGGTTGTATTAAGGCTGCATGTCTAATAGAGGTAACGGAAATATTTAGCTGGCTGGCTAGGCTAAAAGAAACAGTACACCACTAGCGCTGATGCTAACAGTTACAGGAGACTAAAATAAGCTAACCCCGCTAGCTGGTACGTTAGCTAGCTAGCTCGCTAGCCGATTGCAGGACTTCTGCTCTTCCAGGTCCTCACCCCGTTCAGCGGTTCCTGTCCCGGTCTGCCTTTTTCGTGCGTTACTTTCACAGAAGACGTTGCGGCACCGGAGCTGTGGCGGGGGGACGTGTGGACAGGACCCACCTGGCTCTCCAGGCGGACGGATCACAGTGACACGCCGGTCGTGGGTGAGTTGAGAAAGCGGGTTTGAAGTTGTGGTTGACCGGTGCAGCGGGGTGGACAAGGCCGTGGCCGCTGCTCGGCCTGGGCCTGGCAGACAGGGAGGGTGTTGACTATTAGTGAGCCGTCCCTGGTGTGTGCTGAATAGGGAAGTTGAGTCGCATCGAGTGAGGCCTCCGAAGAGGCCGTGACAACAGAGTGGCTGCTGTTGCCCCCATCATCAACACAGACTGCTGCTTCATCAGCGGAATACTCGACCACCATGCTTTTCTAGGGCGCTTTGTTGATAACAGTAACATGAAAGTGAATGCAGCGCTGTCGCTTTGATTAGGACACCGCTAAATAATTAATGTAGTACAACGGAAAGCTATCTTTCCTATTGTTGTAAGGTTCTTGACGTTTTGCGTGAGGATTCCACGTGTGTTTAAAATAATACACATGTAAAATGTAGGGTCATTAGCGGTATTATGACGGCTTCTGCATGTGGTAAAAAGGGGAACTTGCTGGGCATATACATTGTAGTCACTGTTTCTATGTTATTATGTAAAGAAATACCACAGTTGATCGCAAATTAAATCAAGTCCTCTCTTTCTCTCCCCCTGTGTGTCTGTGTTTGTATATTGCATGCCAAATATTTCTGTTTCTTGTGAATCCATTTTTTATGATTTCGAAATTGTTCACCTATTTAACAGTTTCTCCTGTCCAGGTTTATAATCTGTCCAGTTGTATGAGCTGGAATGTTGTTTTTCGTACACACTTCACCAAACGTATTTGTTAAATGATGACCTTTTCAGATTCCAGGGTCATGACTTGTCATTGTGATGATTTGTATTTTTATCTGTTCTAAATAGGTTGAAGATGTTGCTCATGAGTCACACAGATACATGTTTCATGTATTACTAGATTTATGATTAAAGTTACTAAACAAAAACTCACCATCATTATTTTCTGTCTCTTTGTAAAGATAAAAACAGAGTGAAACCATGGCTGAACTCTCCACCATATCCCCATCACCACCTTCACTGAGTGATCCTCACCCAGCTCCCTCCATCCCTCCATCCTCAACTGCTGTACCTGTTCCTAACAGCTCTCCTCCAGAGACTAAACCCAAGTCTGCTCTGTACAATGACCAAGCATTGATTGGAAACCCTCCTGCAGGTTCATCTTTGAAACCCCACTCACCCTTGGGTGCTTCTAAAATCCCAGTCCCAGAATTGCTGCAAGAGGCTACTCCGCAGACGGGAGAATCAACAGGGAAAGATGCAGAAACTGGAACCCATGTTATTCAGCAAGAAACAATATCAAGTGACCCACCTGCAGCACCAGTCCTGAAAACCGAAACAGAGGTGCCAGCACGATCAAGTGAGCCATCAGCTCCAAGTGAAGAGCAACAGGCATCCCCCTCTCCCGATCCCAATCCCGGTCCTAACCTTTACCCGAGTGTGCATGTCAACCACAACCCAAATCCTGTTGAGGATTGTCGTCAGTTTTCAGCAGGTCAACTTCAGACTGCTGCAGATTCTAGTCCCACACCTGCTCCTCCAGCATCTACCAACATGGCAGCAGCACCAGCTGAAGAAGAGAAACCTCAGCAACTTCAACAAGCACAAAGCCCTCAAAGTCAGCCACCCCCTCCATTCATAAAGTCTGAAGCTCCAAACGAAGCTGGGAAAGCAGAACTGCCCAATACCCCCACAAGAGGCGAACTCCCCAGTCCTACTGTACCACTGATCCATGAACCAGCCTATGCCCTTCCACTGCACAACCCCAATCCCCGCCCAGCCCCTGATACCCTCAGCTACCTGGAGTCAGCCAGCCTGATGTCAGGGACATTGGAGTCACTGTCTGGGCTGGGAGAAGATGGGAGCTCTGTGGGCTCAGACTCAGAGATCAATGGCCTGACTGTCAGACGCACTGATAAATATGGTTTCCTGGGTGGGAGTCAGTACAGTGAAGGGAGGTAAGTATTTGCTGATTCACACACACACACACACACACACACACACACACACACACACACACACACCTGGCACATTTGGCACAGTGTTGGATGCAGAATGTATAAACATGACTCATCTTAAATCCCATTGCATTTAAGAGAAAGTTTGAAAATATCCTTTTTTGTGCAAAGAGTTCACTGTTTACAATGGTACACTGCATTGATTTATAAGGAGACAGTTGCTTTATAGTTCTGTCCAACTATCGTCCTTTTAATCAGCCACTTTACCTTGCCCTGACATTTTTTTCACTCTGTCATTCATCTGATGCAAAGTTATCTTCATCTCTTCTTGCTTCCACCGTGTCTTTTCTGTCATCCTCTCCTATTCTATTACTCTAAACATATCCGACTGTCCTTTATCTATTCTGGTCTGACTCAGATAATGCCGAGACCCTTTTTCTGTGACTCAATATGTACTGACTCTGTGTATCAGTGGTATCACTACTAATACCCATTCTGCTCTCTTCCGCACTTTTTTTAATCAGATTTGCTTCTACTTTTCCGACAAGCTAATTGGTCCTGCACTTTTGAATAATTAAAATTTAATTGATTTACTGTCAGTAGTGGCAGTGGATTCTGATCATTAAGGGTGTTCTGCATCTGAGCAATTTAGTGTAAAGATTTTGCAAAAGAATGAGAATTCAAGATTAAATTAAGGAGATTCATTTGCGACATTAGTGAATTAATATATTAAATGAACACACCAGGCTGCTATATTTAGGAATATGAGAAGCAAAACAACATAGTCCTAGTTCTGTCAAGACTGGTGTCATTTTATAATACTTATTTTGACAGTGAAAAGGAAATCCGAGTTGAAGTTGCCAGACAGCGGGAGATGAAATGGCTTGATATGTTCAACAACTGGGATAAGTGGATCAAACATCGCTTCCAAAAGGTATGTATGCAGCCTCAATAGCAGTGTTTTTGATGTGTTTTAGATGTAGATGTATGTACCATATTTATTTATTTGTTGACATTATACCCCAGCTAATACTCATTTTCTTTGTGTGTAATAGGTGAAGTTGCGCTGCAGGAAGGGCATCCCATCTTCTCTCAGATCCAGAGCCTGGCAACTGCTCTCCAATAGCCAAGAGCTTCTCGAAGCCAACCGAGGAAAATTTGAGGTATCACAGTTAGCATATTGTCCATTTTACATTCATTCTCAAAACACTTTTTTAATTGATCAAGAGGACAGATGGATGTAACATAGGGCGTTCTGCTCTTCAAATCCACCTTTTTTAACATTTGAACCGCTCTCGTCTTCTATTATAATACAGTAGAAATTGGTTTAAAAACATTTACGACCTGTAGGAGGCAAAAGTATTTTGACAAACTGGCTCAGAGGGGAGACCCAGTATAAAAGGAAAGTTCTGGCTGAGTAGGCCAATTGCAGATCCAGGGGTGCTAAAGGGGCGCAGGCGCAGACCTGTGAGCTGTAAGCCTCTTATCAGTGCTGTAATCCTGGTTATCAGTGCACTGCCCCCATGTCCACACTGGAGCCAGGTCTGGCCTCAGTTGAGTCTGGGTCTAAGCACTTAGCTTAACATTGTTTGTGTTATCTGAGTTGGAATTTCGCTTCTAACTTTTCGTTGTTTAATCTCTGAAATGGGCTCTTAGTCAGAGTTTGCAATCTGATCCACGTCAGTTGTTGCTTTATAACTTTACTGTGTTATTGAATATTTCATATTATATAATAATAATTTTCATTAAATTTTTTGTCCTCTTTTTCACTGCAGGAGCTAGAGAGAGAACAAGGTGAGGCTAAATGGCTGGATATTATCGAAAAGGATCTCCACAGACAGTTTCCCTTCCATGAGATGTTTGCTGCACGTGGTGGCCATGGGTAAAAAAAACAACCCTTCAGTCTATTTTACAAATACAACATAGACACGTGATTCACAAGAGTAACACCTTCACACTGAATACACATCACAAATATCTTACGTCTTTTGGGGATTCCCATTTGAGGAATTGGGTAGATGGAGTTCCAGTGTGAAATGTAAAAGCATAGTGTGAATTTGAATTGAGTAAGAATACCAAAACTAGCAGTAGTTTCCTAACCAAAAGAGGTTTATTGTAAAGGAGAGGATAGTGTTAATGCTAAAATTTATGAAAACCATGGAATCACAATACATGTAAGATAGTAATACATTTTCTTGGAGAACCTAAGTGATTGAAGGCAAAATGGTGAATTCTGGTGTTTGTTCATACAGACAACAGGATCTCTACCGTATCCTGAAAGCCTATACCATTTACCGGCCTGATGAGGGATACTGCCAGGCCCAGGCCCCTGTGGCTGCAGTACTACTCATGCATATGCCTGCAGAGGTGAGTATGTAGAGCAACATATAAAATACTTTCATTTTATTTTTACTGTAATATATCATGCAAAAAATAGTTACTGTCCAAATACCTACAGTCTTGACAAAGTTAAATGTGCTTTTATCAGCTGAGATGTATGCTTTATTGTTTTTATATTTTTTTTCTCCTCTTCTTCATTAGCTCACAACAAACACAGAAGAAGAAAGAGTGACAATATTTAGTGAACACCTAATGTGCATATTGGTATATTTTTAGAAGACCACCAAAATAGAAGCAGGAAATGATAATGGAGAGGGCTTGAACCCACTGAAATGTTTTGTTTTTTGCTTTTGTTACAGCAAGCTTTTTGGTGCCTGGTCCAGATATGTGAGAAGTATCTTCCTGGCTACTACAGCGCTGGGCTGGTAAGTGAATAAATTTTTCTTTTGTCAGACCAGTTTCCTCAACTTTCTTTTCACTACTTGTTATTTTCGGTCTTTTAGGAAGCAATCCAGCTGGATGGTGAGATCTTCTTCTCCCTGTTACGGCGCACATGTCCAATGGCGTATCGTCACCTTAAGAAATTCAAGATTGACCCAATTCTCTACATGACTGAGTGGTTTATGTGCATCTTCTCGCGCACCTTACCATGGTCTTGCGTACTACGTGTGTGGGATATGTTCTTCTGTGAAGGTATCATTCATAGCCTTCTCCAAATCTTTGCTGAGTATTTGGAATGGAACCTAACTTTATTCTCTGGCTATAGGAGTGAAAATAGTGTTTCGGGTGGGCTTAGTGCTGTTGAAACAAATGCTTGGCTCTGTGGATAAACTTCGAGAACTACAGGGCATGTATGAAACGATGGAGCGCCTGAGAAACATTTCACCTGACACTGTCAGAGAGGACATTATGGTACAGGAGGTGGGTCTTCTACAGTTGTGTACTGAAGAAAACTCTGCTTCTGTTTTTACTCTGAGACATGAGGTTTTTTATGAGTCACTTTGTCCTGTAGTGCCCAGTCTAGTAATCGTCACTTCCTCTGTCTGTCTTCTCTTTGTCTGATGTGTTTTTTTTCAGATTGTTACACTCCCGGTGACAGAGTCGCTCATAGAGAGGGAGTGCAGCATCCAGGTGAGGAAGTGGAGGGAGTCCAGAGGGGAGCTGACACACCAGCCGGGTCGCCGGCTCCATGGTACGAGAGCCATCTTTGAGTACAAACGACGTGCTGCTGCTATCACCTCCGGTGGTAGCCTCTCTTTCTTGGGAAGCTCGGTCCCTCCACCAGGACCACTCAGGCCCTCTTCCAGCCTCCTCTCACTCCCTGGCTTCCGCAAGTCTAAGGCTCCCTTCCACTCCAAGAAGAGCTCTTTCTCAGGGCCTTCAGGAGCAGAGGGCCTGCCACCTCTTTGGCCACCTGTAGTAACGTTTGCCCCTGGTCGAGGCCCTGGCAATAAACCTCCCTTTCCCCTAGGCGCAGACCAGAAGGCACCAGCACCTCACGGTCAGAGCCCCTTAGTCGGGAGTGCAGATGGTCACTCTGCTCAGTCTTCAGAAGGCACCTCAGCACAAAGCCAGCTTACATCTACGGCCACAGCACCGAGAGCACCACCACCACCACCCAGCACTTTGTCCCCCTCCCCGAAGATTGTCTCTGAACAAATTACTCACACTATCCCCTCACCAACTGCAAACAATGCCCCTCTGCCACCATGTCCCGATACAAAAAAAGAAGCGCAGCCAGTGGAAGCCACAGCCGAAGAAGAGGGAAAGAAGAAGAGGAGGAGCAAAGAAGACAAGAAGAAGGAAAAGGAAGATGAGAAGAAGAAGCTTAAGGAAAAAAAGGAAAAGGAAAAGGCAGAAAAAGAGAGGCTCAAGAGGGAGAAAGAGAGGCTAGAAAAAGAAAAGAAGAAGGGGGGGAAGAAAAAGGACAAGGGGGGAGGAGAGGCTGAAGACAAAAACGGAGCTGCATCAGCGAAAGAGTCGGCCTAGATTTTCACCCAGTTATTCCAGAATAATGTAAAGTAAGGCTGAACAGAAAGAGGTCAGGGGTCTAAAAGACCCCGAGAAGCAGTAAGATTGATTCATATAAAAGGCGATGTGATGGCTTCCTGTGTAATGCATCATTTCAAAGACTTAATATGGTCCCCAGACTACGGTGAAGAAAACTGGATCTTTTTAATAGCACCTCAGGGGGCATTTCCCCTCTTGCGCAATGGTTTTTTGTTCACCGAGTTTTATTAAGATTGGACAAATTTCCCTTTTTTTTCAACTGGAGCACGAGCTGTAAATCTGAACGATTTTTCAGATCACAGCCAATTTTTATTTTTCAAAAACATTTTTTGTTATTTTAAATCAAATGATGGCAGTGGTTTGAGAAGCATCGGCTCAAGGGATTGTTTAAAAGAAATGTTTGCAAATATAGAAATAGGTGCCATAGAGTGTATGTTTAAAAAAAGTCTGCCTACATTACATAGGATGTTGTTAGCACTCCATACACCCATAATTTCTCATCTGTGCACAGGTTATCTGGATGACTGGGAAAACAAAAAAAATGGAATCCTTGAAAGTCATCTCAAATGTGGGCACTGAAGACCTTAAATGCTAAAAATGTTGAGGATGTATTTATTGTCATGTTAAATGTTGTGTGTGCGCCTTAGTAGTATAGTGAAATGTGTTACTGTTCTATGTGTGGCCTCCCTGTTTTCGTTCTCCCTCTGCCTGCTTTTTTCAAACCATCATTGAATCTCTTCTGTGGCTCCTCCCAAACCTCAACTTCCTCATAGCTGGAGTAATTTGGATTGGTGTCACAGGGAAAAAAAAAAAAAACAGGGAGAATATTAAAAGTATACCCAGGCACTCTGTAGAGGTAGCTATTTTAATATTTCATTTGTGTTTTGCCTCTGACAAAACACAAGGGGAGATTTATTGTTTTTATTCCAGCCCTCTGTTTAGATTTATGATGTCTATGGTTCTGATTTTTCACAAAAGCAGGTTCAAAAAAAGGAAAACAAAAGGGTCATGTTAAAACATGCAATAATCCAATGGCCAAAACACCAAATTTTTCATTGTTGAAGTTAGTATTATTTTTCTTTCAATGAGCAGGTGCTTAATGCTTTTGAGTATTGTAAAAAAAAAAAAAAGATGAAGGATGATTTTTGCACTTGCGATTTTATCACAAAGCACCACTGAAGTTGTCCACTCCGTTAGTGTAGTGGCGTAGAATACGAAGAGTCTGAACAGGCTGGTTTCACAGTTTGAAATCTGCCTCGAGGACATATAGGAAGCCACACGACTAGAGGTGCCAGGTGAGCCACTGTAGCATTAACCTCTGATCTTTGACCTTTGGGCTCCATTGTATTTATGTATAAAGTGGTTAATTTAATCAAATATAGTATATTATGAATTATTATTATTATTATTTTGGATCTGAGTATTTTTCTATATGTGTAACCTGGCTGACTGGAATGATGGCCGACTACGCTGTGTAGTTGCAGGGGGATCATTTAAAGTGTTTGTTTTTAACTTGTCTTTCCTGCACGTTAAGTCCTCTGCTTTTACGCGACAAAATCGATGCATGTCTCTCTTTTTTTAAGTTTACCGTCATTGTTGGTTGGGTTAACAGGTTCACGAGTCTCCGGTTTACTGAAGTGCAGTATTAAACAGACTTGAGTGGGAAAAGGAGCCTCCAGCAGAACAAAGCAATGAAATCAGTGACACAGACATAACATTTGGGAGTTGAAGGTCTTAATGTATAGAATACTAAGAGGAGATTTTTGAGCTTTAAAGATTCTTTAATTCAAGATTTTAAATGTGTCTGTCTCACCAAGTCGTGTTATAACATTTATAATGGCTTATGGGCTAACTCCCTAACCTATTTACACTCAGTGTCCTGTACTGTAACATTTAAATGGCACTGAATCCCATCAGTATATGACAAATAGTGCCAGGTAGTTAGTGTAAATCCATTTGATGGCCTAAAACAAGTTCGCTATTAAACCGTACTGTTTTTGTAGTTAAGGGTTTAGAGGGACTGTTGTGTAATTGTAGCCAACATTGCCCTCCATATTCACTGTTCAAGACTGATTTCAAATAATTACATGGCTGTCATTCAAAGCTATAAATACCACACGCCCCTCTTGTTTTTGATGCCAGTGCCTTTGTAGGCACAGATTAATGTTAGTGATGATAACCTGAACACATCTATGCAACCTTCCTCCATCATGACTGTTGATAGTGTGGTGACAGCAGCACTGATTTGACCTCTTATTGTGATGAGGTGGCTGCCATGGAAAAAATGAAGTTTGTGCTTCAGTGGGTGTTTATGCTTATTCTGAGCACAAGTCCGGGCGCGCGGGCTTCAATATTTTATGAGCAATACATCCTTGCAGCTCACGCCTTGAAGGAAAAAAAAAACATTTCTTGTCGTTCGGAGGGCTCAGAACGTCATGATGATCAAATTATTCTCTCTCGGGCTTGTGTGGAATCTGCACTTAGAGTTCCTCAATATTGAGAGTGAAGGAAGAAATCCCTTTCTATCAGGTCTCTTGTTCATTCTCGATTACACCGAATTGGGAATGAGCCTACTGATGCAAATGTTGAAAGAAGCATTTTCTTCCTTTTGTTCCCATGTTATTACGTCTCTCGTGTTTTTAAGTTTACATGTCACTCTCTCTGGCGAAAGTGAAATTAAATCATAGCTAATTGAATTCATTCCTTCAGATCTACAACTGATGTATTTAATTGATAATGACATTTGTGATGAGTAATAAACCATAATATATTAAGACATCTTAGTGGCTTTGTCCTTTATTTGCTGTGGTGGAGGCAGCTGTTAAATAACCATCACTCATAGAGAAGGCCTGGTTATGTATTTAATATGCAATCAGTAGCATGGAATAGGTGCTGATCTGCATGGATTTGATTGACGGTACATTATCCTGTCTGTATATGTGGTAATAGAGAATCTCCACTAGATGTCACTAAGTGCTCCTGAGGGATTTTGCCATCCGTCTGACATCTGGCTCCCTCGAACCCTGTCCCACACAGCCACTGAACAGAGACGCTATTGTACAAAAAGAAAGAGATTTTATTCACAGTTTTTCCCTTTTATTTGTTACAGAGGAAAAGTCCAGTCGCTGAAGTTGAGACGGCTTATGGAAAAAGAAGGCGATTCAACAGTCACAGGAAGGAGCGGGGAGAAAGAAGTCGAAGATTTGAATGTTTTCTTTCGTCCCTTTCTCGCCGCCCCTTCAATCGTTTTGAAACACTTTGGAAATAAGGAAAAAGTTGCCATCACTTTAAGGAGGCAACTTTTCCCCTCTCTGACCTGCGAACGCCCCCCCTCCTCTCACCTCTTCTACCCAAGAGGACCTCTTCAAAATTTGGAATGAAGTCCTTTTTGTGTGTTTGTTTGTTTTTTGCTTAAAACAAAAAAAAAAACCCATCTTCCTCTCAGATACTGAGAGAAGCAGAGGGACACCTCAGGGGTCGAAGTGACGGGGCGGACGGATGTGGAGGTGAGACGACAGGAGGTTGTTTGCAAGGAAAGGAGACGTGTTTGAGAAAAAGCTTGTAGATGGAAAAGTTGTCATGAGATAATTTTTTTTTTTATTGAAAATCATCCCTATTCCCCATAAGCACACATAGACATCCCATGGGCGTCAGCCCGCTCGTGTGTCACTGTGACAAGTCTTTGGTTTGAACATGAGTGGCTAAGCACATGGGTTAACACAGAGGGTGAGCAGGGAGGAAGAGGAGGGAAGAAAAGGGCGGGGGAAGGCACAAAAGCAAAGGGATTGCTGTCTTTCTTGTCTTCTCGCTCTCTCTTTACTCCTCCTTCTCCTCTCCGTGTGTGATGACGTAGCAGATGTTCTTGTAGTCTACGTTGCCAGCCACATCTGGGGGGAAGGCGGCCCACATGTTCTTAATCTGAGGGAGAGAAAAAAAACATGACAATTCAAGTTCTAACCTCACTAAAAAAAACAACTTTCTTAAAACAATTAATGATTTTTTTTTAATTGTTCGGGGTTAGATTTTATGTTGAGGAACAGTTGATGCCAATTTGTCAAAATCGACATTCGTCTGACAGGTTGATGATTTTACCTCCTCCTTGGAGAACCTGTCGCACTGAGTGGTCAGGAGCTCCTCAAGGCTGAAAGAGTCAGACAGACAGTTTTATTGGGATCAAAAAATCAGGATATGTGATTTATGCAACAAATAAAACCAAAAAGGGATAATGCTTACAATTCTTTCTTGATGGTTCCAGTTGCAGCGGGGTCCAGGACCTTGAAGGCGCTCAGGATAACGTCCTCGGGGTCAGCACCTGAAGACAACAGGAAGTTCTTATAAATAGTCTTTGGTAGTTTGATGTAACAGCGCATCGTCATCATCTGTGTGCGGCTGATTAAAAAGCAAGATTTCCACACCCTTCAGCTTCTCTCCGAACATGGTGAGGAAGACGGTGAAGTTGATGGGGCCGCTGGCCTCCTTGATCATGGCCTCCAGCTCCTCATTCTTCACGTTCAGCTGGCCTACACCATGCAGATGTTGGATTAGACTGGGTGGGACCACGGAACACACACACACACACATGATCTTACATTAGGTTTGGTCCTTACCCATTGAGGCCAGCACGTCCCTCAGGTCGTCTTTGCTGATGATGCCATCTCTGTTCTGGTCAATGATTGTGAAAGCCTGAAGAAAAGCAGCTTTAATGAGGAAGCAGTTATCTCATATGGGAAGAGTGGGAGCTCCTTCATGAATTAAAGTGGCAGCTGGCGGCGTGACACATGCAGATAGAGGACATTGTGTGAAAAGAAGTGGGCTGCACCCTGTAAGTCAGACATAACTGTAGTGGCGTTGAGGGATGGGGGGACTGAGGTGACCCCCCCTTCCAACTCTGCACCCCCCCTTCCAGCCCCCCAGTCTTTTCTCACAGGTTAATTTGGGAAAGTATCATTAGGGAACAGCTGTCTGATCTACTCACCCTCTACTACTGCGTCTATGAAACTTAAGATTAGACTTAAGATAACCTCTTGGACTTAAAGTCTGTCACCGACCTTTTTCTGCCACCCCTGACCCCCACCCATAAACACACACACACACACACACACACACACACATGGTTCCTTTGCTCTGACAGTGACTAACACACACATATCCCACCGGCTATTTTTCCATCTGTGCAACGTGCTAAGATCATCCTAATCATCGTGTCATACATTCCCTAAGTAGCACTTAAGAAGCCCGTATCACTTATCACGGGAGGAATGTTTCCTCCATTCGCGTTCCCATATCCCCTGACAACGCAGTGAAAACACAGACGGCATCATTATCCAATCTCCTCACAGCACGTCCATATAAAATCCCATCTTCTTGACCTTCCTGAACCACACACACACACACACACACACACACACACTTGCTCCCTCGACTTTTAAGTGTCTATGCTTAACAGTGATTTTGAAATGGGAAACATTAGCGTCCATAGAAGCAAATTTTACAAACAGATCAAATGTGCAAAAAGAATTTGGCCCATTTCTCGCTCATGTTTTTTTTTTTTTTTTTTTTAACATGTCTGTGGTCTGGCCCAGTTGTTCTACCTGGCCTCCCGGCTTTTAGCAGGTGACTAGAAGAGATGTCTGAGTGACAACTGGAACGCTGGGGGGGGTCAGAGGTGAACAAAATGCGAAGAGTTTCAGATGGTGTCAGAAATTTCACAGCTCCCCCTAATGACACGCTCATACTTATTAAATTGTCAGGGGAGAAGGGGGTGGGGGGGCGAGGGTGGGGGGTTGGGGGGGAATGCAAAATAGCAACTGCTATGAAAATGGATCCAAGACACCAAACTCTAATTTTGGTCACCGTCTCCTGGACAGAGGAAACTCCAATGTTAGATACTGCGGTGTAGATGCTGAGAATGACGATCCCACAGTGGTAAAGCCAGTTTCCTTTAGGGATGGAGAAGCAAACCTCACCTCCTTGTACTCCTGAATCTGGCTCTGCTCAAACATGGAGAACACGTTGGAGGAGCCGCCGTCTCCTGCTGCCTGCCTCCTCTTGGCCTTCTTTGGTGCCTGGAGGACAAACACACAAGTGAAGTCTTTGACAGCTTTGGCTCAAACCTGATGACCAAGCAACGTTTACTTGCACGTATGCAGGAAGAATAGTAATTCTCATTGATTCATCCCAATAATTGTTAAAGAAAAGATGATTAACGTTTGGGGGGAAAAAACAAGAGTAAGTAGATATTATCTAATGTGATCAATCATCTCATGACCCCTGCGATCTATCTTGTGATACTAGACCCCCAGGTGGAGAACCAGCGTTCAACTCAGAGATTTAAGTTAAGCAGGTTAACGCAGGTTATTTATGTTTTGACTATGATATGCAGATTCAAATGCATTCTTCAAAACTAGAATTTAACACTTTAGTACACAAGTACCCTTTATAACTGCATCACCAAGAGCTGCTGTTACCCAAACAAAAACAAATCCACAAATTACTTTTTCCAAAACGCTGCATCAGCTAGAAGTGATGCTGAACGCCCACATGTTTTTTTTATTTTTCGGTTACCATTATTTTAGTTTTGCATCAAAAGGCAGAGTTAATCCATAGGGTTGGTTTGATCCCCCTGTAGAAGTTTCCAGCAGCAGCGTGCAGAGACGTGGGAACAGAGCCCTGGTACTCACCATCTTGAGACGGTATGAGCGGAGGTGTGGACGATCGAGAACGAGAAGACAGTGTGAAGCCGCGTTAGACGTATATCCCGGGGGGCTTATATACTCCTCCGCAGGCCAATCTAACTTTAGCCACAACCTCAAGTTTGGATTGGGATAAAAAAGAGAGAGAGAGAGGGAGGGAGAGAGAGAGAGAGAGACGATGGTAAAGGATGAACTGATGGTAAAAGTGGAGGAGACGGAATGGCGGGATGGTGTATCACTTTACAGAAAATCAGAAATAGACCCAGGAGTCTTGGAATTAAGTAAACCCGATAGCTGAGGGACTGTGCCGCAGGTCTGCAGTCCCACGTGGACTAATAAGGACATTCGGGACATAGATACTTGTTGGACCTCTGGACAGTGTTTCTCCACCCTCCTTATGTCCACCGACATCTGCCTGCACAGAGCTACAGTGGCCACTCGCTGACTTTATTTTTGGTTTGTGATGTCCATTGCGATATTATAGACTGAGATACAGGCGTTCTTTACACTCAGCAACTGATGCAGCGATGACCCTCTATGTGCACCACTTCGTCTTCTTATTTTAAGTTGTAGTAGTGATGCTAACTTTCCCAACATAAAGTCAGTTGTTTTTGAAAGCTGTATATGGCAATAGAAGAGCGCAATAAACATTTCTATATCATGACACAGAGTGTGCACATTATTTATCTATTTACCTCATGGTGTCTGTGTTTTAAGATTTTATTTTATATTATTAATGTAATGTTTTAAATTATATTTCATCTGTGATGAATTAAGAATAATGTACTGCGAATCAACCAACAAAACTAACACGACATAAATAAAGGTCATCGACTCCAGAGGTTGAGGTTATTTTAGACTGTGAAGCAAAAATAAAGTAAATCATAGGCAATAACGTGAAAACACCACGTTACAAAATAACTTGTGATGCAGTGAAATGACATCTTTTAATGCTGGTGACCGTTATTACACACAGTCGTGGTTAATGGAAATATGGGTTTCTGCAATCGTGTTGTCAGCGTTAAATGTTTGACAACATGCCAGAAAAGTGAAAGCACCATCAACCTCTGGCCTCAGTCCTACTTTCTCATCACTACAAAGGTGTTCGTCGGGTGACTGGCCTCAGTCGTGAGCGCTGTCCCACCTGTCCCACCTCCGCTCTCACACTGTCCCCCACCCCCGTTATGCAGGGATTACCGGGCAGAGTGATGGCAGCAGACATTCCCAGGAGAATATAAAAGGGACAGCTGAGGGCGACCAAAATAGCTAAATAAACTTGACGGTCTGCCAACACCCGGAGGCCTAGAGAGCAAAATGTTTTGTCAGGGTTTATGTCCAAATTTACCCCAAAGATAATCTGCTTTAATTTCTGTGACAACTTTGTTAATCTCGTCTATTGAACGACTTTATTTTTGCTCCGCGGTCACGGGTGTTTGTCTTTCCACTGATCTGCCTCCACTCTTTCCTGGTTTTCCACTTGTGCCGTCGCTCGGATCGGGCAGACATTTGTGATCGGAATAGATTGCTAGGTCGTTAAATAGCAATCCATCGGACGTGTTTCTATACAGATGTGTGTGTGTACATTGCAGGGGCCGTCACGGTAATGTGAAACCTCTTGCCACGCGTCTCTGCAGCCATATATCACTTTTTGGATGATTGGTATGTCTGTCTGTAGGGTCTGGAATGTGGAGAAGCTCTGCAGCTTGCCCTTTGCAGGAGGATGTCATAGTTTGTAACGTCATACCGGTGTGTATGGTGTGTCTGTTCACCTAATGGCCTCGGGTGGCCCTGTTTTGTCATCTGATTCCATCTTTAAGTGTGTGACAACAATTGTCCTCCAGTAAATTTTGGGTCAGTTATCAGCTTTTACCCTTTTTCGCTTTGGGGGTATTGAATAAACAGGTCATTTAAAAGATGTGCAATATACAAATATGATATTAAAACCACTGGTTTATAACTCATTGTTTTGCCCATTGTGCCTCTGATCAATCAATCTAAACAATCGATCCACAAAATTTAAATTTCTCCGCTATTATGTTAATGTTGTTATTCACTTTAATGCAAGCACTGAGGATTCAGGGGCCCACTCGGGGCCAAGGTGTCAGCGTGCCTGCAGCTCCCCCTGCTGTTTACCTTCATCCACTTCATATGTCCCCCTATGTTCCCTAGTGGACCTGAGTAAAATTCTGCATTTGCACCTAATATTATGTCATGGCACCATATTGAGTACGAAACATTTGTTTAGGTCTTAGGTCAAGGAAACATTTTATTTTATTGTCTCAATGTCGCAATGACTCTCTCTCGCCATATACACACATATACAGTATATGTATATATGTATAGGTGTCTTAAAGGCCAAATGCAGGAAACTCAAAACACTTCAGGTTCAGTTCCTCTTTGATTCACAGATCACCTCACCTCACTTCCTCTTACAGAGTTCCTTAAATGTCTTTTTTTTATTTTGAAGTCACCCAAGATCAATGAGAGCATTGTCCTCCTCTGCTCGCCGACTCTTCAGCCATTCCTCTCTCGCCTTCCTCACTTCCTGGCCATAGTAATCATGAAGTTTGCTAAACTCCTCAAGCTGATCGAAACCCACCAGCGGCCATTCGCCGTACAAAGGTGCGGGGCCGTTCAGTGGCGTGACGAGAGCGTTCCTCCTGGTCCACAGTTTAGGGGACTTTTTAGCCTTCGCTTTAGTGGGGACTGAAGGTGCCTGTAAAACAATGCTGGCACTGAGGCTTCTGCTCTCCCTGACTGCAGCTGATGGCCCCTGCACAGGGAAGAAGAAGCTGTTGCTGGACTCTTTGAGGGTGCTGAGAGAAGAGCTGTGACGGGGAACACCAGAACCCTCTTGTTGTTGTTGTTGTTGTTGTTTAACCTCTGCAGATTAAAAAAACAGGAAATGAAAAACAATATTTATAGCCTGGTAAAACGACCGAATGAACAAGTAATGTTCTAAAAAGTTAACCTATAAAAGTCATGGAAACAATCCCTGAACTTCAGTTTAGAAGGACGACTAAACAGGAGCAGGTCTCAGCTCTCTTTACTCGCCTTCATACAGCCTCCCCAAGTCTCTCACCAGCAGGGAGAGGTAACAGTGACTGGCTGAGAGCAGAGCTTTGACCCAGCTCTCCTGGCTCTGACGATCCGCTGCTGCAAAGCTGTAGGTTTTGAATCTGGACCCCTCAAACACCAGGGAAAATGCAAACTGTCCATCAGACTTCATGCTTCTTACTGCACACCCCTCCAACACAATGACACCCAGCAGGTGCCGGTCAGCAGGACGCTCCTGGTAGAAGAGCAGGTTTGCTTTCAGGACACACCATCGCCGATGGTAGGTGGCATTTCGCTTTTTCTGTAATAGACATCGATGAAAGTTATTCGATTATCATTATTAAAGATTAAGTGAAGTTGATTTTTAAAAGTCACACCTTTTTGTAGAGATATCCCTCTTTATCTACTGGAGAAGTGCACGACAGATAATGGGTCAAAATCTTCTCATGGAGCTTCATCTCTACACCTAGAGATGAGAGACTGCATTTACATTAATGTGTTTACTCTGGTAGAAACAAATAAGCAAGTTTCCATATTTTAAAATTTCTAATCATCTGATGACAGCTCAGACTTTTGTGTGACCCTCATGGTTGGCACAGTTCCTATGATGAGAACCAATGCATCAGCCAGGTATATAAGAATCAAAAAAAGATGAACCGTTACCAGTTACAGCAGTAAAATCCAGATATTAGAGGTCAGATAGATGACTTGACTTACCTCTGTTGTACAGTAAATCCTTCACATGGTTTCTTTGCCTTTCCACAGAACCTTTAAATAATTTACTGAATTATATTATCTTCTGGTTTTCATTTTCCCTAAACTCAGACTCTATTGTTTTCTCTCAATTCGATACAACCAGTTCCAGACGAGGCTTGAATATATAGTTTCAGGTTACTATCACGGGTTCTCCCTTGGGTCTGAGAGGACAAGTGTTGAAATATAAATAACTCGGCCCACTTCCTGGTAACAAAATCCTGACACTTTATATGCTGTCTTATCTACGCATGACTCCACTTTGTTCTAAAGCATGCCACGGAGCTGAAATACGCAGCTGAGCCCTCCCAGACCTGGACTGCTACCTGGAAGTGAGATGCACGATGCAAGTGGAGATTGAGGTCTGAAGCATCTCTCACTTCTGCATTTGTGTAATGTTAACAGATGTCCGATGACTTTTATTTTAAATAAAATCAAACAGACATTCCATAAATCCTTATAAAAATATGCTTCTTTATCTGTAAATGTGTTACAAATAAAATTAAGTGTAAAATACAAATCTCAGCTATTATTATTATTATTAACAACAACAGCAACAACAACAACAACAACAGCAACAACAACAACAACAACAACAACAACAACAATAATAATAATAATAATAATAATATTACGCTTTTCCACCAGTTGGCGGCAGTACAGCAACGTGTCCATCGTTAGCGTTTACCAATGCCTAAACGCGAAGAAGAACAACAAGCGAAGAAGAAACGAAAACTATAGGCCGACAGTGTTGATTTCTGCGGGATCTCAGACCGTTGCCCTTATCTGTATATGTGTTTAAATTCTCGGCGTGAAAAGGTTAGTAACGAGTACATAACTGAATATTATCTCTCATCTATCAAGATTTCGGACTCTGTCTTAAGTATTCTGCACGCGATGCCGTTGGCTAACATTTTTAGCAACAGAGCTAAGTTTGGCGTTTAGCGCTCATATTGGCGGCGTTACGTATCGTGTGAATAACAGTGTCGCATTCTGTCATTTCATAGAATCATGCCGAAAAGGAAAGTAAGGTTTGAAGACGGGGACGGGGAGTTCGACGTGGAGGACGAGCTCCCAAATAAAAAAGTAAATAAATGTTTTGCATAGGGGTTGGTAATGTTCCAAAAATCATCTCTCAGCCTAATGTGTTTTCTTTCTCTTGCTGTTAAACAAGAGCTGTGAAGTTGTCAGTGGACCAGGCTCCAGATTCAAGGGTAAACATTCCCTTGATAGCGATGAAGAGGACGAAGGGCCAGACACAAAGAGTAGTAGCAAATATGATATTCTGGACACCGATGATGTGGAAGGTATGTGAAGATGAACATTAAAACTTTATGAGATGCTTTAATGGTCTAATTCAAATACAGTGACAATTTTATGTATCAATCTAAATTGAAGTGTAAAGCTAGTTCTTCACGCACAGAGTTGATTATGGAAGGCTAAAGGAAACAAGCTTTTTAATAAGGGTGTGTTTAATTCTCAGACACAGATTACCTTTCTCCCTTCCAGCGCTACAATTCAATTAAGTAATTTTGTCAACTATTCTCAGGGCAAGAAGGAGCAACAATTGACTTTGATGAGGGAGTTTCTATTACACCTTTCAACCTGGACGAGGAGATGCAGGAAGGGCACTTTGACTCAGAAGGAAACTATTTCATCAAAAAGGAAGAACAGATTAGAGACAACTGGCTTGACAATATTGACTGGGTAACTGTATTTTCGTTTGTTTTTACATAATGTCTGAAATACTTTCATGTTGTGTGTAGTAATATAAGTTATTATTCCAGGTAAGAATAAAAGAACAGCCTTTCAAGCAAAAAAAGAAAGGTCTTGCAGCCAAACGGAAGCGCAGAGTCGGTGATGAGGATGAGGCTGAGGAGGAGAAACAGAGAGAAGAGAAGCAGGCGAACCAAGACAGTGCCGAAGAGGAGGAGGAGGAGACGGAGCCCGCCGAGGACCCCCTGGCATCCTACACTCAGCACCAGCTCACTGAAGCTGTGGTTGAACTAATGCTACCGGGGGAGACAGTTGCCACAGCATTGCGTCGACTAGGAGGCCTTGGAGGGCGGAAGAAGGGAAAGTTGAGGGTGGAGAGTGAACCCACAGAGGAGACCAAAAGGGATGCAGAAAAGCTTGATAGGCTAACAGCATTAGCTGACAGACTGGTTGGATCAGGAATGTTTGAAATTTATCAGCAAACCTATGAAAAACTGAGCTATTTGATGAAGAGCATGGGCAGCAAGGCACCAGCTGTGGGGAAGAAATCCAGCAATGTTGGTAGTGATGATGGCAATGAAGAAGATGAACTTGATATGTTTGCAGATGAATTTGATGAGACGCATGGTGGCAAATCAGAAGACAAAGATGAGGAAGAAAACAAAAGAGGTTACATAGTCTTACTTGAGTAAGATTCCTTAGTATCATAAATAGTTTTGTTAAATCCAGTTTTTCTTCCCTCAGTGACAGATGAAGTGATGTGGGAGTACAAATGGGAAAATGAGGATAATTCAGAAGTCTATGGTCCCTTCACCAGTCAGCAGATGCAGGTATTTTCTTTAACCATTTCATAATAGACCATTTTTGTTTGAAATCATAGTATTTATGATGAGTTGGCTTATTAAATCAAACAATAAAGTAAAACATTGAAATAAGTAGCGCAGACTGAAACAAAATAGCTAAATACATAGGGAGGTTAAGTATTTGATGGTTACTTCAAGTTTTTATGTCACTGACGAATCAGTTGTTTAAATAACTTGTTACACATTAAAAGAAGTTTCTAGGCTACTACATGTACTACTAATGTAGCTGTAAACATTAGTAAACCCAATTAGGATATTTTGGTTATTTTGTTGTAGTTTGGTTCTGCCATTAACCTCAATCTGATAAGGTGGGCTTGTCTGTTTTCCAGGATTGGGTAGACGAAGGCTATTTCAGCAGTGGTGTTTACTGCAGGAGGATCGACCAGGAAGGATCACAGTTCTACAACTCAAGGAGGCTAGACTTTGAGCTCTACACATGATTTATGTACAGCAACAAAAAGAAAAAACATTGTGATTCTGTCTGTGCTCATGTTTTACCCTGATTCTTGCTTTAGTATTTTCTTCCAGGGCTTTGGTGTCAGATCTATTGTTTTAACAGGCAGTTCTTTACATTATTTTTAAATAAATAGTCCATGTATGTGGTGTTGCTCTCAGCCCATCTGTCTGTTTTTTTCTTTCTTAGGTCAATTTCAAGGCTCCTTGATTTAATCCAAATAGATTAATAAAATGTTTTGTCCGTCCCATCAGGCAGTCACATTAACTGTAATATATGATAAAATTATCCCTGGGTACTTCAGGGAAAATACTTTTTATTACCCTGACAGTTTAGCAGTTTAGCTTTGTTCTTTCACTAGATGGCACTTCTGCTATTGTTTAAGAAAAATATGGAGATTTAGATTTAGGACACACTGTGCTTCTCAGTTATTAATACTTAGATAACAGTGATACATGTAGCTAAATTACTATTATTTAATCAATTGAATAATATCTTTTTTAAATAATATTGTATTATTGTTTTTTTGAGTCAATTCCAAATTGTTACATCCTGAACACTTACACTTACATTTGTTGTTATATATAGACCACTTTATCTATAATGCCTTTTAGTAGCCCAAGGAATTTTTGCTATTATATATATAAATAGTTACAACAGTAAATTTTTTTTTATATCCATCAACACTGAAAACTGTAATTTAACTGAAATGAAATCCGTGCTGTATCAATGTAACACATCAGAGAGATTGGATTAAGTTCTGTCTGCACTGATTCTCACTGTATATGAACAGTTTATGTCAGTGGGCTACCAGAAACAAAGCACTACTCTAGAATATTTCTGTTATAAGTTCAAATGACTAATCAATTAAAATACATACTTTTACGATTTCTGATAAGTTTCTGACATCTGCTAACCTTTTTAAAGTCATTTTGAGGGTTTTGACCAATGAAAAACTAATTTATGTTCACTTAACAGCTTCACACATATTCACAGATCAGAGAATTAATATTTTAAGAAACATTTGTTTTTAGTTTGACTTGTTTTTGCGTGATTAAACGTAGGTATTTTATTATACTGGGTCAGTCGGGGACATGATTTAAGACCACAGTTTTTACGAGCCATTTCTCGTATCGCTCCTATTGGCTGCCCTTAACCTGTGACGTACAGAGTCGCCTCTAATTGGTCGTATTCCGGTAAGGGGAAGCGGGACTCGCTCTGTGATTGGACGATCCGTATGTCTTGTAGTTAGATTTGTAAAACGGATACATTTGCCAGTCACTGTTGGGCGCCGTCCGACGTGCCTTGTTTACGGTGAGGTCGGAGCACTACGCCACGATCCAGCTCTACGTTTCAGGCAAGTTTGTTCACCGTGATTCAGGTTTCATACCCACATGCGGCTAGACTGCGAGCTGAAACTACGTCTCGTTGCTTTTGAACGGGTGCTTTTAAGGTTCGGAGAAATGACAGATACTGGCTACGGCTACTACCTGGTTCAAAAATGTATGTTACACACTATGAATATCGACGCTAGCTAAACCACGCAGCGTAGACGGTGGTCCTGTGAAGCCTCCCGTACGATATACATCTCACGCTATGTTTATGCTAACATAACATACGCACATAAAATTGCCTAACGTTAATCACGACCTGCTTAATCAGCAAAGTTTGAACACAAAACAGTCTGTTCCAGCAAGTAGACCCCGCTCCAGATTCGAACAAACGATCATTTCGTTTTAAAACATCCACTGGAATGATGTGCGTTAGCTTAAACTGGATTTGTTGTGGCATAATCTTTGAGCTTTGTTGACAGGGGCTATAGGACTAGGACGAAGCTAACTTTTTACACAAGAGCAGTTGGAGCATGTGAACTAGACCGATGTACCAGCGACAATGACCGTTTCAATAATCACTATAATGGGTCTGTTTCACCTTACATTTTCTTATTAAGGACTGTGATTAATACATTTGTGCAGGTCTCAGCCACTTGAAGATCGTAAAATACATGAAAGGTTTCCCTTTTCAGCTTTTCTATTAAGAGGAATTTCTCCTTCCCTGTGTCCTATGGGATGGCAAACTAAGTATTTGGCACTTTTGGGTAAAACTTTGGCCTAAAACAACAATAATGGCATTTTTTAAAATCATGTCTAACATATTGAACAGCAACTAATTTAATGAGAACAGGTAATTGGGCTTACAACTATATTAAATAGCTGTGGCTCGAGTCACTGTGTACTTCACCTTATTTTGAAATAAACCATCTCAGATATCAGTTAAAGTCAGTTAGGTTTCACATCTAGGGCCTATTCCGTGGAGCTGTTATATTAATAATATACCCTGTATGTTTATGTTTGGTTATGTATTTTATCGTTGTTATTTGCAGAGAAGGCCAGACAAGGAGAGAGTAACCACGGGGATGTTGACTTACCCCTCAGACTTGCTTCCTCAGATAGTTTGTCCAATGGATGAAGATGCTGTTCCCCCAAACCCTTTGTTTAGTGCACCTCCCCACAGTGATCCTCCACTACCTCTCCTCTCCTTTTCCTCCATCACACCCAGGTATAGTTGTCGTGGCACCTTTTTGTTTTTGTTTTTTTGGCATTTTGTGTATTTCCCTTTTTTTTGGCTGCTTATTTCTTTGTAGACAGATGTGGGTAGCATTTTTTTTATTACCAATTTCTGTATTTTACCAATATCTGTAATGTTTATTTTAGAAATAACAGGTTCAAACACCAGGTTGATTTTAGATTTCTTTCACATAGAGGAGACAGTCCCACATAGCAAAAGAAGTATTTTTGTTTATGATCATATTCAAGAAAACAAGGAAAACAGGTTTATCATAATTATCAAATATCCTATTTATCACTTCCCCCTCTGAAACTTACCCCTGTCCCTTTTCCTTACTGTGGCTAAAATGAATTTTGCTGGAACCTTTACAGCTGTGCAAATGATGGAATATCTGGACACAGGAGGAGTGATCGAATTCAGGGGAACCAAACTCAAACACAGAGAAAGCAGAGCTACACTGTCAGCAGAGCAAATAAGAAGCCATCTAGGCAGAATTTATCACCCACCACGAGACAAAGAGAATATGACATCACGGTAAATATTAAACTTTACAGAACATTTCAAATTTTTTGAAAATGTAATTGAGTATTTGCTAATGCATAGTCTGCACATCTCTGACTTGTAGGTATCACAGTCCATGCAGCAGAAAGTTGAGAGCGCACATGCGTTTGAGGAACAAAGCCAGGTTAGTTTTTATCTTTGTTTGCTTTACAAGTGCACTCACGCGACTCTTTGTGTCTCTGCTGACCTCTCAGTCTCCCTCTAATAGTCTGTCTGGATACCCTTGATGGTGTTTTTAGTTATAAAGCTGTCCGTGTCTAATCTGTTTGTACAGCAGCGTTACCATACGGCCGTGTATGGTAACATTGGAGACCAGTACAGTTAACAGGGTGTGAGGGTTAATTGAGTGATTTTAATCCTCCTTCACGGTCTGCTGCATCTGACACAGACGGGCAGTAGAGTGTCTTAATGTGACCCACTAATGCACAGACTGTAAATATTACAAAACGTATCTTCATTGTCTCCCCTTTCCTTGTACGGGAAAACTTGTAGTCATTCTGAGGCTTTGATTTGATTGATGGTATCATTGTTCTTATGAAACAAAGCAGACTTTTTTTTAATTACTGCAAATTGCTTGTTTTTATTTTGCAGGTTGGACTTGATTTTACTTTTCCAAACGAGAACCAAAAAACGTAAGCACAGACATACATACGCACATACATACATACATACATACTCACACACACACACACATAACTTTTAACATTCAGAAACTGTGAGTACCATCATTGTTTTACATGTGCATATACTATTGGGTAAATTTAGAAGATTTGAACATATGTATTTTCTGATTACAACTTTGAATATGTAACTGTAGTTGAATGGCAGTCATAAATAAGAGTAACTGCTGTGGAAGCATAGATTGATTAGGTTTACAATGCCAGGGTTTTCCATCCAGCCAGTGGTTTTCCGGTTCTTTAAAAGCAGTTAATTTTAAACTATTACTAATGTGATTTAAAGCTTAATTTGTGGTTTTAGTTATTTTCCATGGCTTTGTGGTATGACAACGGTAAAAATACAACTTAACATCTGTTTTTATTTCACAGCGGCAAATTAACTATTAACTCAATACTGTGTCACTGGAAACATATGTAATATGTCAGTAAAATGAATAATAATTCTCAGTCAATTTGGGAGAAATAAACCGCCATCTAATAGTTATAATTACAGTGCTTGAAAGTCTAATTTCTCTTTCTTTTCTTTTTTTATAGGCAAAATGAAGAAAAAAGCCCCTGGAATGAACTCGAGGCCCCTGCTGCAGAAAATGTAGATGAGCATGGCGCTGACAATACCACGCAGAATCGTGATGCTTCTGCATCTGACATGCATACATGTGGGAACTTGGCTGTTGGACACAGTTTTGAGAATGCATCTGCCCCACAGGGATGGTTGATCAGGCCGTTGTTTCAGTCATTCAAGTCGAAGATGGCCAGTTTCACAGAGATTGTCATGAGTCCTGCTAAACTCTTCACAGCTAGCAGTCCTCCACTGTCCATGGACCATGTAGACAAACTCACCGAATGTGAGCTACAGGATGATGGAGCATCTGAGGTAGAGCCAAGCAGTATGTTACAGCCAGTTGGACAATGTGAGACTGAGTATCAGGAGGATGTTGTGAATCAGCAGGGGCTCAGTGATGTAGAAGGTTCTCAAAACACAAAGAATGGTGCTCTTAATTGTTCTAAAAAATTAGTATTTGAACTTGACTTGTCAACACACAGCCCTGAACAGACAGATGAATGTGCAATAACTTGGAAAGAAAAAAACTCCCTTGACACAGTGCCTTTGCAAGACAGTCCCACACCGTGCATTGTCTCCAACCAAGTGTCAGAATGTGTTGGGTCAGCTGTGAGGTCTTCTGTGCTGATAGAGCCTCCTGTCAGTTTCAGTGCCTTGCAGGAAACTAGTTTGAAGATATCCAGTCCAGTAGAGGAGCAAGGCAAGCAGGGTGTCCATCTGAAACCACTGCCAAGAAAATGTACAGGCAATAGATCTGAGCAGCAGCTTTCTGAAAGAAACTCTGTCCAGTCAAGCAAAACGGATTCATGCAATACCGACAGAACTCAGCCCGACGCTGACAATTGTCAGACTGATGATGAAAATAATATTAAGAACAAAGAACATTTCTGGATTATCTCCAATGAAAGTACCAATGGTAGAAGTCAGAAGTCCCCCTTGGATACTCAGCACCTGGAAAATCAGCCAAATCCTGATTCTTATTCATCTGCAGGTCTTGGAAAATCGAAAAGAGGGATGAAAATATCATGTCATTCTCAAGATTTGGTGAAGAAGAAAAAAACTAGAGCAGCTAATGTAACAGAAGATGCAAAAAACATAGATTCTGGTAGTTGCATATTAATGGGGTCAAGACCACCAAGAAAGGAAGTTGTGTTGACAAATATTACAGTAGATAGGGAAGAAACACTGAAACCTCTTAGGAAAAGACAGACTGGAAAAATAGTCAATAAGAAAGGAGAAGCTAAACAAAAAATGTTTCCTAAGACAAATGAAGGTGTGTTAAACATGGAGACTGACAGTTCACCTAATCCTATGATAATTTGCTCGCTGGAGAAAACCACTACGGTGTCACAGAAAAAACAAAAGGACAGCAACAGCAAGGCAAAACCTAGTTATTCAGTCAAAAGACCGAAAACAAGATCAGGGTTTGGTCAACCACATCTAAACGTTGACGGTATTGATCTGGAGACCACCGTGGCCATTACCTCGACCAGACAAGCCCAGCAGGAGCCCTTGATAGAAGTTCATGAACATATCGATACAAAACAGCTCCAAGGCTCAATTAATTGCAGGAATATAAACAAGAAGCCATTAAAACGAAAGTCGCCGATCCAAGCGAGTTCAGTGACAGAGTCGGACTGCACTTTGACCTCATCAATACGATCAGTGGTGCCTTTGGAACTCTCACGTCCCGGTTTTAACGCCTCTCTGCCTGTCCAAATAGAGGAGAACTTAAAAACAGGGCTGAATCCGCTGTCCAAGAGATCTAAGAAGGGTTTAAGAAGCGCTGTTAAATCTTCAGGGTCACCTGAGATTTCCGGGACATGTATCGATAACCGTCATTTGATAACCAAAGAGAGTGGATTTAACGAAGAAAGTAAAAACTCTGCTGACTCTGCATATTTTGAAATGACACAGTTTGAAAGTAACCACCAAACTGTTCCCCCGCCCTCCCAATTAAATGCACAGTGTTATGTAAATAATGAAGTAAAGCAAGTCATAGAGGAGAAGGTGAAGAGTCCTGTGCAAGTGGCAGATGATGCTGAAGCCAGTGATCACAGCAGCAACGGTCTCTGGAGCCTGAAGTCCAGTGCAAGGAGAGTAAACTCTAAGGCAAAGAGGGCAGTTAACCAAAGGAGGAGGTGCATAGTTTTGCATAGTAGGACACATAAAGGTGAAGACATGACTAACTCCATCACCATGGAGGTTGCCGATATGGGTACAGGGAGCAGCTGCTCTTCAGGAAAGACCTTCTCAAGGCGCCTGTTGCGCAGCTACTCATGCCCAGAGATCCTGTCCCTCCACCTCCATGACACCCCCTGGACAACTTCTGAGCATTCACCACAACATAGCAGGACTCAAGCAGCACACCAGCACCAGTCCTCCCAAAGTCCTTTACTTTCTCATTTCCACAAGTTCATCCGACGCGCTCGTCGACACACAGTCTGCAGCGTCGAGGTTGAGAGGGAAATCGCTCCACTGTGTCTTCGCAAGGAGGTGTACCCGTCCAGAAGATCTGCCTCGTATGACAGTGTCATCCAGCACTTGTCTCCTACTGTCTCACACTCTCCCAGCACTTCCCTCTCAGCTCTGGCCTCCTGTTTCCTTTCAAGCCCCCTGGCTTTTCTTTCCAAGAAAGCTGAAAGCAGAGGATCCACTGCCAGCCCCCTTGCTTCCAATCAAGTTCCCTCTCCCAACTCCTCCTCCTCTTTGACATCCCCACTCAGCTCCTCCACATTGCACCTTCCAGGATTCCTTCAAAGAAGCGACGCCTCTCAGTCTACCTCAGATTCCAGTAGCAGGTAATGTTTTTTAAAATCTGTTAAACATATATTAAATGGTAATATAAATATCAGAATTGTGCTCAAATGTCCTCTGGGCTCACTTGCAGTAAAAATCCATTAGAACGTGAGACTGAGAGGAGGCCACAGAGTGAGGGGGAGGAGGATGGTGAAGACACAAGCTTGTCCAGTCAGCTGTATGAGGATGTTGGATTAAGAGAGGAAAAGGCTTTGTCTGATTCTGAAATAAAGGTATGTGTTACATTGCAACCTGCATTATATTGGTGATTCATGGTCTCGGTTGGTTGTTGAAATTTTTTGGTGGAACTTGGGCCATAGTGTGTGTGCGTGCAAGCATATACACATTCACACTTTTTTTTCCTGTATACTCTTGTTTCCCCCGTGTATTACAGTAAACCTGTTAGCCCAGATATTTTTACTGTATTTTTTAATCTCAGTCTTGCTAATTTACTTGTTCATCATCACAGGTGGTGCAAAAGCACGAGGAACGAGGGAAGGTGTCGTCTATTAGAATTCGGAAAACTTTACCCAAACCTCAGAACAACCTGACACCCATGGGCCTGCCTAAGCCCATCAGGTACGTACTCCATACTCAATACATACTAAGAATCTCAAAGGATTTGTGATAATAATGTAAATTTAAAGGTCTTAAAATAACATTTAACGTTTTTTATACAAAATGGTGATATACTGTACAGTATAAATGATTATGATTTGTTTAGTCGGACGTTTCATTTGTATGTTCTTCATATAAATCTAATTTGTTGCCTTTATTGATCTACTTGTGGTTTATGTTGTCATCTGTGTTGTCATGCTCATTAATCTTGAGTCAACAGTTGACAACAATGAGCAAGTACATGACTGTTTCAGTTTCTGACTCCCTACTCCACAAGTAG
>JAFBJQ010000447.1:630000-749711 GCA_016785345.1 Trinectes maculatus
TGTTCATACTTATAGAAATATGAACACACACCAGGGTTAGTTTTGGAAACTTGTGATGATTATGATTATAATGCTGATGCTGTTTATTTAACTTGGTGTTGTTCCTCAGCCAAAACATTACACATGTAACCCACAAACTTGTACGTATCGACAACTGTGTTTTTCTTTCTTTGTCTGCGTTGATGTCTTGTCGATGTCGCAGTATCAGTGGTTTCTGTGAGTCTGACGACATGATATCAGAGAGGGATCTCCATTCCTTTTGTCCTCTGGAGATTCTTCCTGCCCGTTGGCTTCCTTTAAGACAAATGGAGCCAGGGCTTCTCCGAGGACCGGGCCCTGTTCCCGCGGTGATATGATTAAAGGCACCGGACGCATTGAAATGCCTCACATCCACCGCAGCCGCTTTACTTAATTGAATTGTCGGCAAAGCAGACGGGACTAATGGTACACCTAGTACGAGTCGTACGGCTAATCAACAAAGTGGCCCTTAAATTAAGTTGAGCAGTGGTTGTGCCAGGGAGCTAAAGAGTTTGCTGTGTCTCGAGCCTCCATCAACTCCAGGAGGTGCAGCAATCACATTATTTACCGGTGGATGAGTTTTGGTGAATATTTATAAAAACAATCTTGCATTTGTGACTTTTTTAGGATCCATCCATCCATCTCCTATACCTCTCATCCACAGTGTGGGGGCCACACTCACATTCAAACCTTGGGGCAATTAAGACTCTGCAGCAAACCAAACAAACCAATCTGCTCGTCTTTGAAAGCTTCTTGCTGTGAGACGACAGCGTTCGCCGCTGCACCCACAACCATTTTTAACATGTGGTCTATCTGTTTTATGTTCACCAGCTCAGTTTGGGGCTGAGAGACGGACAGACACGTCCCTGCAGACGTGCCTCCTGCAAGGCTGCAGTATAAATGTTTCAAAAACGTCAGCTAAATCAATAAAAACTAATGGGGTCTCTATCAGCCAGAGATCTGTCCAAGAGACAGAGTGTGGTACATTATCAAAGACTTCAGTCAACGACTGAGTTGCTGTGTTGCTGTGGTGCTGCGCTGTGCTGTTTTTAGGAAATTGCAGTCTCACAGGACGGGGGTGATGTAATTGTAAAGAGATGATGCAACTCTCTATCAACATGATTGTGCATGTTTGGCAGGGCCATTAATTAAGTGCCCGTCTGCTCAGTTACTCTGAGTGCTGTGTGATGAAGACATCATTGCACCTCTGGGAGTGAATGGTCCCGGCTTATTTATTCACAACAAAACAAGCAAACTAAAACCTCGTCCCTTGTCCCAACCCTGACCATGAAAACAGGAGCCTGCTGGTGTCAGCCAGCATTGCGCAAATATTTTGGCGGTGAATGCCAATCAGATAGCTGTCTGGCGCTCTCCGGCCACAATACATCTTTATTCAAATCATCCACGGTGGGGTTTTTATGCATTGTTGTCATTTCTGCAGGTTCAATAGACGCAGCAACCTGATTTGCTGCCAGACATTTACTCAGTTGAATTTAATGCAGCTGGCAGCAATGCAAGAAGACGTTTTGTGTGCATACCAGTGCTGATGGGCTTATGAGAGGAAGAGAGAGAGATGAACAAACAGATTAGGAACTTGTTTAGAGGTCATCGCCTGCGGTATGCAGGAGCGGAGCTGCTAACCTGGGGCAAGGCTCTGTCGACTGGGGAAGAATGATGACTGCAGCTTGTTTGACCAGCTGTCTGCCGGTGACACAGAGCGAGAAAAGTGAGAAAGCAAAGTGTTGCAAGACTCGTTCCAAGAAGCAAACTCTCATAATGCCAAGAAAAGCCTCTGTGTTTTTCGCCTCCAGCTGCTTTTTGTTTGTTTTCAACCTGATCAAGAAGCTGAGAGCTTCCAGGTGTCAGAGCCCAGTGGGTTTGGGGGATTATGGTCAAATCAAGTGAATAAGAAACACCTGCCAGGGTTCACTCTGAACCTGGTGGATGAGAGGGAGGATCTAGCCGCCGCCACCACACGTCAGACAGACGGGCATGGTGGGCATCTCACGCTCCAGCCCCCTCCTCTCTTTCTCCTCCTCCCTCATCCTCCTGCTGCCTCTCCCTCCCCCCGGCCCTGTTTGTGAAGGAGGCGTGTGAGTCAGGAAGAGGCAGGGCACGTTAGCCAAGGCTGGGGGAGTGGAACTCACACAGCCGGCAAAGCATACACAACACACATTCACACACATGCAGACAACACACACGCACACATGCTCAGTCAGCGCGAGTGAAACAAGTGCTGTCTCCATTCAGCACTGATTTGACAGACTCACTGCTGCCCAGGAGCCGGGATGCCGCAGAGAAAGAGGAGTTTCACTTTTGGTGCCTATGGAGGGTAAGAGTGGAATTTCCTCCTATATTTTATATTTGTAAAACTGTCAGCGTGTGTGTGTGTGTGTGTGTGTGTCAGCCTCTGTCTCCCTGTTTGATGACTGTGCAGATTCTCTGTCTGTATCCCTGCCTCCATGTCTGCCGTTACATTTACCAGAGGAGCTTTTGTCCTCTGTGTCTCACCGTGGCTTTATTATCTCACTGTCCATCAGAACGCTGGCGTTGTGATGGAATCATGAGGAGTTATTTTCTGCCCGGTCATGTTGAGGTGTCAGGTGTAGAAATCTAAGCTACTCACAGAGACAAAGT
Organism: Trinectes maculatus; assembly: GCA_016785345.1. Lineage (NCBI taxonomy): Eukaryota > Metazoa > Chordata > Actinopteri > Pleuronectiformes > Achiridae > Trinectes > Trinectes maculatus. The sequence continues at coordinate 632,656 of JAFBJQ010000447.1, forward strand.
TACATGAGGTTCAGGTTACAGGAAAGTGTCAGTGAGACCCTGACAGAGGCAGTGGTTTGATGAATGTGCGATGTGTTTGTCACCAAAGCCAGCGCACACACACTCTCAATGTATTCCTTCACTCATACATGCATATGTATCAAAGCAATCACTGCATTGTTCCCTTGTGTGTGCTGTGTTTGTGTCACATGCTTTAACCCCTTGTGCTCCATAGTTGAGTGCTGTGTTCGTCTGTATTCGAGTGGCCCACTTCAGAGTTTACAGATACAGAGCAGTAGAATCACAGTCAGCAAAACCTGTTTGTTAATGGCTGAATGAGTAGTTGCTTCAGCGCAACTGAAGACGGCCTCCTGAAAGTCTTCAAATACACAATCAGCTAACAACGTGTTGAGATGTAATGAAGTGGCAACAGTAGTATATATATATATATATATATATATATATATATATATATATATATATATGTATTCCTGTTAACTATCACGTCCCTCACAGTTTTGCAGGTGACTGTTGCAGCTGCTTTGTTTGGTCTTGGTGTTATGATAACTAGATATTAAGCACACCAAAATTTTCATTTTAAAGTAGAGCAAACGCTCAGGCCAAAATATTAAATATCATATCCTGCAATATTTTTTCAAAAACATGGGTTTGGAGTGTAAACCTCTCATGGCGCACCTGTGGCCCCTCGTGGTCTTAGAAAACACGAATGAAATATGAATCATGAATACATATTAAATGAGGGTTTTTTTCCAAACAATTGTCCCTGTAATAAATATCAATACAGCAAACATCATGGCCACCAAGGTTTCAGCATCCATTGTTTACTGCACAGTGGAGCCACTGAATGGGTAACAGTTGGAGACTCTGGGGGAAAGCAGATCAGCTTTGTATATTTTCTGTTTTCTGTTTAGCACTGGCCTTGAATGCCATTGTACTTGACATTTCGATAGGTCAGTCTGATTGCTCCCATCAGCGGGTGATCTGTAACACACTCTGCCCCCTGCATCCACCCATTGGTATTCACTGAGCGACAGGCAGCCCCTCTGTTTTCACACACACATCATGCTTTTTAACTTTGGTACTTGCTTAGAGTTCAGATGTGTTTGTTTTCAGAGCCACTTTATTATTAAGAGCTTACTTACTGAATTGCCGGGAGGATATTTACTGGCAGATGCATTATTTTGGCTGCAGGAATGTTGCTCAGTCAAATGTGACCCTGAACTTGCAACACTGCGTGTTCATATCCCTTTATTGAAAAGCCAAGTATTCCTGACTATACTTCAGAAATGGCTGCACATGCTGGTTGTCACATGAGACATGCTGTCGCGAATACACAACGTAACACTGTTTGTCTGCTCTATAGCTCAGAGTGGCTGTCTCATCACAAACCTTTAAATCATGAAATAAACACAGAGCAATGACTTGTGTGCTGGATGTTTTCCCAGTAACCTCACTGAGTAGGCCTCCAGGCAGCATGAAAAAAATGTTATGTATGTAGATGCGTCCATAGGAGAAGGCTGCTGTGTCACCCCTTGTTGAAAAACAGCACAGTGGAAATACCCACGTTGTTGTTGTTCGATTCTCCGGTCAGCTGATTTGAATGACATTTTGTCAGATGGACAAGACTTTCTCGGGGACAAGGTGTTTTCCTGTGCTAAACTGCTACTGGTTAATTGGATTATGATGACATTGTGTGACTATATAGATGGAGAGCATGTCATTTCCATTTGGCTGTGTTTTAGTTTGTTTTTGTGCAGCTTCTGGCTCTTGCTCTATCATTTTTTATTGTAACATATAACCTTTTTTTTTACGTTGTGTGTATTTGATTTCTGATGATCTTATGTTTTGGAGCTTATTGCATTGAATTTCATACCAAAAACAACAGAGAGGGTCTTTTTGTTTGACCAATGCAAGTGTTTGCATGACAAAAGATGATTAGAGTGCAAGGCAGGGCTACTCGAGAACAGGACGCCATTCAAGTACCTTCCCAAGGGCAGTGGCAAAACAAACAGGAGATGTCGGGCAACCAGAGGGCTCTTCACTGCCTACTCAGTCAGTTCACCTTGCATATTTACTTTGACATTCACATTCACAATGGCAAACCATCTTGAAGGAAGAATAGGGATGGATGAAATCAGCTCCAGTTAATTAACTAATGTCCCGGATACAAGAATAAATACACACATTTTTTTTTATATAACTTCCTCTGCTCCATTTGTCCAACGGTGTTGCTCCAGTCCTGTCAGCTGATTTCACCGTGACTTTATGCTTTATTTATTTCAAAACCTGCGGCTGCATCATTTTTCTTCTGTTCAAAACATTCCAAAACATCTTTATCTCGATGTGCACCCGATTTTATCAAAAAAAAAAAAAAAACATGTCACTGTGAGACACTTACATACTGTAAGCCTGTCAACAGTTCACACAGTGAGTTCACTGTAGAGTTGCCCATGGCTTCACAAGAGGTGGGGGAAGTCAGGCCTCATTTTTCTCACGTCAGTGCAAAAACACTAATCATGGCATGACTAATTACATTTTTTTTGTGTGATTGATGTACACTGCAGTACCTATTTACAGAGAGCATAGCTATGGTGCTAGTGTGTGTGTGTGTGTGTGTGTGTGTGTGTGTGTGTGTGTGTGTGTGTGTGTGTGTGTGTGTGTGTGTGTGTGTGTGTGTGTGTGTGTGTGTGTGTTCATACACAATCTCAGTGTCCTGTAGCTAAACAAGAACATATAGTTGCTTTATGCTCCTCTCTCTGTCAATAGGCTTATTCACGCCCCACTGGGTCAAGATACAGGATGCTATCGGGACCAGGCCACGTTCAGTATTGTGTGACAGGGTTTATTTATTGCTGCCCTGAGTGGTATTTATAAAGAGATTGTTCAGTACTGCTGAAAGCCTCGTCTGTCTACCCCGTGTCTCTATTTTTACACCATACAGTGCGCTCTGAATGGGGTAGTGCCGAGTCAGAAGTAGGTGGAGATGTGTTAATGTCAGTGTTAATGTGAGAAAGGCCTCATTCAGAATAACCCGTACAAGCTCACATAATGCATTTGTACTATCTTGCTCCAGCTGAACAAATGTCGATCACCCACGTGGTCCACACTGCAGTGTATCATTATCTGTCCGATAAAGACATTCATGTTCCTCTGAGGATAGATCCATGTCACTGGTGATCTCCTGGCTCTTCCTCATGCGCCACAGGCACATTGACATTTATCCTGACCATTTAATCAATTACCATTGACATTTTGTACACACATTTATGTCTGACAAAGGACACATTTATGTCTCACACTGGATGTCTTTTGATTACTGTGACACAACCTGAAAACTCCTGAACCCGGTTCAACCTAAGTGGGGTTTTAATGCCATTATAATGCCATTCATATGATGGTTATTTTCCAAGATGGTTTGTATGTCCAACAAACACCCCCACCCCCCCACCCCATTGTTTATGTTGGATAGTTATAACCTGACGATGACAAAGATCTTGTTCTTTATTTGTTCTCAACTCTTGGGTTGAACTGGGTGTAACTCACAGCATGACTCATTCACAAGTTATTGTTACCAAATTGGGAGAGGGAAGACTTTCCGTTCAAACTGAGCATTTAGATCACGTTCTTCTTATTTCCTAAATAAGACTAAATTAGTCTGTCAGTGAAAACAGCTATGACTTAATACCTGTAACGTCTTTTTCTTCATCGTGTTTTTGTCAGTGTTATTTTGTGTGTAACGTGTTTACATGTTTTTAATAAAACGCCAAACCTTTTGAGAAGCCAGACTCATGAATGGCAGTATTGAAAGTCGTCTTGCAGGCATAGTTCCAAGATGATTTAGTAGGGGTGGGGTGGGGAGGGGGGTCTTGTGCTGGTCTCCCTCAGGATTATCTTAAATTTGAAGTACTTCTTATATTTCAAACATAGATTTAGTGCTGCCAGAACATGTTGCCGCAGCAGATTGGTGGCTGAACTGCAAATTTGTCTGCTTTAGGCGGTATTTCCAGGCCGACTCCTCGGCTCGGTCTGATGACCTACTTGCCACAAGCGATGTTGCTGACTTGATATGTGCCACAAACCTCATCTGATCTCTGAAGGGAAATAATTTCAAAGTTGAGAGGGGACAGAGGAATTACGAGCTGTGCATTAAGTCTGACTAAGTTGAATGAGCCAAGTGTTGATGGCCCAGGGTTTCTGAGACCCTCCTTATCCCTCAGTGATGACTGTTTCCATGGTAACCAACTCGTACTCAATACCTAGCTGAGAGCGTAGATGAAGCATGAAAAACAATTTGCCAGTGTTTGACTACCACCTACTGAGCTGTATGTCCTCTCCATGCCACGTTGCTTTCCTAAATGCCCTGTTCCGATTTGAATTTCAAAAAGAAGCGAATAAAAACAAGGTTGCACACGGTTTTTACTGTGCAAATACGAGTCACCGCCAATAAATGCATCAGCAGACGTACATTTGTTATAACCTACTTTTGCCTAGTCCAATGGTCGTTTGCTTGAAAGGGACAGAATAGCCTTTGTCTTGGTGATGAGGCTGAGAGCTTTTTATGGCTCGCTGTTGTCAGCCATTCACGTTTTGTTTTTTTTTATCTGCATGTCGTCCTGTCCCATCCAGGTTTGCTTTATAAGTAATGGAATGTCTGTCGTATGCCCGGGGATGAGTTAACCCTTTAAAACCACTTGTATCATATTTGCTACGCAAGTTACAAAGAAGAAATCTGAAATATATACATTGTTCATATATTGTTCAACATGTTACAGGCAAAATTTGTTTTTGTATCTAAAATAAACATTGTTGTAAACAAGAAGTTGCCATAATGCCCTAGATGCCTCAAATGTTACACAAACAATATATCACAAACAAAATATAGATTTAATAAACATCTCAGTTCCAAAAAATTTGAATATTCTAGCAATTTTTTGATGTGTTCCTATTGGTGTGAGAAGCCGTATATACAGTATTCATATATGAATGATTTCTAAGCATACAGATCTTTTGGTGATTCTTTGGTATTCCTTGGAATATTAACACTGTACAAAGTATAAGATTTTCAAATTATGTATCATCTATTGTTTTTTTGCAGATGTATTGTATTTGATATTGCAGTTTGGGGCTTTAAAATTTAATTATCTCAGCACACCCCTGTTGATTTCATATTATGGGAATTCAATGAAACCTGAGCATGGGTGAGCAGCACAGAAAGAGGTTTTACAAATTGTTATATTTAGTGATGCAGTACATGTGCATTCAGCTTTTACCTCCTCATACTCAGCCTTGCGTGAGTCGAGATGAGCCCAGCCCATAGACCTTCAATATTTTAGACCCCTCCCAGGGACTAATGTCCTTTCCACTTCACATCAGGCTATGGGTTATCTGCAAACATGTGTTTTCTGTGAAGTCAACGCTGGTGGGGATTTTGAGATACAATCAGATCAACCACATCCATCGCAATATCAGGTGACAACCTATGGCAACAGTCTGTTGACTCGTGACCCCACACTGTAAGCATCCTTCCCTCCCTCCTCTCACTAACACACTATAACAGAAGGAGGAAGCCTCAGGCTTTCATTTGCCTTTTGAGGACTTCTTACCATAAAAGAAGGAGTACTGGCATTTCCATTGACGTTCTTGTCATTGGTGACATTTACAGGGTTGCTGTTTACACACACACACACACACACACACACACACACACACACACACACACACACACACACATAGACTGAAATTGACTTTTTAATGGAGGACTCCGAAGGATGAATGACTCATGGTCTGGGTTCATATTGTTCTGCACTTTATAATTATAGGAGTCAAATGACACAATCAATAACAAAAACCACAATATAAAACCACTTTACAGCCCTTAGAGACATAAAGACAGACTGGTAATTCTTCTGCACAGACAGTGCCATCTATTGGCAGAAACAGGATCCTGCATCCTTATCTGAGGAGCTGCAAAAGCTGCATCACCTGTTTGTTGTTTCCACTGATTACTGCTCCAGTCTGTTTATTCAGAGAGACTTGAGTACAGATGAGAATTTATTCCAGACTGTCTGAGTAATGAGTCTCATAGCCAGGACACAATTCATTTGGTCTCAGGAAACACTAGGCTAGTAATCATCCTTTCATCCTTCACCAGATGGTACGTGCTATTCAGGGTAACTCAGGCCACTGAATAACCATCCTCTCAGTGGTCTGTTCGTAAGTGGAAAGGATTTCCACTGTCCCTTTCTGCACTTAAATAAGTCTCCATAAACTCAGATGCATGTAGACATGAGCAGAGGAAGTATTAGTAGAATTCCTCCATTTGCCACATGGTGCCAATCAACTCCGATTTGTGTCTCTTTATTTGACCTGCTTTTTTTCTTTCTGTTTTCATTTATTTAATTAAACTGACTTTTACAGTCAAGTCTAGCTCCAAACAGAGACAACAACAGGTTTTAAGTCATCATTATTTAAAACAGTATTTTAATATTTGTTTTTTTTTAAACGTCTTTCACTGTGTGTTTGTTGTAGGGTGGACAAGACTTTCTCCAAGGCCAGAAGAAACTGGTGAGTTTTTCTGTGTCTGTGTTTCCTGTTAAAACTGAAACTGTAACAGGTGAAGCAAAGGCCTCGTCTCGCCTTCGACACACAAACAGGAAAACCAACCTGAGCTGCTTGGTAAAAACACCTCACCAGACTACAGACCAAAATTAGCAATTAAATCGTAACTTACTAAAAATGTCTTCCAGTTGTTTACAGTTTGTAAAGCTTTAGCTCAGTTGTTGTCGATCAGTGGCCTTGCAGATTTTAAATGTGTGAATCAGTCCATAGATTTGAGTGTAAGTAGGTTGAATGAACCACTTGGCAGAGCAGATGAGCCGCTGCGGGAGAAAAGCATATGGCAGCAGTGCAGAGATGGCAGGATGGAGGTGTTGCTGTGTGACAGGCAGGGAGCTGACCATGCACACACTGCAGATAGATGGATCCATTACTAAAAGCTATAGGTAACATCTGGCCCTTAAACCTCTCGTTTGAGCCGCAGCACTTAAACACTGGTGAGCGCTCTCTCTGTCTCTCAGCGCGCCTGCCGGCTCTTCAACACCTCCACAGCACAGCTAGGCTACTCTGCCTTGTGTTTACTTATGTGAAATGGACGGCTGGCGGGGCCGGTAAGGAGATGCACACGGATACAGATGGGTTCAGGATCGTGGCGATACTGTAGGTTTATTAACAACACAGGGTCTACACGGTTGATATCAGAAATCTAAAGGAAATGCTCATTACACTTGCGATGTCAACCCCAACGGTGTGTCAAGAGGGACAAGAGGGACAAAAGGCAATTCACCACAGTAAACTCTTATTGTAGGGTGGTGTTATAGCGACATCTGGTGGCACAACTTTGTAACTACCTTACCTATGAATCTATGTTCCGACTTACATCGAAATTCGGTTACGACACATTCTCAGGAACAGATCTCCGTCGTAACTCGAGGACCCCCTGTATATACTTTATACGAGTGATGACACATAACCAGTATCTATGTACATGTATTTAATTCCAGCCACTGTCTGTTTTCATTCCCCCACCTCAACACTTGTTTAATGAATAATGTTAAATGATCATGGGCTGTGTGGTTGTTGTGGGTCATGCACAATAAACAGATGATCCTCAGGCTGCGTCGCTGCACCCTGAGGGCAACCTGTAATTGGTTGTAATCCTGTCTTTCTAAGCTCCCATGATGGGAGGAAATTGGAGAGTAGGGATAGTGTGCTAATATACATATTGAGATGTTGTGTAAGAGCCTCTCCTCGGTCTCTCACACTTGCAGCCATATATGCAGACCCTTGAGCATGATGGATTATTGTTGGATTAGTGGTGGAGGCTGATCATTGTGTAACTTCCTGGCAAGTCCTTAAAACAACTTGAGGTTGAACACACAATTTTAACAATTTTCCTCCATTTTGTTTATAATAATAACAGCAATTTTAATATGAATAATAATATAATATGTTGTCTATTTTCTTTCTCTTGCGAGATCAAACCCTTTTGACAGGTTATTTTAATGCGGCTGAATCCCTTTCACTGTTTATTCCAAATTGAATTATGCAATTCCTCATTCTATTTTTATAACGCTGTCTAAATTCTAGGCTTATTTCATCATGCTCCCATGTCCCCCTTCCGCCCAATATCACTTAAGAGGCGTCACTATAAAAATTCAGTGTGTGTTCACTGATTTCCCATGAGATGTCACTCTGCATCAGCCTCTGTCTTGTTCGTCTGCACATGCGCTGCTCTGCAAAGCCTGGCCTGGTGTCACACGCTCATCTGTGTGTGCCAGGCTGAGCTGGCATAGTGGGAGAGCAAACTGTCAGGGCCGATCAGGTTAGACCGTCTCTCTGTGAGTTGCCTGCTGTTTGAATAATTTTAGCACCAAAGTGACAAGATGGTCCCTGGTTCTACTCGTCTGAATTGTCCTAATCCTGACATGTCATCCATCATTGAACACAGGCACAGCGTGTTTTAAAAACACATCGCTCCGATGACAACAGACTGTAAGGCTGAGACGTTGAGATGAGTGCCAGGGAACTTTGACAGTGCATTTCCTTTTTACTTTATCTGATTCTTGGAGCTTTTTTCTGTAGCAGTGTTGCTCCAGCAACCTTTTTAAAAGTTCACTTTTTTGCCTTGAGACGTTCTGTTACGGATGCACCTTCCTCCCTCCGCAGGGGTCAGAGGTCACAGGGTTTGGAAGAGAAGTCTGAGGTCGTTATGTCTTGTGTTTGTGGATGGGTTAATGTCCATTGTGGAGCTTGTTTATTGGCACTTGTCACGCAGAGGATAATGTCCTGAGGTGGCTGAGGTCAGCAGATTTAAGATCCTGCATGTCTCCTGCTTCTCCTCTCTCATTGCTACATGTTAAAGTGTTTGCTGCTTAAAGAATAGAAGTGTGTAAATGTTGGTATCACGGAATACATATTTAGCTTTAAGTGCACAAAATGATCCTGCAGTGTCCCTTTGCTCTTTGAATAGGAACATCTCGCATCACTGTGATTTCCCCAGGGTCCACGTTTCCAAGGAGAGCTGGACAGTGATATTGTAGGAGATAAGCAGGGTGGGAGTCTGGACCTATTGGTAGATAGAACATGCTTTATTCAGAAACACCTGCTGCCAACCTCACCTTTTAATGCATACTGAATATGGCCAGCTGTCGAGGGAGGTGTGAGCGCCTGAGAACTAAGCATCAGATCCCACAGATATTTTATTATTGATACTCTCTGCCATGTAGCATTTGATTGTACAGCCAAAGAAGAAAAGTGTGCCCCTATCTTCAAGTGAAAACATTGTGTTCTAATGTCTCGATAAGAAATACTAAAAGGAATTTCCATATCTGTCTGTATGAATAAAAGGACTTTTAATGGTACGGTTCCCTTGGGAACAATCTGCCCACCACGCTTATCTGCTTTTTGAATTTTGCTCAGTATTTACTTTTGCCTGATTACAGCATCATTAACCTTTATGGCTCAAGGGTTTTACATTTTGGGAACAGAGTGGGCAAAGTGATGAGGTTGTTCAGTGAGATTGTTGTTTTGTTCCTGCTGTATACAAATCATTGCTTTACATATTAGATGGACTTATGTGGCTGGAATGTTTCAAAGGAAATCAGATGTTTTGCCTTTGAGGCCAAAGGCGCAGCCACAAACAATCTTCCTCCCATTTGTGTCAGGTCCGTCTGGTTGGGTTGGGAGGGACGACCCAGAGAACAAGGCAATTGCTGCTTCTATTTATGTGATCATTCACAGCACATGTGTTCCTTATATCTGTGGCTGTCGGAGAACTGATGGCAGGCAGGGCAGCAGGTGCTGCTGCCTGATGATAAAATTGGAAAGAAATCAAACAGGAGACTGTCGTCCAATGTGTGAGCACTTCAGCATTATTATTGTAATAAATGATGACACAGGGGGCATGTGCAGTACAGTTGAAGATTTTGCAGTATGGCCACTAGTATGGTTCATTTTCACACACATATAAAGTGTATGACACAAAGGTATTCTGTCCCAAGTCAGGTGGCAATGAGCTGTAAGAAAGAGAAATAATGATACAGAATATAGTATAAACATAAAGTATATAAAGTATACATTTTTATCACCCTTCCGCCCCCATGTGGCCATGAAAAGTGTTTAATTTGTCACAATCACAGTCACAGTGAGGTTCAGGTGAACTGCAGAGGAATCATGGTGGGGATGTAAAGTTAGGAAGCAGGTGCTGCTGCTGCTTTGCCTTGCAAACAAACTGCAGGGCCCGATTAAATGAGGCCAATTTGTTTACGAGTGACTGAGTGAAGAATTGTCAGACCAACTACTTCCATGCACCTGAAATAATAATAGCCATAAATTATAAGTGCATTAATGTAATGCAAAACATAATTAGTATGATTTATAATACCTATATACTTATATGTATTATATGTAGTTATATTAAGCAATGATTATTGTGACTGTATAAAAAATAAAAAGATATTTTAAAAAGTTTAAAACAAAGAATACAAATTCTGCAAAAATGGGGCATTAACGTGAGGTCATGAATACTTCAGTACTGCTGGCTGCCCCCACAAGCCACTTCACTCCCCCTGGTGACCACCAATTAAATCTCAACCTATAGGAGACAACCCACAGATGTGCATTAACAACCATTTATCAATAGTTCAGAAGAGTAGTCTTCTTGCCTGCTGGAGACCTCTGAGACGTTAGAGATGTATAATGTGTCTGTAAATCCAGACCTCAACCTTCAACTGGCCTGTGGGCTCATCATCATCATCATCATCTCTCTCTCTCTCTCTCTCCCTCCCTCTCTCACACACACACACATGCACACAGTACATTTCTCCATGCTTGACTGGCTTATTTTGGTCATCATAACCACTTCAGTTTGAATCAGAAGGAATATACGTTTTATTTTTATAAATTGAATTACAAGTATTGGTTGCAAAAAAGCTGCAAAAAAGGGGAGCGCCAGTGGAACAGAGCGGGGGTGAGTGGTGAAATTTCAGAATGGCAATTCTCAGAGGATATGGTGTAGGGTCAGGGGATGGGAGGGGAGGACCACAGGCTATTTCACTGGGCTAATGGGATGGGAATCCCTGGTAGTGGTGCTGCTCGGGAGGGATTTACTGCTGGTTTCTGCAGAAGACACTGAAGCAACACAATCAGTTTAAAAACAGCTATCATCCTACACACAAGGTGAAATATAAAGCAAGGATCAGGATTTATTCTTGCTCTCATATTATTTATTATTTCATTAGCATGGAATATATTCCACAGTGAGTTTGCAGACCGTCTCTGTAAATGCATGTGGTTTCGATTTGATAGAAGCCAGCTGCAATGATCCGTGTGAAAGCAACCACTCTGTGATAATCAGATTTTACGCCGGACATTCAAACATTATCTGCCTGCTCTCATCCGATAATGTTTTTACATTTATAAGTACTATTGACCAAAAAGAAAAGCCATGACAGCACACATTTTCATTTCGTTTAACCCCACATGTCCTGGTCCTGACCGCTTTTAGAAAAAGTCTGTGTTCTTTGCTCTAAGTCTAAAACAAAAACAGAAAGATAATTTTGTCTGACAAATGAATACTAATCTGGACGTTGTTAGTTTTGCTCAGTGATACAATGCATTATTTCTACCAGTGAACCTGGACAGCTGTGTCGTTTGGTTTTTTTTACCGCTATACAAAGCTTTTAATAGTGCAAAGTATGATGACTGTGCAGTAATCCCTTGTTATCTCTTCATATCTGGCACATATTGTACAGTATACACACACAACCAGACCCCACTTTAGTCTTTAGGTGCATGTCTCTTCAGTGAGGATATGTGTGTCAGGGGAAAAAAGATGAGTCGACACGCTCACTGCATTAGAGCATTATTTAGCAAGGATTTAGCAGGATGGTGCATTACTTTTGACACCAGTCACAGGTCTGCTGGGAAGCTAAAGCATAGGGATTGAGACTCATTACATTAATTAAAAACCTTTCCACAGATGCTTCTTCATTCTGAACAATGAGCATGGCAGAGGCTGCAAAGCCTTTTCATCCGTGGGATCTTAATAACGGACAAAATCATCCTGGTCAAGTCATATCATAACATAAATGTGTATTCATTAATTAATTCATTTTTATGTGTTGCTGATGCGGTTGCCGCAGCAACATCCCTTGCTGTTTCATCCTGCTTTCCTTAATCGTCTCTGCCTTCCCCTCTCTGAGTGGCAGATTTCAGTTGTCTCCTAAATGTATGGTGGGGGGAGGGTCTTTTGCTTTAAAGGGGATAAGGGTGACGTGGGGGCGTTGGTGTTGGGGGTTGGTGTGAGGATTAGAGTTCAGGGTTTTGGACAGGCACCAGATGTGTTTGTGAGAGAACTCGAGAACGCACAAAGAGAGTGGGGATGAAAGAAGTGGCAGCTACAGATTGCACAGGTCTGTGAGGAAAAAAACCGAGTGGGAGGAGAATCAGCGGCAGAGAGGATGCTCACTGAGAGTGTGCGATATTCCAAAGAGCAGAGAGCGGGGCCAGCAGGTGAGCGACTGAAGGGAGGCAGTGAGTGAGCTGTCTGCAGCTGCAGAGAGAGAAGTGTCAACGGAGAGAGAGAGAGAGAGTCACAGTGAGAGGAGACGACTGTGAAGTGAAGGAGGAGGGAGAGGGAATGCTTCAGTAGAGGAGAAGCGCAGACAGTGAGTCATCTGGCTGTGTGCTGCTCACTGTCCGGACTCCCCAGGAAGCATCTAACACCGTGGCACCGCTGAGTGAGTTTGCTTCTCTGTCGTTCAGATGACATGCTGTGACGTCCTTACACAGCTGATATGTGTGCTGCATGGTGAACCAGCTGGGCTGTGTTAGCTCATTTGTTTTGGTGTTGGGTTGAAGCTGTGGCTTAGAGCTGCAAGCAGTCTAGAGGAGGAGTTACATGTTAAAACCTGTACAGGTCAGTAAGGTGTTTGTGTCTATGTGTGTGTGTGTGTGTGTGTATGAGGGAGATAGATATAGATATATAACTTGTCACGAGTTGATACTAAATATCCTTTACTGTGTGATTTCGTACAGCACTGAATGGGGAAAAAGCATTGAGACTTAGGACAGACACATGCATAATACTACATTTAGGGGTAGGGCTTTTGGGTTCTTTTTAATCAACTGTTCTTAAACTGTTCAACTGTTTATTTTGGATCTCCCTTTTTAAAATTACCACATCAACTATTTTTAACTCACTTGTGAACTCACCTTTTTGAATTAAGATTTTAAACCCCACAGGTCTTTATATGCATCTCAAAGTTAAGTGATTTCCTCCTTTAAGGCAAGTAATAAAATGCACAACACAAGGTTTAAGATTATTAGCTCTCAACTATTTACTTATTAACAAAATAATTAAGACAAGGTAAATATAAAATAAAATGGATGTTCTTTGGGTAAAAATAAGATGTTCTTCAGACCAATCACCTCTTTGGGTTTTTTGTTAAACACTGTAAATAAATTTTCCCTTCTTCACAGGAAACACAATAACTTAATTTTCCCTCTTTTCTAGGAAGAATAACCTATAACTGAAATTACCCCTTTTTCAGGCAAATACAGTAAATGAAATACTCTTGGTGGTGTTTTCCAAAAACACTGTACCACAAATACATGCAAATAACAAAACCATACAATTTATGGGCCCACACACCTACTATTTCTAAAGCCGGCACTCTTATTAATCTATTGACCATAAAATGGGTACCCCTTTAGAGAATCGTTGCAGGCCTGGGTGTAGCTTGAGTTCGTCGAAACACACACGAGCTGGTGGGTAGGAACAGATGAGTTGAGGAGAAGATCCGTCCGGAGGAAACGAAGACCCGTCACTGCCGATGTGGCAGTGCTCGCTTGCCGTCTGCAGCTCCACGAAGTCTCTGCCGCACAGGTAGCTTGTTGCTAACTTGGCAAAATCACTGTGAGCCGCTAGCTACTGAGTTAGCTGTTAGCGCCCCATCGTCCTCTCATCTTAGGTTGAGTAGGTCACTCAAACATACGGGAAAGTTACTGTTAAGTCCTCTGGAGAGTTCGGGTTGAACGTCTCCACAACCTCGATCACAAACGTGTGTTCAACAGTCTCTCTTTTTAACTCTTTTTCTACACATTACGCTTCTCCCTCGGCCTCTCTCCTTCTAGACTCTTCTATTTCCCTCATCACCTGACAGGTGACTTTTCGGCCAATCTCTATTAACCCCATAGACGCCGGTTCATACAATGTTTACATGTACATTTTCTTTCAAACAAAACAATAAACATATGATATATATTTTTAAACTGTTTTCAACATTTTTAATCACACTATTTATATCTTAATATTTTTAACCGGGTTACACATGTATAATATCTGTTGTTAAGACAACAGTTATAAACAAAAGTGTTTACATTCACATGACTAAATAAATGTGCGTGTCTGTGTGTGTCCTGCATCCATCTATTTAGCATGAAAAAGATGTGTGTTTAAATGCGCATATGCTGTGTACGCTGAAGACAATGGGCAATATAGGACAGGGGGATTTTTATTGGATTCTATGCACTCAATCCAAAGAAGCTGAGACACTACTATGGATTCATTCATAACAGTCATAATAATTTATGCATTCATTCATCACACACACACACACACACACACACACACACACACACACACACACACACACACACACTAAAGCGCATTAAAACATCAAAGGACCAAAGGACCAAAGTTCCGATGTGCTTTGATCCTTTGATGTGCACTGGGGGGAATTGATATATAAGTCCGTTTTTGGAATCAACTGGAGACAGTGACAGCAGGACAGAAGAGAAGAGGAACAAGTAGCGAGTCATTTCAACTTGGAGCATCACAGAAACACGGCACAACACTTCAGAAGAAGAGGCAGACATGCACAGATCAGTGGAATCTTCAGAAGCTGACGCGAAGGCAAAATCTGCGATGGAGGACATGCCACAGAAGCAGTGGGGAAGTGAAGAGATGAACGTACAGGTGGAATCAATCGATGGAAACCGTGCACAGCCAGATGCAATGGAGCCTGATGGTGCCATCATGAGCAACTGGATTAACACTGTGGACAACTTTGCTGATATGAACCTGAAAGAGACTCTCCTCAGGGGAATATTTGGGTACGGTTTTGAGAAACCGTCTGCCATTCAACAGAAGGCGATCATTCCTTGCATCAAAGGCCATGATGTCATTGCGCAAGCCCAGTCAGGCACGGGCAAGACAGCTACGTTTGCCATCTCTATCCTGCAGCAGCTGGACGTAGACCTGAAGAAGACTCAGGCTCTGGTGTTGGCTCCCACCAGAGAGCTGGCTAAACAGATCCAGAAAGTGATTCTGGCTCTGGGTGATTACACAGGAGCATCCTGCCACATCTGCGTCGGAGGAACCAATGTCCATCATGAAATAGTGAAGCTCAAAGCTGAGGCCCCCCACATAGTGGTGGGCACACCAGGACGTGTGAGCGACATGCTTAGCAGGAGATACCTGTGCCCAAAATGGATCAAGATGTTTGTCTTGGATGAAGCCGATGAAATGTTGAGTCAAGGCTTCAAAGACCAGATCTATGACATCTTCAAGAAACTGTGCAGAGACATTCAGGTGGTCCTGCTCTCTGCCACCATGCCACTGGATGTGCTGGAGGTGACAGAGAACTTCATGCGAGATCCTGTTCGCATCTTGGTGAAGAAGGAGGAGATTACCCTTGAGGGTATTAGGCAGTTCTACATTAACGTGGGGCAAGAGGAGTGGAAGCTGGAGACGCTGTGTGATCTGTATGAAACTCTCACCATCGCACAGGCTGTCATCTTCGTCAACACAAGGAGAAAAGTGGACTGGCTGACTGAGAAGATGAACGCCAGACACTTCACAGTCTCTGCTCTGCACGGCTACATGGACCAGAAGGAGCGTGACATCATCATGAAGGAGTTCAGATCTGGCTCTAGTAGAGTGTTGATCACAACAGATCTTCTGGCGCGTGGTATCGATGTCCAGCATGTCTCCCTGGTCATTAACTTTGACCTTCCCACACAGCGGGAGAACTACATTCACAGAATTGGACGAGGTGGGCGGTTTGGCAGAAAAGGAGTTGCGATTAACTTTTACACTGCGGAGGACAAGAAGACTCTTCGAGACATCGAGACATTCTACAATACAGTCATCGAGGAAATGCCCACAAATGTGGCTGACATGATTTAGGCAGACTTTGAAGAGACTTTGAATTTCTTTTGTTTCTTTTACTGCAGTGGTAGCGATCGCCCACTTGCATTGTGCTTCTAATACCAGCAATTACTGTGTTGTGGAACAAATAATACTTGAATAGTAATCTGTTGTTTTGTTGGTAAGAAATTAAATAAAGATTTGAGATCTGATATGTTGTTTCTTGTTGTCATTTATTTTATGCAAATAGGTTGTGGACATACCAGATAAGACAAAGAGGTTTCAAAAAAAATTCTGATGATTAGAAAAAAGCCTTATGTTATTAAAGTAGCAGATATGTCCACTTTTCAAAATAAAGTTCCAATGTATTTTACTACACTAAGATTAACATAGATGGAGCAGTAACACACATGACATGATTCATTTAATCTGCCTAAAAATGTATAAAACAAAACTCTTGACACAATGGGTTTTAAACCATGGATCACATCAGACCTTTAGTCAATGCAAATAGTTTCTATTGCTCGACAACAAACGGTTCCAAAGGCATTAGCTCTTAATATCTTGCTTACTCTCAAAGTGAATGACTGTTGGTGACAAAATGTTTTCTTGCTCCCGTTTGATCGTAGGAAACAAGATGGGAGTGACCCTCGATTTTCTGCAACAGTAGTGCCCCCGCCTACACTCCCATCCACCACCTCACCATTCCCCAAGGTAGGAGGAGAACACGGGGGTGTAGAGTTTGACCTCTGACCTTATCTGATTGACCTCTGTGTTACCTTTCATTCTCTGACCTTTGATCGGTGTCTCCATTCATCTTATCTCTACACCTGCTCCTGCCTGTGTTTATGCTCCTGTGTCTGCATTCGGTCCGTATTGTCTCCATGCAGCGTGACTTCGATTTCAACTTCCGCCTTCTTTTAAGTTGTGTAATCAGAGTGCATTGACGTCCAGTGATCATGTTGGCCTCACTCAATTAACAAAAATCTATTGTTAGCGGAAAATTGTCAGCTTTTATTCTGACAATTTCCCCCTTTTTAGTCTAACTCCGTCAAAGCAAACAAAACACAGCCTGTCAGAACAATCAATCGTCATTTTGAAATCAAAAGACAAACGTCTTCATCCCACGATTAACTCGGATGTGTCACTGAATTGGAAAGTCAGTAATGTTTTGATGTGTGACGTTCAATCATTATCCAGCTGTTTTTATGCCATCATAAATAATTAGTCACTTCTATCTCAGTGTCAGTGAAAATAAGGATAAGCAACAATTTGAAGATGTCCTCATATTTATTTTTAGCTTGCCACTCATTCTTCCTGTAACAATACTTCATTCTGCTCATTGCTTGAGGGTCTAATTTTCTGTCTCCAGTTCACTGAAATGGATTTTAATGGTTTTTCAAGAGTTCCTTGATGCATGAATCAGCCTCATTTGCTCTATTAGTTGTCTTTTCAAATAGGAGAAAAGACTGAATTGGTGCAATTTTAGACTCGTAATGGACAGAAAATTAACACAATTAAGGAGGAAATCATTTCATTGAATTTACTTTGGCTTTTAGCGAATCCATCCTGTTGTCAGAATCTTAATGCCTATTGTTGGCATGTCTTGTCATAATTAATCAACAGCTGACCTAAAAAACTTGCCAGGGTGTTTTAAGAACTGAGAAACCGAGCACAGCGGAGCACTGTGGTGATTAAAAGTGGATGCAACCTGGTCTGCTTCACATTTTGGCTGGGGTTTACACTTCCTGCAGCCGAAGTTGATCTCAGTAGAGCAGAGGAAGTGGATAGGGAAACGGATTAGAGGAGAATTAGGAAAAAGGGGTGGTTCAGCAAGTTCACTCTTCATCACTGCAGCTCACACCCACCAGCTGTAGGTGCATCAGACCTTCTTGTGCCATGAAAGGAGGAAGCGTCTGAGTGCCTGTAGGTTTCTATGATATTCATGTTAAAATAATCCATCAAAGATGCGAGTGGATTTATATTCTGTCGTGTTTTGTGTATTTTTCTGCACCCGCTGGGGGAGACAAGGCAGAAGAGAGCATTTTCAGTGGATTTGTCATTAGGCTAAAGGAATCAGTGAATGTTTCAGTTGTGTCAAGTGTTCTACCATCCTCCATTTTATATAAACCCCTTTTAACCTGGCATCCAGGCAGGGAAAAATAAATGACAAGGATGCTATGGGCAATGTGGTAATGTGATGGACAATAATCTAATCAGGGCTTAGTGCGTCAGTTTAAGGAGGAGTGTATCGTTTGAAAACCACGCCACTCTGAGTTAACGCCGCCACATCCTATTGACTACTGAACTGAATCCACACTGCTGCTATACGAGATAGACAGATATATAGATTTACGTTATTGATCCCAAACTGGGAAATTACAGTGCAGTAACTGCAGGGCATGGAACCAATATTACAAGCAATATAAAAACAGAAAAATATTACTATTAACAATATCAGAATATAAAAAAGAAAAGGAATATAAAAAAGTATATACAACAAATAATTAGGACGGGTGATAAATAACCTATAGTGCAAATAACAGGAAGGTGCTATGGATACTGTCACAGTAATAATGCTTTGTGTGTCGGGGGGGGGGGGGGGGGGGGGGGGGGGGCAGCACAGGGAAGGTGTAGTGGTTAATATTAATCCCCCCACAGCAAGAAGGTTCTGGGTTCGAACACACAGCTTTGTTTTCCTGTTTTTAACCTGATCACACTGAGCAGTGATCCTATTTACACATGAATACACAGTATATACTCACATAAGCCAGTGCTTGAGGACTGGTTTTGGGATGTCATTTGTGCTTGTCCTGTTTGGGACTGCACATACAGCTCATACGCTGAAGGGCTTGTCTATTGGAGGTAGACGTCCTGGACTCCACCTCCTCCTGTCTCCCTACCTGTCAGCGGCAGTCCAGATAGTGTTAGAGATAAGATAGATGTGGATGATACTGGATGTGGGTTTCTTCCCACAATAATTTTAAGAACGACACCAGCTTTCCTTCAGAGGATTATTACTCGCTACTCAGCCGTCTTTGCATGGAAGCTCAAACATACTGTGCACTTGCGTATAATCTTGTTTAAAACCCACACTGGGAGAGCCTGTGGATCTTGTTTCTAATACTACATTTTTGCAGTCATGGTGGCGGTTTGCAGCGTTTCAGCTTTGCCTCGGGTGTCACAGCGTGACACAGTCAGCTATCTCACATCCAGCCGGTGCACAGCAGCAAAGCGCATTTAATCCACACCTGTAAAAAAACAGGTCAAGTTGACACGTCGTTGATATTGAAGGATGCCAGTTTTGGGACAGTTAACAATGGCTAAATATTATGACAACCAGTTCAGTGCTCCATTGATGACCAAGGTACACTGGAGGAAACCCAACCATGTAAGTAGCGTTAATATAGAAATGCCAGATAGAAAGCATCACCTGATGACAAACTAGAGAGGGAGTTTGACAGTGTTTTTGGCAAAGGCTTGGATCACTACCTCCACAAAGTGACATTACAGCGGTGAATGCAATGTGCACCCACAATGACCTCATAGCTATTATCTCATTTTGGGGAGTCAGTGACCCGAGACAAACTGAGGAAACAGTAAGAAAACATGTCCAGTTGTAATAGTAAACTTTGTTTTTCATGTATTTGACAGACAACAATATTTGGTCATATACATCTATGCTCTCTGGATGTGTACACAAAGTTGTGTTACTGATGTCATTTTTAAGGCCATAGATGATATGAGGTGCAACACTAGAGCTCCTCTTATTCTAATCTCTGGTTCATGCTGTTGAAGCTGAGGTTATTTACTTTCAGGGTTTGTGGCAGGTTGTTGTTTGCACATGGTGGAGGACTTTACTCAAACCCAGGCCGAGAGCTAAGACACAATTGTTCTGTACATAAACTGTGTACAGAGGTGTTCCAGCCTTTACTACATTTCAGCTTGTATTCGATTAATTTAAACACACGTTCCTGTAGACTGCTGGAGTTCATAATCCTCTGCAGCAGTCATACTTATGGTCATGGTCGAAGGATGCATGCTCATTTTGGAATATACCCCCCAAAGGGCTGAAGGGGCTCTGTGAGATTTGGGTAAGTGTTGCACATGGCAAAGCTGGTTGGTCGCACAAACCACAAGGGAGAGGCAGGTGATCACATGCAACAGTTAGATGCAATATTTAATCAGATAAGTATAGGTTTGCACCTTGCCATTAAATTAATTATATCAATGGGAACCGTTGACAAAAGTGTGTACTCAACCAGGTTAGGAACACCCCTATCCCTATCTCTGTTTCTGGTTCCTGGAAATGCATCAGTTATCAGTTATAACATAGTTCATGCTGTTTTATTACCTCGACGTCATGGATTTTCCTCATTTTAAATGAAATTGTTCTGATCAACATAATTCAGCCATATGACATGTTTCAGAATCCCACCACAGAAAATGTCACATTACTATTACTATTATGAATGGATCTTGACTTGTAATTATTCTGCTTTTTACACAGCACCACGGCCAAGTAACACAATTACACAAGTAACATAATAACAAACCAAACGTATCTGTATCTGTATTTGGTATAATTACGTTGCTTCATGGTCATCGCATGTACAAGCTTAGTTATAGCAAAGAGTCACTGCATCGGTAATTCTCTACATATTATATTTAACTATGTCAAAGAAAAAATTATTGTAGTCTCGCAAAATTAAATATTACTATTACGTATCATTACTATTTCATTTATTGCGGCCGTTTATTGCGGCCCTGACAACTAGTGTCAACTGCACAATGTCAGTCTAAAAGTCTAAAAAATTATTATAGTCTAAAACTATAATAATTAGACTCATCCCTGTGGAAATAAATTCATCTCCACATCCAACAAATGGACTTAGAAAATGTCATCTCACTCTCCCCTCTCCAGACCGCGGATTTATTTGAAATGATTGAAAGGATGCAGGTAAGATTATGCCTTGATCATTATATTTCGTCTCAGGTCTCTAAACTAAACTCACCAAGCAACTAACCAGTCAGCGTATCTCTAACTAATTCTTCAGCACGTTGACCCTCTTCTTGACCACAAAACTTATCTTTCTGCACGAGAATGATGCTGAGTCTGATTTCAGAGTTTCCTATACTCTGTTGATTGCGGAGAATTATTGTATATGTGTGTCTCACTGCTTTTGTTCAACATTCAGGTTATGACACTTAGTGTCAACACCGTGAGCTCCTGATCCTGTGAAAGGATGTTTGTTTGGATCTCTTGTTCGCACACATCAAAACTTATAACTGTGTGATTGCATCTGTGTTAGCAGTTTGTGATGTGATGCATATTGGCAATAGTTTCTAAAACTAAGAGGTCATTTACAGTCATAGCTTTCAGTGGCCTCAGTGCCTTTCACATCTGGCTCTGTATGCCGGCTGGACTGAAGACTGAAAAATATAAATATTCCTCTTTGACTTCTACTTATTCCGTTTTACACGTAAACATGCACACACCCGTCAGATCCAGTGGGTGTTTGTATGAGTATTGTGTGAGTGTCACTATAGCTCTGGATCTTTATAATCCCCCTGGGTTTTATTGTCACACTTTCTCTGTGCACTAACAGACTTTTCAGTCACTCACAAATCCCTGCTCCTTATCTCCCCATCTGTCCCTCGCTGACATCGCCTGCTGTGCATCTCTCGGGAAAACTGTGTCATTATGTAACGAGGTTGATAATTTTCTGTCAGGTTGTTTTTTTCATGTAGAACATGATCATTACACTGACTGATGTAGTTTTTTTTTTCAATAACAAGTGTGTGAGTTCGGGTGTTTTTTGATCAGTTGCAGTGTTGATGGCTGACGCCTTCATCTCTTTCGTCTTTCTTATCTCACTCCTTACAGGGCAGCAGGATGGATGAGCAGAGATGCACCTTTCCTCCCCCACTTAAGGTGCGAGCATTATTCACGTCATGTGGTCATGGTGTCAGCACTACACTACACTTTCTCTTGCTGTAGCAGACAGAATAACATGCACCGTATTATTTATACCATACAAGAGCTAGGTGCAAACACACATATGCCCAAATTGCTGCATTTGACAGAATATGGTGATAATATCTGTAATACAGGATTTTTTAAAAAAATGAATGTGCCAAATGATATGTAAAATGGATATACTGTATATTTTATGCATAATAATGGTATTTAAATGTGCAATGTTTTTTTTATTTTCTATTTCATTGCTAAACTGACTTTCATTGCATCACTGTCCTTTGGGCTGTGTTATTATTTTTATTCTTTAACGAGAAACAAACACGTCTTCTCTTCAAATTCAGACAGAGGAGGACTACATTCCCTACCCGAGTGTCCATGAGGTAGGTTGATGATGTAACACTTTTCATCATTAGGGTTTGTGTGTCTCTCAGAAATCAGTCCAGTTTTACTGCTGTCCTCATATTCCTTTCACATTTGTGTCATTCTGTGTAATAGCCCCCTGGTCTTTTTTTTGCATTTTGGGACAGGTGCTGGGCAGAAAAAGTCCCTTCCCTCTCATCCTCCTGCCTCAGTTTGGGGGATATTGGATCGAGGGAAACAACCATGACCTGAGTGAGACCGTGGACACTGAGCAGGCGCAGCCTCTGTCCCCAAACAGCCGCACCAAGCTGGAATGTAACAGAACAGCCACACTCTACCGGAAACACTTCCTGGGCAAGGTTAATACCACTTTTTATTATTTATTTATTTACTGTAAGTGCATATTTACATGTATATTTTCATCTTGAAAATGCAACCAATCAACTAAAAACAACTACACTGCAAAATTATCTCCACCCTCTTACACCGCTGTGATTAAGTCACGCGACTGTACTGTATATTCCATATTCCTTAGAAACTGGATGTTGTAGTTGTGTAGTGTCATTATGCTGCTTTTCATTTAAACGTATTGACGTGTCTGTGCACTGTGCCCTCAGGAACACTTTAATTACTATTCAGTCGACAATGTCCTCGGACATCTGGTGTTCTCTCTTAAGTACGACATGATTGGTGACCAGGAACATCTCCGCATAATGCTCAGGTAATGCTCATTATGTCTACATGGTGCAGCACAGTGTTTCTTAACAGAGAAAACTGGAGCCGTGTTGTGCACATGAGCACGGGTTGATTAACATTAGGCTTGAAATCTAAACATGACCCTCAGAAAATAGGCAAGGAGTCATCTTTTTTTTTGTCTCTGAAATTGACTGGATAAACATGCTCTCTGTGCATGGGTGTAATCGTTGGAGTCATAAAGCTAGAGTATGTCAACAGCAGTGTCATTTTCACAGCAGGATAACAGATGGACTATTTAGGCCAGCGAGTGGGTGGAGTGGGTGGTGAAGTTTGATGATGGGCCTTACCGGATCATCTCTTTCCTAGCTGATACATTCTGAGAAATGTTGCTCCGCATCATATGTCAGAGTGCACTAATAGTTTTATGGCTTCCCCAGGACTAAACTGAAAACCTACCAGGATGTGATCCCCATTTCCTGTCTGACAGAGTTTCCCAATGTGGTCCAAATGGCCAAGGTGAGGCGAGGCCCCACTTCTCATGATGCAGAGATGTGTCTGTACTGTCAGTGTCTAAACACAATCTGACTTCTTACATTTTTTTTAATCCAAGCTTGTCTGTGAAGAGGTCAACGTGGACCGTTTCTTTCCTGTCCTTTATCCAAAAGTAAGATCTGTTTTAGTTTATATGGTCGCACCTGCTGTATTTGCCCTTTCTGTCCATAAAAATCATGCAAAGAGCTCTATGCTAAAACATTTTGATACCTTGTTCCTTGATCTAACTCGTATTGCTGAAGACTTATTACCGCCAGTTAAACTTAAGTGTTATGGATTTTGTCCTCCACCACATTCACTCAAGTGATTTTGGTAATTTTCAACATTTCCTCTGATTTTTTTCTTGTTATGTCTGGATTTATTTGCAGGCATCGAGACTTATTGTCACCTTTGATGAGCATGTGATAAACAACAATTTCAAATTCGGGGTCATCTATCAAAAGTTTGGACAGGTGAGGTTTAAAGGCCCGGATGTAAAACAGAAACAATGCCGTTTTCAATGTTTCTGCAGAATTACACATGCAACATTAGCATACACTACACATTTCAATGACAAGAAAACTGATTATTCTCAGTCACCATGAGTCTTAATTATGGCTTTCAGGCTGAGGCAATCACATCTGTCTTGTTTACTACGTGAGGGGTAGAAGAGCTATTGAATGCTTCGCTAAGGGTACTTAAATAAAAGCCTCTGTTTCTAGACATCTAAGCTGTCAATCCCTTAAAACCTGAACACGTTTAAATGCATTGTTAAATACGTTGTGAATAAGCCAGGGGACATCTCAGGAAGCCAGAGAGGGCCCTCTGATCCATGCACCAGGACATTTTCTATTCAAGAGAGGTGCTTATAAGCAGCAGAAGCTTCTTCTCGGGCATTGCCTCTGTCTGTTTGTTTTGAGGCAGGCTTTTGTGTCCACATCATTAATCCACACGTTGACAATAGATATGCTCTCCATCACAGATGATCATTATTGCACAAGCCCTCTCTGAAGCCTGTCTCCGAACCTCTTGTTAGCCACTGCTTTCATTGACTGGCGCCACCTCTGTCATCTCAAATGCAAATCTGTTACACTAAAAACACACTACACGCACTGTGTCAGTACTGAAAGTCCAGTTTTCGATTTGAAATGTTTTGATTCTCAGACATTTTCTTTCTTACGCTTCTTCATTTGCAATGCCGCCACGAAGTGGCTTTATAATTCTGCTGCCTTGATGTTCATGATGGTTTGTGACTGATTACAGATTTCAGAGGAAGAGCTGTTTGGTAACAGTGAAGAGAGCCCCGCCTTCGTAGAATTCCTGGCATTTTTGGGACAAAAAATTGAACTGCACAACTTTAAAGGGTAAGAACCTCCCTGTTGTTTGGAGCCAGTTGACATACTATAAAGTACATTTTATAATATGAATAATTTTACATTAAGGTAAGCTAGGTACAGGAATGGTGATCACAGATGGTGGAGCACGGCCCTTTTACACCTGTGTCTGTGCTTGTAGTTTCCGTGGGGGGTTAGATGTAACTCATGGGCAGACTGGCACAGAATCTGTCTACTGCAACTACCGCAACAAGGAGGTCATGTTCCACGTGTCCACAAAGCTGCCTTACACAGAGGGGGACACCCAGCAGGTACTGTAACACAACACTAGACTAACACACCTGTCATAATCTATTGCAAGCCAGCCAGACAGGTTCCCTCTGGGTTTTACAGCACCACATTTGCATACATGTCCCTGTTGTGCCAAACAGCCAACTAGTACTAAATGATAACCACTTTCAATGTATGCCTTATTGTCTGCAGTCACAGTAATGTAAAGGTGAAAGTCAGCACTGCATCACTCCTCCTCTCTGCCTCACATAAGGATACGGATTTATAATGCAACTTTGCATTTGCTCTTCTGGTTTGCACTAATACAGATGAGCAAATATCTATAAAGGGGGTCCTCGATTTACGACGGAGATCCGTTCCTGAGAATGTGTCGTAACCGAATTTCGACGTAAGTCGGAACATACATTCATAGGTAAGGTAGTTACAAAGTTGTGCCACTAGATGTCGCTATAACACCACCCTACAGTTTACTGTGGTGAATTGCCTTTTGTCAGAGTAGGGGTTGATATCGCGAGTGTAATGAGCATTTCCTTTAGATTTCTGTTATCAACCGTGTAGACCCTGTGTTGTGAATAAACCTACGGTATTGCCACGCATCTGTGTCCGTGTGCATCTCCTTACCGGCTGCCGCTGCACACCCCCCCTCCCCCCTGCCAGCCGGTCCATTTCACATAAGTAAACACAAGGCAGAGTAGCCTAGCTGTGCTGTGGAGGTGCTGGAGAGCTGGCAGGCGCGATGAGAGACAGAGAGAGCACTCACCAACTAGTTCCCGTGCGAAGTCTGTACATATTTATGGGGCAAACCGCTTAAGCCAAAACAAGGAAGTTCACGGGAGATGTGTGGGAACCACGAAAACGACGTAACTCGCAACCGTCGTAACTCGAGGACCCCCTGTATATCCCATTGATGAAGGAAAGTCGTCAAAGATTGACAAATATGCATGTTTTTGTAAATAGGGCCCACACACTTAAACTGTTTAGTTCCCTATTTTTATTTAATGTTTGGAACTATGGCTGTCTTGTTATACTGTATTCTTTTGTGTCGGACCCACGAAAACGACGTAACTCGCAACCGTCGTAACTCGAGGACCCCCTGTATATCCCATTGATGAAGGAAAGTCGTCAAAGATTGACAAATATGCATGTTTTTGTAAATAGGGCCCACACACTTAAACTGTTTAGTTCCCTATTTTTATTTAATGTTTGGAACTATGGCTGTCTTGTTATACTGTATTCTTTAAATTAAATGTAACTTTCCCAAGAATGAGTAGAAGAAGGTAATTAAAATAGCTATTCATTCATTCATTCATTCATTTTCTACCGCTTTATCCTGTTAAGGGTCGCGGGGGGAGCTGGAGCCGATCCCAGCTGACATCGGATTCTTCATATAACAAAATAACATTCATACATACAGTATCACCCAGTGGCATGGACACTTTTTCTTTTCACACTGACTATTTTAATTGAACACACATTCAGTTACACATTCAGGAACTTGCTGTATTGCTGTGTCGTTGCAGTTACAGCGGAAGAGGCATATAGGGAATGATATAGTGGCCATCGTATTCCAAGAGGAAAACACTCCCTTTGTTCCAGATATGATTGCCTCCAACTTTCTTCATGCCTACGTTGTCATCCAAGTGGTCAATCCATGCTCTGACAATGTTCTCTACAAGGTGGCGTATTCCCGGCGCTCCTAGACTTTACCTTGCTGCCACTTGCATATGATGATGATTTTACTTCTACTTATCAATGTGCTGTTTATCCTAGGTCTCAGTAACAGCACGGGATGATGTACCTTTCTTTGGCCCGGCGCTTCCAAACCCCGCTGTCTTCAAAAAAGTAAGTCAAAGAACAACCTGTTCCCTCTAGTCTATGTCTTTTTGCCCTTCGTCATCTTTTATTTGCCTACATGATTGCCTTGTCTCTCCTGTCTTCTGTTCCCAGGGCCCTGAATTCCATGAATTCCTTTTTACTAAGCTCATCAATGCCGAGTATGCCTGCTACAAAGCCGAGAAATTTGCCAAATTAGAGGTGACTTGTGAAAATCAATCTTGAAATTTAGTCTTTTTTTTTGCACATCTGAGTTATGCAAGGTATCCTTTGTCTCCCTTTCTTTAATTAATGTCCCGCGTATGTGTTTGTGTACGTATGTGTGTAAGGAACGAACGCGCTCGGCTTTGTTAGAGACCCTGTATGAGGAGCTTCATGTGAACAGCCAGACCATGATGGGAGTTGGAGGAGAGGATGACAAACTGGAAAACGGGAGTGGAGGAGGCGGGGGCTTCTTTGAGTCCTTCAAGGTAACTGGAGAGGCAGCAGCAGTGAGTGACAGATTTAACCCCTGCTAATTCCCACTTTAATGCAAACGACTTGAGAAGCTAAAACACTTTTGTTTGATCTTACTCCTTTTCCTAGCTTTAAATTCTATATTTTATTTAGCACTAAGACAGGAACGCTGTTTTTTACATGACTGACATTGCGGCTCAAGCATAGATATGTCGGATATATCGGATTTTGCAATTTGGTATTTTAGTATTTCGCTTTGTGATAAGAGCTATACATGGAAATGTATTTGATCTTTGGCCTGGGGAGTTCTGCTACCAAAACATTTGCTCTCTGGTCAAACATGGGGTTCATTAAGGCTAATCCATATAAGCAGCACTAAAGTCCAGCTGTTTACGACGCCCCCATCGTAAAAAAAACTCCATATAATGGATTGATCATTACATCTAATTCTTAGCGAGAAAGCAAAAAGTTGGTCTTTCAGAAGGTCTCTGTTGCAGTGTGGTATCGACAGTAATTATAAAATCATGATTAGTTCCAGTTGTCAGACGTTTCCTCTGTGGCTGTAACTGTCTTTCAGGATTGTTCTTGTCTGTTTGTAGGCTGTGGGTTGTAACAGCTTTATCAATCTTTCTTCTATAAAATACTCTCCTGCTCTTCCCTATTGGCTTCTCAGCGTTTTTGCTACATGCTTTCTTTGCAGCTGTTTGTGCCTCTGCCTTCTCTGCACACCCCTGTGCTCAGTCACCGCTCGCCTGCTGATGCAGTTCTTTTCTTCTAGTTCTTTTAATTCGTTTGTGTCCTAACATCATAGAAAATTGATTGTTTTCTCTATCATCAGATTCCTCGAACGCGGCTTTCTGCTCAGTGCCTTCAAAAAGGGGATCACGGGCTTTACACTACTCCTGGCTGGGTTTAAACTCAGACATGTCTGAGCCTCTTGGCCCCTCCCCGTCCTCTCTCTCCTTTTACCATCTAAACACAATGACTCATCTGAACTTCCCTTCGGTCACTAAAGCTTAACAGTGTTCTCTGTTGCTTCCTGGTCTGTCAGGATTAGCATCAGGCTAGTGCTCTCTGCCTGTAGAGGTCAGTGTTCAGGGACAGCCCGGAGGCCTCTCTGGCTCTGTACCTCCGTACAGCAATGCTGAGGGGTCACAGGGGTCACCGCCATCTGAACGTGTCTCCTCCTCCTCCTCGTCTCTCTCTGTAGCGGGTGATCCGCAGCAGGAGCCAGTCTATGGATGCCATGGGTTTTACTATCAGGAAGCCGCACGTATTCTCCACTAGCGTGAGCGGCAACATAAGCCACAACCTTGCAGAGAGCACCAAATTCCCAGGGCTAGTAAGTACAGTCCCACTCCTCCTGGTCTGGGGTGAGGCAAGTCTCGCTTCCATGAGCTCATACCCCCTCTTCCCTCACTTGCCTGCTGCACTGATTTCTCACAGAGGAGGGTCACACACGCAGTCGAATGGAGCGTTTATGCCTGGGTCGCAACCTTGACTTTCACATTGCAGTGGCTGCACATAGTCTGCTACAATGACTCATACGCAAATAACTGTAGGACATGACGTGAATCTCTTTCCTTAGTTAAAGCTGTTCAGCCTCCCTCTAGTTATTTAATATATAACGGATCTGAGTTGAGTTCTTTCTCTTCCCCTCTCTTTGTGCGTGCGTGTGTGCGTGCGTGTGTGCATGCGTGCGTGCGTGTATGTGTGTGTGTGTGTGTCAGTGCATGCCAGCTAAAGCTTGTGGGCTTTTGGCGATGACACTGTTTTTATTGTTATAAAAAAAAATAATAAATTCTGTCACAGGGCGAAAACCTTGTGTTTTTAATTTTTTTCCGTTTTATATAATACTGAAAACTGTGCATGTCGCCCAAAATTTCTTATAACCCAAAAATACCTCCTTCATTTGAATGTGAAACTTGACACAAGGTTTTCACCCACATGACTACTCTTATGTTGTACTGTGTGTCTGGGGGCTGGTCTGGATGTGGTGCTATTTCCTGATTTGTATAAAATCATTGCATTTAAATGTTCTCTCTGTTCGGTACTTGGGCTGAGATTTCTAGTCATGCATATACCAACAGACATCTAAATATACTGTATAGAAATTTCAAGTTCACATTTAGGCTTTACTTCAACAAGAACTATTTTCTTGACTAATATGCTTTATGAATGAATATAACAGAAGCTTGCTTTTACTCATAACCCTCGCTTTGTATGAAGGCTAATGTTTAACATGTTAAATGTCCTCCTCTCCTTATCTCCTGTTCATCCCCTCTCTCACAGGCACATGGCTCACACACTTTAACTGGCTCATCATCTCTCCCATTCAGCTGCCTGTGATTTTAACTGTGTAGCCAAAGAAATGGTCCTCCTTGTATCCTCCAGTTGACATATGCTTTATATTATTTCCGATCCACATGACTTATTGCATGGAATATCATATATATTTGTATCTCATGTTTTCTCTCCTCCCCTTTACCCTCCTTCTCTTCTTTTGTTATCCATCATCGTCATCATCTCCCTCTCTCTCTCTCTCTCTTGTTTTCTCTCTCTCTCTCTCTCTCTCTCTCTTCTCCTCTCATGTGGCTCAGTCATTGCTTGTCCCAGGCAAAAGTCCCAGTAAATATGGACGACGAGGCAGTGCCATAGGGATAGGAACAGTAGAAGAGGTTCATGTTTAATTCTAACTTCTCTCACTTGTCCTTTGTACTCATTTTTTGTCTGCATAGTTCTACTGCATCATGGCTTAAGACTTTGCTCTGTACATACCAGCACAATTATTTGATTTAAAATAGTATGGATTATTTGTTTAAAGGCAGGAAGACAGGCTGTATTGTAGAAAAAAACTGTTTTAAATATATATAAATATTAAAATTTGCATTGATTTGATAATAACAGTATTTGGAATTGCTCTACATAGAAACCATTTACATGGTATTTATTCTACTTTATTTACATATGCTTAGTGCTTCATTTGTTTAAAATGTATTGATAATAATGATTTAATGACATTCTTGCTTAGGAAAAAAAATCCCCATCTTGTTCTTTGAAGCCATAAAATTCAAGTTCTTATTTTGAAAGCATTAAAAGAGGGATTGAATGAAGTGCACTGCAAGCAGAGCCTGACATTTACCTGCATAATGCAAGTCTTCACTTTTCGTTTATCATAGTGACAACTCCCAGGTTTCTGTGATAGTCATCAGCCTGATAAATCAAAGTGATGTGTGGTTTTGAAAAGCAGTTTTCCAAACAAATAGGACTTGAGTGATTAACTTACTTACAGATAACAGATAAAAAGATTAAAGGCTCTTGAAATAATATAATAATACTCAGAGAGAAATAAGATATTTAATTTTTCAGTCCTTGACACAACTGCCTCCTTTCTCTCCTACAGTCCTTGATAATTCCGGGAAAAAGCCCGACGAGGAAAAAGTCAGGTCCTTTTAGCTCAAGGCGAAGCAGCGCCATTGGTATTGAAAACAATCAAGAAGCCCAGGAGAGGAGGTGAGAGAAGATTCCCCCATAACTCTGGTTTATTTGTTTTATATGCATCCATGAACCAATTTTATTTTTTCCCTCTGATCTGCTGATTAATTACAACCCTAGAAAAAGAGTTTTATAATTTTATATTTTTCCTTGTTTGAACAGACCATGCTTGACCATGTACTATTTTTTCCTGCTCTACAATCTGTTTTTATTTTTACTGATATTAATAAATATATTTCCGTCTTTAAAAGCAGTAGAGAGTACTCCCTGAATACACAGAAGACCCCAGACAGTGGTCACGTCTCTCAAGACCCCAAATCGGACAATTCATCCAATCAGAGCTCCCCTGAAGTGCTCACAACCACCAAGAACAGGTGTGTATAGTGTGTGTTACACAAACATTCCTTAAACATAAACAAGATAAAATCAGGTTCAACTCCTCTGGTGATTGGTTAACCCAGGGTGTAGTTCTTATCTCATTGGCAGGGCCCCCACCATCCCTGAGGGTCACGACCTCTCCCGCTCCTCATCCAACTCCAGTAGCTTCACCAGTGTGGTGGAAGAGAACGAGACAGAGGCCACAGAGGATTATGACACCGGCATGGTGAGTGGTATGATCCATATGTGTCCCTGGAAGACAACTGGATCATTTCTGTTCAACTCATCTGTTTGTCTTGCAGTCTGTTTGGTACATTGGTTTCACTGTCTCTCCTCTACAGGAGAGTGTTTCATCTGCCGGGACACCACACAAGCGAGACTCCTTCACCTACAGCAGCTGGCTAGAGGACAGCATCAGCAGCACCAGTACCACCAGTCGTGGGAGCTCCCCAGGTGAGATGGGTAAATTATTTTGGGATGTCGGTCCAGCAAGTGGTCACAAGGTTATAGGATATCATAAGGCTTTAGGCAGAACATTTTAAGAGGATTTAATCTGATGATTACAATTGATATAATAGTTCTACAAGTGGACATTTTTCTGGTGTACTATAAAAGGACACTGTGAGAATAAGCCGTTTGGAAGGAGTAAGTTACAGCAACAGTTGTCACCTGTCTCTCAGGACCTGGTAAACCTGAGCGCGGAAAGGGGACAGACATCCGTATCAAACTGGAACGTCCGCATGATCATCAGTCCTCATCGGTGAGTCAGTCTCTTCCTGAGCCAAACAAATGTTGTCTTCAACCATCATGTCTCAGATATGTGTGCTGTTGCTCAAGTTTGGGTCCGCCTCTGTTTGCAGAACTGTTAGCTCCACACACCTGGTTGTGTCCTGGATCTCCATTTTCAGGTAAGAATGGAGTTTATTGACACCAAACCTAAATGTTTTTTCTTCTTCTGTGGATCGTTTATATCATGAGACCTATTAATAAGATCAAAATGCACTTCATTCAGACACGTTCATTTGCCTCATAGGTTTTAACATTTGTTATATCCATATTTCTGTCACTTTTGAAGCCTTCCATAAGTCACAG
Source organism: Trinectes maculatus (assembly GCA_016785345.1). Classification (NCBI taxonomy): domain Eukaryota; kingdom Metazoa; phylum Chordata; class Actinopteri; order Pleuronectiformes; family Achiridae; genus Trinectes; species Trinectes maculatus. The sequence goes on from JAFBJQ010000447.1 coordinate 665,312, forward strand.
TCCTCCTGGGAGATGAGACAAGTGCAGGCGCTCACCATGACCAGTGATGAGACAGAGAATGACAAGGAAGCAGTGAAAGAAGAGAAAATGCAGGTGGAGTCTGGCCTGGCCTGTTTCTCAGTGAGCGACAGAGGGAAGAATTCCAGAGACCTGGAGAACACTGCAGAAGATGATGCACAATGAGGGGCCAGCTTTTTGCACAGTGTTGTTTCCCTCCACTCTCATTTGCCTATTCACACACCTGTTGCCTAGATGTATGTTTTTAAACCAGATCTTCGTTTCCTAGGCACACAATTTATTCATAAATGTATTCATTTTATTTGTGAAAGGTATACCTTGGATTAGTTTGTCTTGTTAAACTCTAAGTTTGCTGGCTATACAGGGGTAGAGATAGTGCCACTGATCACTGATTATGGGGAGGACTTAATATCATTGCTTGGATGGCTTTACCAAATAAATAATGGTTTGGGCTTTTATTCATATATAAAACCAAATAATCAACATCAAGTATTTTCAAACGAAAATATCCATTGTGATACAGAATTTTTCTGTTGGATGCCGTTAAATGTGATTATTTGCCATGTAAAATAAAATAGAAGGACTGTATAGCTGTAGCAAAACAATTCAACACGATCCTATTTTCTCCGCCACATACATTTCCATAAGATCTGATTTCATACTTAACATCACAAGTCACATTAAAAAATAGAAACATGTCATAAATCCATTAAAAGGCCTTAAAGCTTTAACATGCAATGTCTGTGTCACTCCAAATGATTTTACCTCACTTTCCACAGCCAATAATTGGACAGCAGTATAGAGTAAGATTAAACTAATATATTCTGAATAATTTTAAAAACACTAATTTCTTTATTTAAAAAATGGTGGTGCAGTGCACCAATGCTGTATGTACAGTCTGCTCATATATGGATTTCTGTCAGTGAGTGATATAAACGCTTTATCTGTTGTGACTATTCTCAAAACTGTGATCTGAGTTGCCTTTCCCCTTCTTACATGTTTTTATTTACCGTCTACCGTTTTAGTTCCTGTTGAAGTGGCATTTATGGGTTACATGTGTTGTATTGTACCTCAATGGTGACTGCATTTGGCATCCTGTCATATACATATTCTGTATGTGTTGCTTTGGAGTAAAATGTAACTTGTTCTCTGTAAAGCTCTTAGTATTTCCGGGGGTCACATCTCAGTGCAGTACATGTTGCAATGCAATTTTATAAAACGGTGAATATTTATTTGAAAAAATGTGAAGAAAAACTCCAAATACAACTACTGATTTTGTAAATAGATACTGAGCTGGAGTACATTGTGTGTAAGGTATAGGTCAGTGATTTCAAATGGGATTGACCAACACCTGCAAATAACTGCCAACTTAACAATTTGTTTTTTCCCCCTCATATACATAAATTAAAATATTTTGACATTTTGTAAAAAAAAGTTTTAAAGACTGTTCTGTAAAAGGGAAGATCTCACAGTATATCCTGCTGATTATTTAAGTTGCCTTATCACAAACTGATGGTGCAAGAATCGCTTATGGATTTCAAATGCAGGATTTACAATGAAATGAATGTTGTATTGTGGTTGTTTTTATTGTAAATAAATGCTCTGAAAACTTTAGAATCATGTTTTTATCAGTATTCCATCTTTTTTTTTCTTTTTTTTTGCCCACAAATGCAATAATCCCTTAAATCACACATAATAGAAATCACTGCTGTGGAATGCCTGCATACTGTAGATGCTCCATTTAACATCATCTTAATGAAAGTAAAGAGAGAAAAGCCCATAAATAAATGATTTAATGTGCCTCCACTCAAGTTTGTGAAACTAGAGCAATCTAAAAGTAGAGGCTTCCCTGGTTAATACAACTGTGCGGCATGGAAGAAAGAACCATTTAATTTTAATGAGTCAAGAAGAAATAAACCCATATCTATCTATCTATCTATCTATCTATCTATCTATCTATCTATCTATCTATCTATCTATCTATCCAACAGTAGCCCACACTGCTCTGTTTGGAACAAAAATTAAGTAAAATCCATGAATATAATCATGTACACATGCAATCACACATTCTCATATTCTTTTCCACTTATCCTGTGTATTGTTTATTTCACTGTTGAACTGTCCTCAGGCAAACCATGGTAGAATTCGAACTGATTGTCTGTTTCTTTTGTAGTCCAACAAAGATAGTTAGTGCCCTCCAGTGGAATTATTAAAGCCTTCAGATTACTCACTGTATGTTGTTAAGACAACCCACATTATGAAAACCATGCATCAAGAGGTTCTATTTTTATATATATATATATATTATTGTTGTTGAAAAGCTCTTTACAAGCATAATAAATTGCAACAAAGCTGCGCAGAGAACAAATTATGACTGCCGTTATTACATTACAATACATTACTTTCCCTCTACGTTGACTAATTGAAATAATGTCTTTTGATTGGTTGTGATGTAATGTCCTCCGGTCTGCTGTGTTCAGTTGTTTGCCAGCCGCTATTGAATAAAATATATAAAAGAGAGAAGGGCAAATCTTTACCGTTTGCTTAGGTTTCATAGACCTGCGTCTGCGGAACGTTTTCCCCTCCCACAGAAACAGGAAACGGAAGATTTTTTTAGTGCACTGACCGGACCTGGATTTTTGAAGTCACATTGAAAATAGGAACCTTATTACATGAAAGGTAAGCGACAATGTTCTGTTTTCAGTTACAGCAAATTTATAAAATTTGTGATGTTATTTCGCTAATAGCATGAACATAATTAGGTTTATTTTTAAGTGTGTTTATACTCTCATGGCGGGATTACATTGCTTGTTAGCTAGCAAGAATGTCACTGCTGTATTACGGGGGCACATGCGACAAGATTCTTGAACTATATGCAGAAAATGTCTTTACTGTTCAGGCTTTCATGGTGTATGTGTTCGAGTAAAGGGGTTTAGTAACTGTCTGAAGATCATATCGGGTCATTTGTACGAGAGTATAGACATACTGACACATGGTGACTGCAATGTACACTCATGTTCACTGGCGTATTATTAAAGTAAAACCACATTACCGTTTCCCAGAGCTTAAGAGAAGGCTTCATCTTATGTTTTACTAACATTTTAAAATTAATTTCATTTAACAACTTTATAAAACAGAAAACTTCTGCTACAATTTCCTGTTTTAGAGGGTGAAATCACCTTGATTTAAATGATTTATCATTATCATTATCTGTTAATTAGTGACTATGCTGAGTTATGTTGGGTACTAACATTACTCAATTAATGGATAGTTAACAGAAGAGATTTAAAGATGAATGGAAGAAATATGACCAACACACTGTACTTTGCTCATACCCACAGATAACTTCATTTATATGGGTGATCCTTAATAATGTTTACTTCAAAGATTGCCCCTCATCTAAGTCTATTACGGAGAGCAACGTGTAAGTATGAATAAATCTCTTTCAGTCAGCTTTAACTAATTCCTGTCATAGTAATATCACTCAAAGATGATGTTATTTGTCTTTTTTTTATAATGAAAAGGTGCAATCAAAACCAGTGGAGACATTTTGAGAGGAAATGTACCGTGGGTCTTTCCTGCACACTGCTTCTCAATAAAACAGAGACTCAGAAACTACTCAACAGCAGCGGACAACACGCCACCTCCTCGATGGATACAGCTTGAGCCAGAGCTGGATGAGGCTCTTGTGCCACGTAAAATGTCAGTAAGTCCTCTGGAGAGTTGGCTCTCCCTGCGATACTCTCTCCCTCCCCTGCTGGAGTCCGTTCCGCCACAGGAGGATGTTGAGTTGCTGAAAGAAAAGGTGCTGCCACCCATCTCTGTTCCTATTTTGGAGGATGAGATGGGCTCAGCAACACCACTTCAGTGTAAGAATGTTTTGAAGATCAGGCGGCGGAAGATGAACAGGCATAAATACAGGAAGCTGCAGAAACGGACTAAATACTTAAAAAGGAAAGTGCTGGAAGGCAGAGGGAGGAAGAAACAGGTGAATTTTTATTCTGTAAAATATTTGTTTATTTTGCCTTTTTTGGTGTTTTCAGTATATTAATGCTAGTATGATATGTGATGGTAGTATGAAAATAAATGTATACCAATTTAGTTACAGCTGTTTTAGAACTGTTATTGTTGTACAGTAAATATGATTGAAATATATAACTCAGATAAAAAAAGATTTGACCAAAGTAAAGATGTAAAGAAGATGTTTATTTTTTGTGGATTCGTCATTAGTCTCACATGCCTGCATTACAACAAAAATATTCCATAAGTTGCAGGCCTTTGGTTTACGTCAATGAAATGGCCAATTATGTGTCTTAATCCTGTACAGAAACGATTTGAGGGGGATCTGAAGAGGATTTGGAAACGAGCTGGACTCAAGAAACCTCCAGCGGGGTGGAATGCACCAAAGATCTTCATTAAACAGGCTGGAAACAAAAAGCAGTAATAGACAAGTGATTTGTGACTGTGTTGTATTCCACAAACTGAATGGCTCTGTACAACACTTAAATCCAAAGGTGTTAAAAAAAAGTCTATGATAGTACAATGTGTGTGTGTGGAGGTTCATGCAGCAACAAGCCATCAGTCAGAATTGATTCCTAGCCTCTGCTGAGGAGGACTCGTGTCTGTTTATATCCAGTGCCAGCTCTACCCAGTGAACTGTACCGCACCCCTGCTTTCTGTGAATTGCAGCCAGTTTGAACTGGCATGAGACATATTCTGTTTGAAGATGGTATGCACAGTATCTTTCAGCAAAGTGAACGTGACCTAATAAAGAACTGTTTCTCGGCAAGCCCAAAGCATGGTGTGCTGTAGTTCACTGTAGGCATGATTTTAGCACTTTGGCATTGATGTCCTTTACATTTACAGGCAGGTTTCCTTTTCTTACTGTGGGTGGCAGTATTGTGCAAAGTCTGAAACAACCCCGATGTTTTCCTTGAAATTCCATGAAATTAGCTCTGAAATTAAGTCAACAACATGACTGTTTTAAATAAATGAAATTAGTTTGTACAATAAAAGCCTCTTAATAGTTATGGGAGTAAGCTACTTCCTTTAATGAAAAGACATACCTCCATATCATTAAAAAAAAGCTTGGTTTACTTTCCTTTTCTAACATCATAGTTAATGTAAACAAGTGTTTACTGTGATATGAGAGTTTTGTTTGGTAGTCACCTAGTACTATTAGACCTCTCAACTTGTGATTGATTGAAACTATGGTCTTATATTTTATCTTTTGGTCGAGACTTGGATTGTTTATGGCAGTTTTCAAATTTGTCTTGTCTGTGGGTTTATTATATTTTTCTACAAAACCCTGCAGGGTTTCTGTTTCTATTGCCATACATGCTTGTTGTGAAGAGTGCAGGACCAAAGGTGTTGGATTTCATTGTGGTTGAGGCGGAGCCTGTGCAGGCTTCAGACTGCACAGCTGAGGTGCAGCGGCTCGGTGAACTTGAGTTTTTATTGTTATCAGTTGATGTCCAGTCCACCTCTGTCAGGCTTTCACCACCACTGGCAGCCCTGTGAAGACGATGCACCTCGAGATGACTCTCCTGCAGAGTGAGTCCTGTTGTTGTTTTTGCTAAAAAACAGAAAAATAACTTGAGCAAACAGTCTTTGTCTCATAATTGGATCCATGTTAGAATCATCCGCCATGAACAAAAGCTGACTGCTGTTTAATTCTTTGATGTGCAACTCCACCCTATAAAATCTTTTTTTAATTAGTTTACTAATATTAGGCCATTTCTCCTGAATGTCATTGTACTGTGAGCTACAATACTGAGCCAAATATATTCTTTTCAGTTGTTTTTAATTGGTATTTGTTAAAAGCAGTACTTCTGTTTTAGCTGGTTCTCTAGCCTATATTATTTATGTTTTTATTCATATACCTATGGTTGCCACAACAACAATCTGTGTGGGATTTCTTTGCATGATTTTTTTTACCAAGCTGCTTATTCTCTATGCTATATATTTTATTTGGGCTTCATCTGTTAACCTATTAACAGATGCAGCCCACAGATGTATCTGTTAATTGTTAACCTTAAGATCACATAATGATCAATCATCATTTTATTATTTCCATATCATCTATAATCTATAACTATTCTTTTGTATTGGTAAAACCAAGGGAGCCTTGCATGCAGCCTGTTGATATGGTCTGGTATCGTGTGTATGTGGGATTTTTTTTTATGGCTTGAGCCCAATGTGTTTCTGGTTAAATGCGGTCTGAAAAGAGGAGTCAGCACAATCCAGCAGCCAGTCATTATATGTGTCAGTAATGAGTGTTTCACCGCAAGTGGGCTGCTTTGAGTCTGGAGGATGAGGAGGAGTGGGGGGGCTTACCACCCCAACCTGCTTTTGATGGGCTCTGTTTTAATTAGTGATTTCCAGCTACGTGGCATTAAGAAGATTTTGGTTATTGTCATTATCACCTTATTCGAGGAAAAAAGTGTTAACGTCAGAATAGCGGACAATCCCCAAACTCTTAAAACCCACAGAAAGTGACTTTAGGAGTAACAGGTTCCCACAAATATCTCATTATAAAAATGTCTTAACAGCTAGATTTTGGCATCATTAGATATACACTGGACAGTGGTCTTTGGTGAAAAAAAACAAAGTTGGAAAGCCTGGAAGTGTCAAGCAGATTAAATGGTTCTTTTATTTTAAAGTATATGCACTTACTAAACAGTCAATAGTGTGTCCAGCCCTCTGAATGATTCTCTGTACATTTAGTTGAGTCTCTAACTGAAAGGACACAAAGCTGTGAGTAAGCTTAACACACCTACAGCACGAGTGAATCACTGGATTTTCACTGTGTCAGCGTTTGTGCTCGATGTGTGAGTCGGTGATATAAACCTGATGTGTTTCGGTTTGGGTTGACATTTTATGAACTGATTCCCCACGTGTCTCCTGGGGTTACAAATGACAAGAGTGATTTCGCAGGCCATTAGCTTAATGTCTATTATTATGGCTGGTTATTCAGAGGCACATTGTTAAGTCTTTAATGTGAGTCATCAGCCTATGTGTGTCTGGAGTAGACATGAGAGAAAATTACAGGGCATGGAGAACATTGTTTTACCTTCTGCAGGAAAGTTTATACCCTTCAATAGAAAACCCACCAAAGTTTTCCAGCATGAGGTCTCCTCTCTGATACCAAAGAGTGCGCACAGAGAATTTAACTGAGCTTTCTAATGTACTGGTGCATGACTATAAAGACACTGCATGGGTACACATCGCTGCAGAAAAACAGAGTCGTGGGGTTCAAGTTAGTGACTGCTGTTATTGTCCAGATGTGGTGAACTGCTCTGCGCGAGTCTATTCACAAATACAAAAGCTAAGATGAGCAAAGCATCTAGATGGGTGGATGAGCCAACCACCTGCTTTTGCTTCTCTGTTGGGCCGTCAATGTCAGTAAGAAATATATGTAACTGAGCTGTTTGTTATGGAAGTATTTTATTCATGAAATTGGTTGAAACTGTTTTTACTGGATAAAAGCAGTGTATTATGTACAAACCCATTTGTTTGGTAAGCAAAATAATATAGTAACTATTTAGCAAGTAACTATAGTGCTAGAAAATACAGTCAAGTCTAATGTTAAATATCCTTCTCTGAATTGTTGTCGATTAAAATAGATATACATGAATTTATGTCATGGGCAGATGGTAAAGTAGAAGTACTTCAGATTTTTACTAAGGTATAGGAGTAAATCGTATGTGGTGCTTTAAGACCGTCCGTCATAGGCGTCAGTCTCCTAAATGTCCCAGGGGTCTGGCTTAGATCTAGAGGATACAAGTTGGGGCCTCTGTGTTCTGTAACAAGCAGCCTAGGGGGAATCAGGTTTGCTGATTCAGCAGCACATGTTAAACATACTGATACCAGAGTGCTTTTCTGGAGTGTACTTGTAGTTCTATTATACTCAAATCTTTTTTTGTTTCCAGTTATATTTATTTTATACTTTGCTGGTGTGTTTTTAATAGCTGTTTAATAACATTTTCAATTCAGTAATACTGTACTGATATACTGTTTTAATACAATGGGTGTATCTACACATTCAGCACATTGAAAGTATAACTCTGCATTCAAGGTTCTGCACCTCCAGACTCCGCAGCTGTAAAAAAAAAAACAGATCTGTTTGGTCCTGTTACTGGACTTTTGATACCAGGTAGTGAGACAGAAATAAGCTGAATAGCTGCGTGGTTCTTCATCCCCACAGGATCATGGCCCTGCAACAGGGCAGCAGCAGCCTGGATGAATAGAGTCTCTGTAGGCTTTGGCTGAATATGTCTCCACTGGCTCTTCAGTAAACAGACTATGAGGTAGCATTGTGGGGAAAACGCATTAGAAATGGCAAAGACTCTGCAGGAAAGTTTCCTATTTCCAGAGTTAGAACTATATTTTTACAAAGAATATTGTTGACACTATCTATATTTTACTGAGCCTGTAGTTGTTTTGAGCTTTCTTTTTGGTTTGTTGTTTTCTTTTGTTGTTTATTCGTTCTTGCTGTGTTACTGTGAACGGACCTCTGACTGGAATCTGCTACTGCCACTGCGTCAGTCTGGATCTAATTTTAAGTCCCAGCCACTTAGGCCTTCTTTTTTTTTTGCTGGTTTAATTATAAGTATTTCTCAGGACGTCGTCTGTGATAGGTCACAATTAACTGAAAAATATGTTCTGCAGCAACAGGAAATATAAATTATGTATTTTAATAGGACACAAGTCTTATTTCACTTTTTCATCTGTTTCAGTTCTTTCTGTACTCTTCATACCTGGAGGTAAGACACTGTCTTCTCAATGTTCTTCCTTAATAAATGTGTACTGTATTTTCAATAATTTTTATGTAATTTTATGTCATTTCTGAATTGATCTTGATGAAAACATGTGGTGTTTGTTTCAGCGTGGGCTCAAAGTGGCAGCAGTAGACTTGCTGTGGTGGTGGAAGCTAAGAACATCACCCTTCCTGCGGGAGATACTGCAGTTCTGCCTTGCCACAGCCCCCGCATGGTGTGGACGCGGGACAGACTGAAGGACCGTCAGAGGGTTGTGCACTGGGACTTGACCCGCAGGAGCCCAGAGTATTCTGTAGAGAGAGTATTGGACATGTCTCCTGGCGCCCGCCAAAGAGTCTACAATGGTTTCAACAAAGGACGCGTTTCCATCCCTGGGTCTGCTTTCATTGATGGCAACTTCTCCCTTCTCATCAACAGTGAGACGTCCTGATTGTTCAGAGGCACAGTGAATATTTTTTCTGTGAACTGTGCTACGTAATACAACAGCTCTGCTTCTTTTTCAGATGTGGTCGCAACCGACAAAGGAGTGTATACATGCAATCTGCACCATCACTACTGCCAAACTCACCAATCCATTCAAATACAGCTTAATGTCACTAAGTCAGGTGAGGCCAGCCTAATGATTTATTCCATTCGTGGTGATGGATGAAATACAGTATGTTGCCGTATGTTCTACAAATTGTTTATTTCTCCAGTTCGGAAGGAGAAACGTTACTGGGATGGAGAGAAGACTGTGTTTGTGGTCTTGTTGGGCAGCTCAGTGGTCTTGCCTTGTGTGAATCGGCATAGCCTGTGGAGAGAGGGTGTCCAGGAGGACCAGCAGCAGGTGGCTTTTTGGGATTTCCAGCCCCCTGGAGTGCGTCCAGACAGAGCTGAACGTCTAGTGGACCTCTATGCCTCTGGAGAACGCCGGGACTATGGACGACTCTTTGCCCAGAGTAAGATGAGCGTGGCTGAAGACGCCTTCACACTAGGCGACTTCTCACTGTCTATCTCCGACCTGAAGCCTGTTGACAAAGGCCTGTACTCCTGCCATCTGCACCACCACTACTGCGGTCTTCACGAAAGACGCATTTTCAGGCTCACTGTGGGACCTCCACTTCCTTCCACTACAGCGCCAAGAATTTTCCAGAATGATGAGCCAGAACAAAGTAAGCCATTCAGGATTAAACCCAATAAGGGTCACCGCTAGAACGTTTTTCCAGAGAGTAGTAATGGTAAATGTTTTTCCCCATATGGTTTCTCGGTGGGTTTGTGTATGGAGTGAGAACACAGCTCCTGTTTTTTTTTGTATTTATAGGCATAGTTGGTCAGTTAAATCAGTTCCTCATCTTGCCAATTTCTGTCCAGTCCTCTGTGTTTTTGTGTTTGAGCTGAAGAAGGAGGGAGGGGCTAAAAGGAATGTAGAAGACAGATGAGAAAGAAAGGCAGAAGGAAAGAAAGAAAGAAAAGAATAAGCAGGGTATTTGAAGTCATTATTTGCAGCTCTGTCTACAGTAAATAGCTGTAAATTTGCTTCAGCGGAAGTGGTTTCAATTTCCCTGGCGACTTTTTTTCATTTAAAGTTTTTTGTATACAGCTGGAGATATTTTAACTACACTGAGCAGGAGAATTGGGATCCAGCATAATTCAGGGCGTGGATGTGTTTTTTCCTCCGTTTGACCCCATTTCAGAAAGTCCCGACCACGCGTCCAGACTGGTTACACTGTATCTCGAGTTCTGTTTATCCAACTTTTCTCTCCGTTTTCGCTCTCATGCGTATCAGCCTCTGTTTACCAGCAGCCAGAGGAAGTCTGATACATCTGCTTAACATCTGGTCCAGCTGTAGCATAAAAGAGTGAAGTAAGGGAAGCGGGTGGAGGAATGTGTCTGACTATAGAGCCCCCTGTCCCTTTAAAGAAATGTCAGGCTGTTTAATAACACTGATGTGAAGTATGTTGAAGTGCACACGTGGACTGATGGCTGCCTGCCTGCCTCCTCCGAGTTACAGCCCTTTTACTTTAATGCTGTAATTATTTATGGTGAGAGCAAATACAACATGATGTCTTTGTGACTATGAGGGGAGTGTTGAGGATGTCAGCATTTCAACAGAATGCTTTATCTTTGGAGATACTTCCCTACTTGGGAAAAGACTGAGCACAGGGTAATCTGTGCACTGCATATGTGACACAGCCATTAACGCTTCCACACTTGTCAGATATATCTACAAAAATGTAAAAATGGGCTATTTGGAATGCATTGAGTCATTTGGATAAAGTAGCTGGTGTGAAGTACACTGTTTATAGTCAGAGTCATTTGTAACTAATTGGGGCCTGCGTCTCAAAGCCAGTATGTTTTTTTTTTCTTATCGGTATGTGCACACATACAATTTCAGTCACAGTGAATGTTGTTGATATGTTAATAGACTGGCCTGCCAGACTGTAGATTTTACTGATGAGCATTGCTGAAGGTAACAGAGATTTATGTCCCAAATGGAAAACAAATAGAGACACAGAGACAAACCACATTACAGAGTTTGTCTTTCCTCACACTTCTTCTTATATTTCTGGTCAGACTGTGTTTCTTTTCAGACTGGGGAAAAAAAATAACAGCTGCATGACATCAGGTCTGGAAGTCATTACCGCCAAACAGCATTTTGACATTTAACTCCTGCTCTCCCTCCCTCTGTGTCTGGCTTTTGGATACAGATGAAAAAACAAAAAGCCTCTAGGGGAAGAAACCTTTTCAGCTGTAGAAATTTATTTCTCGTTTATTCCCACTGAGTTAACTCACTCTAACAATCCAACATATCACTTTTAAAAGAAGCAGAAATAATTTAAAATACATCCAATTGTTATCTTATTTGACTGTATGTTGTTATTTACATTGTAGAATATTCAGTATTGGTGGTTGTTCCATTTTCTGTCTTTAGGGACTGGTGAGGTGGACAGTCCACATGTGGTGAATGTTATCCTCCCCGAGCAACGAGGATTTTTTGTCCAGCATCTGGGTTACTTCCTTGCAACGTTTTTACTGCTAGCGCTGATTGTTGTCGCTGTGATTGCTCTGACTCGACGACAAAAGAAGAGAGGTATTTTGTGTGTGTGTGTGTGCGCGCGCGCATGTGTGTTTGTTTGTGTGTGAGTGAGAGTGCGAAAGTTCATCCCATTAAAGTCTCTACTTGTTCTTGAATTACAACTGAGTGGTATCTGACCACTCAGTTGTAATTCATAATGATAAAGGGCATATTTATTCAGTTTATGCACACAATGTGTTTGAGATGTTATGTTCAATTTTCCTTAAAGGGATGGAGTATGAGCTGCGTAGATGTGAAAGGTAAGACTTCTAAGACTACTATATAGTAAATGATGTACCACTTTAACTATTCGCTTTAACTGCAACAAAACTGTAATTGTTTTGCAGGGGGAATGTGATCAATGAAGGTGACCTGCCTTTAGAGTGCACAGAGGTGAGGTCCTGTAACCCAGAACCTCTGAACACAGGTACAGTAAACCGCATCCACACACATGCAATAAACACATATGACATAGACATCAACAACAAACTGTGCTTTTGCTCTTTCCTAACGTAGTCTGCCACGATCCAGATTACAAAAACAACCTACTGAAAGAGAGAGACATGACCAAAGACTGCAATAAGGGTGAGCTGGCATTCTGCAATCAAATTTACATGTACAGAGCCACAGAGTAGCTTATGATTGGAAAAAATTATTTTTTATTGATATGATATCCCTTTTCCCTCTTTGTCATTCAGACTTTGATGGGAAGCTGTGGAAGTAAGTGCAATATATCTGAGATGCTGCTGGCAGGACCAGGGCAAACACGAGAGTTAAGGATAATAGAGGGAATGAGAAAAGAAAAAAATAGCAGGAAACCCAGGAGAGGACAGGAGGATTGCTCCCTCTGCTGTTACTATGGCACACTAAGCTTTTTCACTAAAAGGCAACATTTATATTTTTATGTGTATGTTTTAAACATAACTTGCATTTTCACCAGCTGTTGTAGCAATACTTTTACATTTACATTCTTCTTACTCTTTGTTTAGTATTATTCAATTGATCTTAATGAAAAAAATGCATGCTGTTTATTTAGTTTGTTTTTGTGTACCGTGCATGCTCGCAGCACTACAAGCTCATAACACTTTGTAATTGTTGAAATTTGATAATATTCCTTTAAACACTGCTGTGTTGCTGTACTTTGTAAAATTCCTAAAATGTATTTCACCATGTTTTAAAGGTCCATTTATTCACATTGCTGGTTATATGTACTTTTGTTATAAAGCTCTACTGTGGTGAAAACGTAACTAAATTTCAATATTTTTTGTCTTTTAGAAATGCAAAAACGTAGGAGTTTAAATTGACCTCTCAAATATTTATCCCTGACTGTATTGTCTCTGAGAATGAATTTGTTCAATAATAACTTATCAGGTAAAAAATAATGATTTTTATGGACATGGACTAAAGGCTCAGTGTAAAACCTGAAACTCAGGAAAAAACAATGTTTTAAACATGCATTTGGTTTTTGGTGGGCTGTGCAGTAGGCTACTTTCTTTTTGCATCAAGTATGTACAATGTAACCTGGTTTATAAAACACTGAAAGTTCATGATTAAAACTGCTGTGTCTTCTGTCTCAGTAATAATGCTAAAACACAGTGACAGTCCTCTCTGTTTCTTCATCTGTCTTGCTCCATTGCACGCACTCTACTGTTGATCTCTGATAATAAAATACTTCTAATAAATGTCACAGCAGTGGTCAGAGTCATGAATCACCAGTTCGAGTTCCAGTTGTTAGAGGAGACACTCTTTGCTTACATACTTTCTCATACATACACACACAAACGTAAACAAATGTAAATATTGTTTGTTTTTATTTATATTTATAGACACAAACACACACGCACTTTAGGCTGGTCGTCTCGGGCCAATAACATCTCGTGGGATTACAACGCCCATGCGCTGCGTTGACCTCATGTTTCCGCAGATCTCGCGGTGTTTGGTCACTGACGGCTGTTGGAAATGGAGTCGGAGGGGGCGGGGTGCAGCAGGAGGGAGCAGAGATGTTTGGAGGCTTTTTTTTATATAAAATTATTTATTTAAATAAAAATGGCCGCCGTGGAGAGCGGAGAGGAGAGACTGTAAGTGGGATTTTTACATTTTATCCTCCATTAAAGCGCCGCAGCCGCCGCCGCCTCCCGCCGCCGCACAGCTTTTTCTGTCGTGTGTTTTAGTGAAGTACAAGTGCGTTGGTTTTCTCCGCGGCCTGTCGCGGCGGAGCGGGGTTAGCGGGAATACGTCACCAACTTACTGCTAAGTCTGTACTTTAGCTGCTGTAGCCAAAGGGGAGGTTAGCACTAGCGCAGCCCACTCTCCCTGCGCCCCCAGGCCTCCCGACTTCCACACAACTCCCCTGGAAGTTAGGCCAGAGGTCTGCGGTGCCGTGTTCGTCACAAACATCACAGCCCCGGTCACCGGTGGTGTATCCGCCCGCTGCCGTCAGAGAGGCAGGGAGCTAACGGGTGCTAACTGGTTAGCAAACAAGAGTGTGTTTATGTGAGGGAAGTCAGGCTGCTCAGTAACCCGGGTCAACCCCCCATCTACACAAACACACTGCCTCACGGCCGTTTCCTCCACCCCCCAAACACCAAATCTTAAACCTGACCACAGGCACATTATTAGGCCCGATGGTGTCTAGCATCCAACTGCCCGAGAGCCGCTGAGCCAGGCACTGCTGTCAGAGCCAGCCAATCATATCTATGTTTGTATGTTTACGTATGTGCTCACTTCCTGTAGCTTCGGCTGCTGCTTCATGACACAGCCTGTAGCTTCCATCATGGGGGCAGGACCTTGTAGCAGGGTCACAGTATGAATGTGTGTGTGATGAGATTAGAAAACAGTGACATCGTATGGCAGCTCACCAGTTGATCAATATATTGACAATCAATAAGCAGTCACTTGAAATATCCCTCTTGCCGTTATTTAGTGTTTATCCATTTTGAAGGAATCCCAGCAGACACTGGACAAGAGACAGGTTGAGACAAACAACCAGAAAAAAATAACCAGTCAATGGTCCGCCTAGAAATGGAGAAATTAACCTAATCCCAATATGCACGTCTTTGGACTGTGAGGAGGTAATCTGATAACCTGAAGAAAACCCACTCAGACACAGGGACAACGTGCAAACTCCACTCAAAAAGATCCCCGGATGAAATTAGTTTTAACCTGGGAACCCGCTTCTTATGAAGCGTGAGCGATAACTACCAATCCTGAACTATAACAGACTTGTTTCAGACTATTCATCCCGCGTCTATACGTGTCTGTGCGGGCGTCCATGTTCGTGACAGTGCTAAACTGAGCTGTAGTCAAACTCATTGGACCACTGATACTGTGTCAGTGGGAAGAGACTGAGTAACAAAAAGCGGGTTTGAAGTCAGTTGTTCTGTGTTTGTTATTTTAAGGCTCACTATCATCACAATAACATAAAGCTATATAATAGACAGGTGAAAAACAAGAGCACGATCTGTCACATACTCCATTATAAAGCAGTATTGTGTTTTACTAGTACTTCACTGCAGTAACAATACGCCAGAGTTAAAAAGTGATATTAGGATGTCACTGCAGTGGCATAGTACTAAAGCAGTGCTTAACTGCAGAAACATAGTACTACAGTATTACTATAATGCAGTATTGGAATTCTTTGCTACACGTATTTCTGCAGTGAGTACCACAGCAGTACTGTGCCGTATTAGTACTTCACTGGAGAAATATAGCAATACAGTACTTAAATTACAGTAATATTGTAACAGTATAAGTACTTTAATGGAAGAAAAAGAGAAAACAACAGGAGTAGTTCAAGCACAATGTCATTTGTTTTTCACAGGGAGGAGGGTCAAGAGGGTGAGGAGCGACCTGTCAACCCCCAGCCCCCCACCAGAGAGAGAGACAGGTCCCACAGTAAGACCAAGAAAGCCCGCAGGGAGCGTCGCCATGCTGACCAGGGGGCTGAGACCACCTCATCAGCTATGTCCCCAACAGCTGTGTTGCCGCCTCAGAGGGGGGCGGAGCCACAGACCCAGGTAAAGATAGGTCAGAGGTCAGTCAGATAGAGAGGACTAAACTCCAACACCTAGTTTCATCCACCTCAATCGACATGAAATGCGTATATACTGTACATGTGTATGTGCGTGTTTGGATATTGATAGAATGGTATAAATGTTAAGGTGTGTGTGTGTGTGTGCGTGCGTGCGCGCGCGTGTTTGTGTATGTATACATACATACATATATACATCTAGATATATATGTATGTACGTATGTACGTATGTAGATATAGATAGATATAGATAGATATAGATATACGTAAATATCGATCATTTTTCCATACCTAAATTAGTGTGACTGAAATCTGTGAGCTACCCCACCACCCACACAATAAAAGCTGTGCAAGCTTCCATTTGTGAGGCAAGGTAATGTCAGAAATGAAATGTAAAATTACTAAATAAAAATATAATTTAATGATACTTTTTAGAACATCTGTCAATTCTGTATATGTTTCCTACTGATTATGTCACACAGTCATTCTAACAATGCAAACTTGTCAGCTTCACGTGCCCCGCACAGCACTCGGACTTGTAATTATAATTATATGCTATTGTGTGCGAAATTCCATGAGATGTAGTTAAAAAATCCAGATTTGGGGTAATATTTCTGAATTTGTGCTGGTCAGACCCAAAGATGTACTGAATTGCATTAAATCAAACATGGCCAAACTTCAGTGCCTGAAAATGAATCTGGGTAAAAGAGTAACACATCATAAGGAGAAAGAGACAGACAGACTAACTCGAGTCAACAGATCATTCGTGGTGATGCAAGCTGAAGAAGAATATACTAACGCGTTGACACAGTGAGCCCAAGTGGCAGCGTGTATAAAGTGTCACAAGTGTGGTTACACTTTTCCAAAGTCTGCAGCATGCATCATATGAAATGTATAACATATGTATAATGTGAGCAACTTTTCTAATCTGAGGAAGCAAGGCAGCGGGCATGCAAACATTATCACACAGGCATGCCTGCAGCCAGTTCCAAATGAGCAAGACCTTCCACTGTCATTAAAACATTAAGACAAATAACAAGATTACTTGTCATTAATGTGAAACAGTGTACATTTTGGTATACAAGCCACATTCTGATAATAAAATGTAATCTTAATCTTAATTTACGACCAAAGTGAGTTTCCTACGTGCATATGATGGTCATAGGTACACTATGTTCAGTCAGTTTCCATATTTACACTTTTCTAATGTTTTACGGATGTGTTGGTCCAGTATCACAGATTTGATTCAGTCTGTGGCAGTAGTGGGGGCACACTTTACTCTCATGAGCAACGGGGCCTGAGTGACAGGAACACAGAGAAGAGAGTGGAAGAGATGTTCTCGCATGAGAGAACCGCAATGCATGCCACTAATGAGTCTGTGCACAGCTGAATGAAGCGCATTCTTTTTTTTTCCAGAGTTCTGACTCCAGGCGATAGATTTCATCCCTTAACTGTGAGTTCATAATAATAACAGCTGGTTATCAGTTCAAGTATAAATTATACAACCAAAAATAAATAAAACTCTTACAAATAATCATTCCGCCTTTGCCTTTGCCGACCTTCTACCCCATTCCCCTTTCACACTTAACATGTCCACCGAAATAAAAAGATAAAATCCCCCAAAATAAATACATTAGTAGATGTTGAAAAGGATAGGATAAAAAACTCAAATAAGGCAAAAGATCAAATAAAAAAAAGCAGATTTCAGGTAAACAAATCCTAGCAGGTTGGATGTAGGGAAGAGGTGGACCCTGCCCAGTGATTGTTTCATCATGGCATTAACATAGTTATAGAGGTCCTGACTATACAGTACGTCACCTTTAACTGCATAGACTCTTTCTTGTTACTTTACACTCCTCTATCAGAATGTATTTTCCTCTTAATAAAAAGAAAAGCTGGTTTCCTCTTACTTTGTCAATGCAGGTGTTGGAGCCAGTGGCAGGCCCCTCAGAACCAGGTTCAGCACCAGGGTCAGAATCTGGGGCTGGCAGTGAATCTGCAGGTTCTTCCAGGCAGCGGCGATCCATCATCCGGGACCGCGGGCCACTGTACGATGACCCATCACTGCCTGAAGGCTGGACTCGCAAACTCAAACAGAGGAAGTCTGGACGCTCCGCGGGGAAGTTTGACGTCTACCTAATCAAGTGATGCATACCTATTCATGATGCTGTGCAAATCCATGAGGCGATGGCGTAATAGCACATTTAAATGATACTTTTTTTCTGTCTAATTATTTAGCTCTGAGGGGAAAGCATTTCGCTCGAAGGTGGAGCTTATTGCCTATTTCCAGAAGGTCGGTGACACAACTACTGACCCCAATGATTTTGATTTTACTGTCACTGGGCGAGGAAGCCCGTCCCGCCGTGAGAAACGTCCTCCTAAAAAACCAAAGGTGGTGAAACCATCTGGACGAGGCCGTGGGCGGCCCAAAGGTATTTAGACACTGACTCGCTAAGAGTTAAACTGCTCATAAGCTCACTAATGAGGGCATTTCTGATTTTTGTCTGTGCTTGACATATTTGTGCAGGCAGTGGAAAGTTGCGGCAAGCTACAGAGGGTGTGGCCATGAAGCGTGTGGTTGAAAAAACTCCGGGCAAACTGCTGGTCAAGATGCCCTTCAGCAAAGAAGAGTCGTCCACCGGCACCACCTCCACTGCCTCGAAGGTATCACTGGTCTGTCACTGAGTCTTAAGGATTTCCAGCGTAAATACTGTATACTTGATGCATAACATATGTTAGTGTTTTAAGACAGTTTATATTGCAGTTGGATATTGTTTTTGAATCTTTTTATAAAGTAGTGTCAGTGTTGCTGCTAATGCTACTTGTTGATATGATTCCCTGCAGGTTGTGTCTCCTTCCGTGGTGCCCAAGGCGCGTCCCGGGAGAAAGAGGAAATCAGAACAGGTACTCCCCCCACCACCACAGACTGCCCCCAAGAAGCGTGGCAGGAAACCTGCCTCTGCTTCAGCAGCATCACCAGTTATGGCAGCATCCTCCGCCTCTGTATCAACCTCTGGTAGCTCAACAACCGGTAGCTACACTGCAGCTGCAATTTTAGCAGCTGAGGCTAAACGGCGAGCAGCCAAGGAGTCTTCCACCAAACCTGTTGTCCAGGAAACAGCTCTGCCAATCAAAAAACGCAAAACGAGAGAGACAGTGGAAGAGAGGGAGAGTGTTCAGACTCCAGTGGCTTCGACAACGGACACTGAAAGGAGGGAAACTACAGAGGGAGAGGGGGCTCAAACCTCAGAGCCTCATCCTAGCCCCTCTGAATCGAGCCAGTCACAAGTGCAGAAGCAGCACACTGCTTCAGATGAAAGCCAGTCACATGGACACAAGTCACATAAAGGGAGGAAGCACAAGGAGAAAACAGGAGTAGCAACAGGAGATGGAGGAAGCAGAGAAGAGGAAGTAAGTGAAGATATAGGTGATAAAAGAGGAGAGGGAGGAGGAAAGAGTAGCAGCAGCAGCAGTAGCATTGGCCCATCAAAAAGCCACAAAAGGAAGGACCGACCTCCTCACAAACACCACCATCATCACCACCACCACCACCACCATCATCATCATCGCCACCAACAGTCCTCATCCTCCACATTAGATCACCCTCCTCCTCTTCCACCTACTCCAGCTTCGGAACACCCAGCACCATCCAGCCAGTCCAGGCTTGAAATTGAGACGCAGAATTTGCCTCTGGTCACCACCCAACAATCGCAGCACACCCTGCAAGGTTCCTCCAGAACACAGTCCAAATCTGTGCCTCAGTCTCTGGCTGAGCCTCGGCAAACTTCCCCTCAACCACAACACCAGGTCCAGCCCCTTCCCCAACAACATTCCCAACCCCAGTCTCCCAGTCAGCCCCACACCCAGCCTACGTACCCTGCACATCGGTCCTCCCCCACCGGGCATGTCCTACCTCAGCCACGGCCCCAACAAACTCCACTCCAAACTCAAAGTCACTCCCAGGTATCCTCACAGAAAGCGCAGTCACAGTCTGTCCATTCCCCCACGCAGCACCGAACCCAGCTTCCGGCTCAGCATGCTGCGCCTCAGTCCTCATCCATTCTGCATGTTCATCCCCCACAAACAAGGCATCCTCATTCACAAAGCCAGTCCCCTACAGCACTCCAACCGCAAACTTTGCTTAGAAATCAATCTCAACCCCAGAGTCAGCTTAGACAACAACCTCAACCCCAGCCACGGCACTCATTGCAGTCTCAACACCAACCCCAAGCAAGGACCTCAGTCCAACTTCAGACTCAATCCCAGTCCAGAACCCCAACCCAAAATCAATCTCAACTGCAGATTAGAACCCCAGCCCAAACACCGCCTCAACCCCAAGCTCGGACCCCAGCCCAAACACCGCCTCAACCCCAAGCTCGGACCCCAGCCCAAACTCAGCCTCAACACCAGTCCAGGACCCCAGTCCAAACCCAGCCTCCACACCAATCCAGAACCCAAGCCCAAACTCAGCCTCAACACCAGTCCAGGACCTCAGCCCAAAATCAACCTCACCTGCAAACCAGACATCCAGTCCATCCTCAACTGCAGACAAGGTACCCTTTGCATGACCAACTCCAGACTCAATACAGACCCCAACCTAGACTGTCTCTCTCCCACCCTAGGTCACCCCAATCCCAGTCCCAAGCACAACCACACTTTCAGCGGATTCAAACCCAGCTGCATCCCCAGGCCCCTCAGCAACCCACTAGACCTCATATGCAGCACCCCTCATCCCACCGGCCATCTCCAAGTCTAACGAGGACCAACCCGGTCCCTGCTCAACAGAACCAGAGTGAACAGCCCCAAGATCTGACCACGGCACGACCTAGTCGAGGAGGTCTGCTGACAATACGAGAGGTCAGCATGGAAGACATTAGGGTAGAGGGAAGAGGGGAGCCAACCATAACATCAGAAAGTAGAGAGGTTGTAGGAGGAGATAGAGGGTCAAACAGCACCTCTGTACCTCCAAGCTCGATGCCCAGTGCACCTCCCACAGTAGCTGGGGCTGGGGTCAGTGTTGTTGCAGGGTCAGATGGTAGGGCCAGGCTTCGGGCAGAGCCAGAGGCAGCAGGTGAGGGCAGGGAACTCAGAGACATTGTGCCCCAGTCCGCAGTCCCATGCCCCAGCCGAGAGGAAACTGTAGAGTCACGGACTGCGGTCAGTGAAAGAGTCAGCTGATTGGTCACGCTGATGAACTAGTAGACTGACGGACGGTATCTGCGCTAGGTGGAAGAGTGTGATTGGGCTGTCATGGACGTTACATGTTTTTACACTGTTCTCAGATAGGACGATAGCGTCACACAGGGCTGGTAGGACTGTTGCAGCTTCTGCTCTATATGAGTCTGTCTGGAGATTCTCTAAAGTTTTGGATTAGAGAACCGATCTGGATAGCGAAAGAAAAGATCCAGTGTCTTTTTCTAGGAAAAACAAACAAAAAGGAAAAAAATGAAAGGTGTGTGTGTGTGTATATATATAATCAAAAGGCAGCTGTTGTGTCCCGCTAGTCTCCGTGAGAAGGGGGGTTAGTTTGGAACTAAAAACCGACGCTTAACAAATCATTACCCTGAATGAAACGTTGCTTCCAGAATATAACCTGTTTTTTATTTTGTATTTTGATAGTTAATTGTTTTGTCTCTGTTATACAGCTTTAAACTGATATTATTGACTGACAGTCCCTTATTTAAAGTCCTGCTATTAAGGGTCTCTTACTAAGCGTCCTCCCATTCACTGACAGTCCCTTATGTAAGCTAGTGCTTTTCTAAAAACCTTGGAAGTGATGTCGGGCGGCGATTTGCACCTTAAACTGTTTTTTAAGAAATCTTACATTGATTTTCTTCCGTTTTCCATTTAACCCACATCAAACAAAGAAGGGGGCAGTCAGTAATGTTTTTCATCCACTTCCAGACTGCCCCCTACAGGTAGCCAGTCTGATGATGAGTATTGCTATCAATTCTTGAGTCTACGCAGACCTCATTCTGAACAGTCTTTGAAATCTGTTGTGATTATTGTTTGAAATATTTGAGCAACTGAAGGAATTTCTGATTTGTCCAATCAGACACGAAAATAGCCTCAAAACTGATGAGTCAGTCAGTCCTGATAAGAAAAACTTAGCAGTCCTTAACTGTTTTACAAGTATTTCATGTCTATTGTTCTTTGAGTTTAGAGATTCTTCCGAATTGGTCTCCATTAAATATGTTTGTTTTGTAGTTTTTGTTTTCAAAAGACGCGTTTTTAATATCAAACCAAATCCACTTATTGTAGCTTTATTTTAGTTTGTAGTCTTTACAGCAAAGTGGGAAATGGACTCATCGTTTGTTGATTCTTTGTGTTAAACATCTGGAACAGTTTGCACTTAAACCCCAGTTTGTACAATCAACTGCGTGTCACTCAGATACCCTGCAGGCCTTCAATTAGAGACACACATACGCAGAGGCTGACCTGACCAGGGTTTTACTGTTGGCCGTATTGGTGATGTTAGGGTTCTGCACAAGTAAAACTCTGGAGGTCTCATGCAGTGTCATGCTGTCGGAGAGGGCAATGCGATCCTAAGTAATAACAAATCTAACTTTGAGTCGATAAGCCCAGATTTGAGAGTGAAGGAGACATTTATGAGGCAAGAATTTATCTGCCACTCTGTATGAAAATGAAATGAAGACAATTGTGTTGCTAATCACAGTTTAATAAGCACTGACACATTCATGAAATGTTTAATTTTTCATTTCCTTTTATGATGGAGCAGAAAAACAAGGGTCATCTGCTGTCTTCCTCATTAGTTTGTGAAGTTTTTGCACTCAAGGGGCTAGAATGCTACTTAATGAGGGTAGCAAACCAAAAAGCCTTTTTTTAAAGTTTAGATCACACCTGAATACATCCATGAGCGTCCTCATCACCAGCTTTTGTTCTTGTGGGTAAACTCACACAGAAAATAATCAAACCAAAGTGCAAAAGTTGATCCAGGTGACAGTCTCTTTAATCATTGGTCAGGTGTCTAGGAGATAAAAGTCCTTTTCAGACCTGGTATTCACGTCTCCTTTAAAATGTGTCCTGAATGTGTGTTGACTGTGTGAACACATGGGAATTATTTCTGTTCATGAAAATATAATATAGTTTTTAATCAGTCCAACTGTGGAGGATGTGACTTTTTGCTCTAACATGAAATTAGCTGTTAGAGAAGTCATATAATGATTTAGTGTGTGTGAGTTAGTGTGTCACAAATATATTAACATGTAGACATGGAAAGGTATAAAAAATACTTTGGTTCTTTGTGAAACTAGCACGTAAGAGGATGTCGATTGAGCCGCCACCAGGAATCTGTCCTCAGAACACGTTCACATGTACAGGAATGTAGCCAAGTGTGTCTCAGACCACGTGTGAATGTGTTCTGCGTGATTCAATCTGAGGATACATTCAGGGCGCTTTCGAGTGCTTTTACACCAGAACTTAGAGCTGAACATCTGATCTAATATCTCAGGAGGGATATTAATACCAGGTCTGAATGGGGTTCTTCCTGTCAGTGGTAACTAATAGTTTTTTCCCCAGTGTGTACACGGCTGTAACATCTGTGGTTTATAGTTTTGTATGTGTTATATGTACCTGGAGAATTAAAAACAATGTCCACTAGGGGTCAGATTAGGGCAGAACAACTTTATGAGCTTCTGCTTAACTCTGCCCATATTTTAAGAAATGAAACAGCTAAAGTATTAATGAGGTTAATTATAATGAATTCAGAATGCTACCACTCAGACATCAAACATTAAATAAAAACATTGCCACGGTTCACTCATTACACTGGTTACTTATCAACATTGTAATTATCACTGTTAATGTAAAGCACTGGGATTGGCTTGTCATTAATTTCTCAGTGAAATCCGTCCAGGAAGTCATAGTTGACTCTTAATCAGTTTTTCAAATTAGACGATGTTTACGAAGCACTGGGCGTCAGTGCTCCAATAGTGCAAAAGGAGATCAGGATTCTGACCCTTGACCTGCTGTGTCTGAATCTCTCACATCTGAACTTACAGCCTCTCATTGGACATGAACGTTCTCTATCAGTGAACTTCAACAAACTGTGAATGTTTTTCATCCTTGATAACAAAAAAATGTGCCTCATCCACTCCCCTTGGTGTTGACCTTAGACAGGTGAGGTTTTGTCTTAGTATGAGGCTCCTCCCCTCTGCGTACGTGGCGTCTGCCTGCTGCCCAGCCTGCTCAGAGCAGTGACCCTGTTGTGCAGCTGCAGAAATCAAATGCCCATCTGTGAATGGACTCACTCCATATGACTTATCCGGCACAAACTACAGTAACCAGCCACCATATTGCATGTTCCAGAGTTTAGTGCCTATAATATTGTGCGTCTTGCCAGAAGCCACTATGTCCGCCAAGCCATGTTGTGTTTTTAGACTTAGTAGTGATGTGTGTGGTGACTTCATAGTTGCTAATATTGAGGATGAATATTCTGCTTTTACTCTGGTTGGATTAAGTGGAAACACCAATAATACACTGTCGCTGTAGACAAAACTAGTTTTTACCTGTTTTCTTATTTTTCTTTCTAACTAAAGCGTTTGTGTCTCTGATCTCTGGTCGTCTTACTGTTTCACACAAACACACACTGACCCAGCTGTGACTCCACAGTTTAAGTAATCACATCATCCACCCATGTTTTGTTTTTAAGCGATCATGCCCTGTATTGATCAGAGGCCTGTAGTGTGAAGCAAGTTTAAAATACAGGTTGAAAGTTATAGGTCATCCAGGGCCTTCTGAGACCTGAAAATATTCAAACAGACTAGAACTGTGCACATTACTGTGTGCTCTTGTCTTCATTTCCAATCTAATTTCCTTGAAATTGGAAATGAAGAAGAGGTTGGATATAGATCTGTGATTGGATAAAACATCTGGCTCAAAAGTCACATTCCTAAATCAGTGGATATTAAACAATGAACAGGGAAGCTAAAAGTAAAAATGTCAATACTGAGTTTTTAAAAGTGAACAGTGGACAGTGAATAAACAGCGATAAAGATACACAATAAAAAGTGAATAGTGAAAAGTGAACAGGAACTTTTGCTTGTCTATTTATCTGTGGTTGGTTGACTTAATATATGACGCTAGTGGAATGTTTATACGTGAGGATACTTAATGAAAGAATTAAAGAAATGTAATGAGAAAATGACTCCAGAGGAAGTTAGAGGAAGACTACAGATCCCACGAGGCCCTGCTGCCACCTGCTGGCTTTTGCTGTGAATTCAAACAACGGCAGAAGCTTGAAAACATGAATTCATGTACACATATGCATCAGCTTACAAACAAAACAATGCCACGGTCAAGACAAGCGGAAGTGAACGTGTTCTACATGAGGGTGTCACGTGCAGTCTAGTCTGTAACCCCTCGGTGACCTCTGGTCGCTTGAAAACATGATTGGCTGAGCGGATAGACCTGCAGACAGGTAAAGATGGCCGGTGGAGTGGTCGTCGTGGTGGTGGTGGTGGTGGTGTTGGGCGGCTCGGTGCCGCTCGGACTCTCTGCCCGTCATGGACTCTCCACCTCCGGCTCCGATCCAGACACAGAGCGCGGTAGAATGGAGCTGAGCAAAGTACAGAGCCGGGTCTCTCAGTCCAAGTATGGAGAGTGCTGGGCGCGAGCTCTCGAACACCTGGATACGCGCTGCAAGGACATGACGTCAGAGAGCCAGGGCCGAATAGCGTTGAGATTCACCCACTGCCACCTGAGCAGGTACAACATACACTGATACTGATACATAGACCAAAAAGAAATAAAGATCCATGTATTAAGCTTTCAATGGGAGATGAGAATAAACAGTGATTACTACCAGTGACGTTAAAGTGACAGTGAAACATAGTTTTTCTGCATGTCTAAAAATAATCTGTAAATACACAGACATTTTATTAGGTTTATTACTGACTGAGTTTTTTTTGTCTGTATTTAATGATGCACAAATTATGGTTGCATCACGTAGAAACATAAAAACAGATGTTTCTGCTGCCAACACAGAGTAGCTAATGAGTGATGAGCTCAGGCTGACTCAGATGTTCATTTATAGTCAATGAGAAATGTTCATCAGTGTGTGTGGATCATTTCGTAAGTAAATTATGTTACCGATAGGTCTGTTGTTTAACCACTTAATCGCTCCGGAGCACTTCGGTTCAATGTAACAGATTAAAAACCACCAACAGTCAAAATACTGACCAGTCAGATCACTGCAAAACATAATTCCTACAGGATCCTGACGGGGGGAAGGAAGTTAAGAGTAAAGTGAGAAATAAGAGCAGCAGTTGTTTTTTATAGATGAAAAAATTGATTTATTGTTCCAGACTTTCCATGTGTCTAATCTGGTTTTAAAACTGAGCCTCCAAATCAACAGATTGAGATTTATATAAACACTACTCTAAACCGTCTTTCTCTCTGTTAGCTCTGGTAGGGATTTCCCATCATGCCCTGAGGGCGCTGAAGTCAGCAGTTGTACAGCTGAGATGGACGCTGTGGCCTTCAACACCTACACAGAATTTTTCACCCACACTCACTCCATCTGTCACTACCTGCAGTCTGACGCTTGGCAGAGCCGAGCTGAAAACACCATGTACAGGTAACAGAACACACAGGTAAACACAGACACACACACACACGGAAGATACACACCGGTGACACTGTGCGTGTGTGTGTGAACAGGTTAACAGAGAGTTCGGCAGGCGTAGCAGAGCAGCTTCAGTCCACCAGGAAGATGGCAGAAGATCTCATTGAAGCCCAGAGTGCAGCCTTACAGGCACAGCATGAGATCCTGAATAATGGAGAGGAGCTGAAAGTCACCCTGAAAGACTCTACACAGGGTGAAACATACATTTACAAACAGCCTGAGAGATTGTACACAGGGATGAATGAACAAGTACAGAAGTTTTGACAGACTTTCTCCACCTCTCTTCTCTTCTGTTTCTCCCTCTCCTCACCTGTATTCCTCTCCACCTGTCCATCAGGCCTGAGGGCAGTCTTCTCGGAGCTCAGCAGTGTGTCCAGGGAACAGCAGGTGGTGCTGTCCGAGCTGTTTAACAGAGTCTCCTTCCTGCAGAGCTTCCTGGTGATGGAGGCTCACAGTCTGAGCTCCTGTTTCTACAACGCTGCAGCTCTCTGCACCTCCTTCTTACTCACCTCCACCCAGCGCTCCTCCAGAGCCAGGTAACCCCCCCCCCCCACAACCCCCCCCCCCCCCCCAACCCCCGTCACCTTCACAACAACACAACTGAAGGCAGATCAATGCATGTCTCTTTAAATAATAAGCCCGCCTGTGTGTGTCTTTGTGCAGGTTGGTGTTACTGGGGTTGGTGTGTTTGAATTTCTACCTTGAGAGGAAGATCTACCAGTTTGTGATGAGCTCCAATCATCCTGAGCACAAACACATGGTCAGTTAAACTTGATGCTGACATCACAGGAACATGCTGACATCAGACCACTTTATAAGCTCCAACAACACACTGCATCATGCTACGATACTGCATGGCATCGTTTGCGCTGCATATTCAGTATCATAAACATGATACACTGTTTATTGTAAACATCAGCAAACATTAAACAACAGTTTAGTCTGATCCATAAAAGCACCCATACCCTGTATCTCTGAATCCGACTGAGCGGTCAAATTCACATCATGCACGAGACAGTTCGTGATGAGACGTCAACTGAACCCACTCAGATATAATGTGTGTGTCAGTTTCAGGATGTTACAGTAGCCGTGTGTCAGATATGATTGATTCTCCGTCCCCAGGAGCTGCTCAGTGTGTACGTCGGCTTGTTGCGGCGAGTCATGGTGTGTGTTGGAGTATGTGTTCTGCTGTACGTTTGCGTTCGCTACAGAGACCCAGTACAGCAGAGTCTGCAGCTGCTGCAGCAGCTCAGGGAGACGCATCGCGACCTGCAGGAGGCGCTGCAACACACAGGTGTGTCCAGTCTTTCGCAAGAAGCTCAATAAAGTTGGTGAATGCACAAACCTGTATAACTGCCATTGACTCTGAGTCAGTTTGACCACAGCAGCCTCTGGTGGATGGAAAAACAAACTGTCCTTGACTGTCTGTCTCTGTCTTAGTCTGTGTATTGGTCTGTATCTGTGGTGTGTCTCTGTCTGTCTTTGTCCTTAGACTGTCTCAGGGAGGCAAAGAAGACAATGGAGAAGAATCAGCAGCACCTGAGGAAACATTGTGAAGCTCAGCTAAGTGGAGTCGAGGGGGACAAGGACACTCTCCGCAGTCTGACGCCTCACATCCTCCAGAGGTCAAAGAGACTGCGGAGAAGGGAGGGGGTACAGAGGAGGAGATGGGTGGAAAAGGAGGAGGAGGAAGAGGAGGAGAGCAGCTCGATGTTGTCTTTGACCCCAGACACCTCAGACCTGTTCCATCTCTCACAGTCAGGTCAGTGTTGTCTCACTCTCTCCGGGTGGCGCTGAAACAAAGCCTTTCAGCTCCGTCTCACATGAGTGTAACGTCTGATCATTACGAGTGGTTTGAACAAATGAGCCTCCTGATCACTTGATCACTACTATCCTCCAATACTTTTGATCAGCTCACTGACAAATCAATAAGGCAGCAACAGGTCAAGATGCTACAAAGAGCGCTCTCTGCTGGTTGACCTGGTGTAATGCTATGGACACTGTACAATCAAAATGCTAATCAGTTTTGAATGTATCAATAAAAAGTAATGTGTCCACATACTTTTGGGCAACTCTTATTGTACCTGTGATTGTGGAGCAGGTTGGAGGACTCCTGACAGCCCCATTCTGCCACACACTACACACGATGCCTCAGTTATTCAAGACCAGTGTCCTCGTGTCCACCCACCCTCCCCTCTGGTCTACAGTATCCTGGTGGAGGATAAACAGGTAAATGAAAAGTTGTTATTGCCTATTGATCGATAGAGGAGACAGTTATAATCCTTCTTTGTGAGAAGTTGAATAACATGGCCATGGGTAGAGAACAGCTGGACTCCAGGTGTGTACTATTGTCAGATGTGGGCATTAAAAACTTTGTGTCTGAGGACATTTCATGACTTTGGCTCTGTTAGATAGTTTTGAGCAACGTATCCATTTAGAGCTGTTTCTCATCTCTGGGATGTTACCACGGTAACCACTGGTGCCCGGAATCTGAAGGATTATAACTCTGAACGGATGAAACCAAAAAGATTTCACCTGCGTGACATCTGACCTCTGACTCTGCTCTGTTTTCTCCCAATGCTCAGCCTCGTTATAGCCTGAGGAGCAGACGATCAGAGACTCGTTGAGTCTCGGACTGTCATGACCAGAGGTGGAGTCACGATTTTCAGTGTTTTTAAGTGTTTAATGTGAATAAAGATGAGTTTTAAACAGAAGCAAATATACCCTGTCCTCATCTGACAGGCTGACCTCTGACCTTACATACAGAGATTTACAATTCTAATTTGATGCTGTCCCTGTCACTAACTATGCAGCCTACAACCCCGGTGCAGCTAGTTTCTCGGCGTCTCTCAATAAATATTAAAGAATTCCTCAGATGTCTCACAGAAATATTGAATTGTAATTTGAAATGGATTAATATAAAAATATAGAATAACAAAATAAAAAAATATATAAGGCCATATACAGCTCTGAAGAGCAAGTAAATAAAATTGCTTATATATAAGCAGATGTTATATAGGCTGGTACTGTACCGATGATACTACTGCAACATGGTATTGCATAGCTTATATGATACAAACAGTGGGGGACAACTGCCATCGAGTCTGATCCTCTCCCCCTGCATTCTTCATATGTGAGCGACGAGCTCCGGAAAACATCTGGACCCAATTTTCTGGACATTCTCCAGAGTGCATGTGTTAAAGCAGCTAGTGACCCAGACACTGTCACAGGAACAGAAAGTTTAAGACTAATATTGAACCAGACATGATCAATATTCATTAAACAGTGAAGGCCGTATCCACCAAAATGAACTCATGAGTGTCCACTGTGGTCCAAATTAAGTAACCCTGGATACACACACACCAAGCATCATATGTTTATACATGCCGAAAATACACAACATATTATGTCTGTGCAGCCTCCAGAATAGATTGAATAGTCGTACTCTCTTCAGACACCTTACAGAAGGGACGAGTCAACATCGGTGTCTCAGTTTGAGGTGACAACAGAAAAACCTGAATTAAACCCAGAGATGCTGGGTTCTGTCAGTGCTGATCAGTTTGTCCTGTCGGGGACTACGACTCTCCTGTTGATGAGATGAAAAGAATTGCAGAGTTCGTCCAACCAGTCACGTGTTAACATTAAACGACAAAAAATCCAGCTCCTCAGCAGTTAAACACATTGTGGAGCCTCACTCTCGGATCAGTGTCAAACAAGACTAAATGAAAAATAATAACCTGGTGGAAAGTTTCACCACTTTTCATTTCGCTTCAAATTTCAGCCGAAAATAAAAAAAAAACAGGAAAAAGGGCAGAGAGTAAGAAAGAGAGAGTGGGAGGAGGGGGAGGAAGAGAGCTGGTCTGGGATCAGATGTCTGGACACAGGAGGAGGAGGAGTTGTGGTGTCGGTCTGCAGCCTAGATTAGATTTTCACACAAAAGCCAGAAGCTGTCGAGGGAGACGACTGACTGAGCCAATCGTCTGTCTGTCTGTCTGTCTGTCTGTCTGTCTGTCTGGACACAGGTTGAATGACAGAGGAAGTGTCCGCAGAGGGAGTTGAAGTGAAGCCGAAGCAGGAGGAGGACTGAAGGAGGAGACGTGTAGCTGAGTCGGCATATTCTGAGTTCAGGCGTCTTCAGTGGGGGAAAGTTTGGTTTCGTGAGACACGTTTGTCTCCGGATCTCAAAAGGTTCTTCAGTTTCCTGTGTGTCGGAGCTGATCTGTGACCATTGTGACGATGGTTTCCATCACATAAGCTGGATTCCTGAGGTCCCCTTGTGGAAAGAGATGGAGAGAGGAGGACTGGTGAAGTTTGTTTTTCTTCACGAGTGAAGGAAAGAAAAAGGGGGGGAGATGGGAGAGCGAGAGGGAGGGTGAGCGACCACCACATGGCTTCAGCTGCTTCAGCTGATGTTTTTGAGGAGAAGTAAAGTGTCTGAGCTTCAGCAGCAACACAATGCTGCTTCTCCGATGAACTGATAAAAGCCTTAGTCTGTGACTGGTTCACAGCCCTTCACAATAAGAGCCCCCTATTTAGCATGCAGAAAATGAGAACAATGAACACAGCTAGGAAATCTAAGCTGCTCCACACTGACCTCTGACCTGTGTACAGTTGTGGACATGCAGCTGAACCGACCTTGCAGCGGCCTGCTGGGGCTCAGGCCCCCCCCTGCTCCTCCTCCGCCTCCTGTCTCCTTCTCCAGGCAGTTCAGCACTATGAGGTTCTCCTACCACCTGAGTGCCACACCAGCGCTCAACAGCAGCTCCACCTGTAGGACAGGTGAGTCACAAATTTCCTTATCACTCTTAGTAATCACTTGTTCAAACACGATGAGACACTTTGACGTCTTGAGTTATGTGATGGAGAAAATACAGAAAATAAAAACGATTGATGTCCGAAAACAGGTGATGTCCTCAAAGGTCTCAAATAGACAGAGATATTTAAAACAAATTGATTAGTCCAGACGAGTTCAGCTTCAAGTGTATGGAATTAGAGGATATTTAATATGTGAAACTGAAGGGCATTACATTAGACTCAATCTAGTTAGATGTAATGCCCCCCCGACCTTACTGCCTGGTGATGCTGGGGTCAGACAGGTCACATGATGTTTCTGTGTTTAGCATCAGTAAGGACAGGGAAATGTGTGTCATGCTGAATAATCCCGTTATCCAGTCATATCACAACCCATCGAACTTTATTGTGTGAAACACAGACTGTAGTTTTATTGAGTGTGTGGGAAAGAACACAACACAAGAAAGACACTCTCAGTGACTGCCACACAGTTTATCAGCATCATGTCTCCCACTTCACTGTGTGAGGAGGTGAGAAAATCATCTCCACAGCAGCTGCAGCTCAACAAGTCCACTTGAGCAGAACACTTTCCCAGCACTTCCCTCTAGTATTTCATTTATTATACACAATCATTTAAATGACTCAAAACACTTCAATCTGTGTTTACATGTGTAATAACAGGTTATTAATGCAGCTAAATACTTTTATATGTAGTTATGCTGAAGATAAGGAAGAGTTTAAACCATAATAGACAAGTCTCATGTATTGAGTGGAATGTGTTGTGTCCTCTTCATGGACTGAGATTTCGTAAGACTGTCTCTGACTGTTTGTACCTGTGTATGAATTTTATTTTGAAAGGCGGATTCTCAGGAGGTGATCAAACATCTGTCATTTTCACTTTTGTTTCTGTGGACTTGACTTTCCCTGGAAAAGCAGCTCTGTAGTTTGAGCAAGACAGATAGTGAGCTCTGTATGTACTGTATACCCCCCCACCCAACACACGCACACACACACACACACACACACACACACACAGCTCTCCTCTCAGCAGTGGGACGTGCAGAGACAGATATGAACTAAGAGCTCAAGGCTAAAAATAGTGTTTGTATGTGTGTATGTGTGTGGGGTGTGTGTGTGTGGGGGGGGTCACCACACATAAATGTCTCTCTCTCTCTCTCTCTCTCTCTCTCTCTCTCTCTCTCTCTCTCTCTCTCTGTCTCTCTCTCTGTCCGTTCATGGGGGATGGACAAGCAAATATTTCTCTCTGTAGGTCAGTGGGTCTTTCACTGTTGCTCTGGAGGGGGGGAAGGGAGCTGTATGTATGTGTTTGGGGGGGGGGGGTCAGGGGTCAGCCTGTAGATTTATCTCCTCCCCTGCCAGATGATAACAGGCTGTGTTTGTTTTTCCTTTGCTGAAATGTGTCCAGTAAAGACAGTGTGTTTGATTTTCAGTGGCATGAGCCTGCTGGGGGTGGGGTTATCAGTCTCTCAGCACTGATGGGTCTGTTAGCGGGTGTGTTTGATATCAGATACAGTTGTGACCCTCTTCCTGGTTTTACAGTAACTGTGGGGTATGTTTGATTTGTGTAAAACTGATGGTGGTATGTGATTTATGTTCAGACACATAAGACCTGGGAGTATGCGCCTACCACCCAATGTGTGCACCACAGAATCAGCTCCTCCAAATGAGGGGTGTGTTTGTTTTCATTACATGATGTGGTCCAGTGGTTGGGAGGAGTTTTTTAGTGGTTGTGAACATACAGAATCTTAGAGCTTATAGCTTATCAAGAAGTTGTGTAAAATTAGGGACGCTTAGTTTACACAACTCTATTTCTGTGTGTAGTATGACCCAGCACAATACACATCAGGTGAATGTGTATAGATGCAGTAGAGGGTGTGTGTGTGTGTGTGTGTGTGTGTGTGTGTGTGTGTGTGTGTGTGTGTGTGTGTGTCTGATTGTGGTCGGCAGGGAATCTATAGCAATCATTTTACTGATAGAAACATTATACCGGTTGTGTTATGATGCATGTAATGATGTTATGTATACAAACGCTCAGTCTGTGTGAAGCCATGTGACATTCACATTCACACGTCTGCTCTCACCACACCTCTCTCTACCACTCTCTCCTTTTAATTCGTTGTCAAGGTAACCAACATGGAGGAGCGATAGAGGGAGAGAGGATGCTCTCTCTCTCTTTCTCACTCTCACTCTCACGCTCTCACTCTCTCTGCCCCCGCCCGCCGCTCACACACCGGGCAGCCCACTGAACCAAACCGAGCGGATCTAACCTACTTATCCCCGCTGAAGCGGCATCCTGCGGGTCTGCGGTCGATCCGGACCGTCGGTGGGTCCGGTCCGTGCCTCGGTGTGTGTGTGTCCGTGTGTGTCTGCGTGTGTGTGTGTTTCGGTGCTGTGGACCGGGAGAGCCGCTCTCTCCCTCACTAACACCGTCTTTAATGACCGGATTTGTGCTTTGCTGCGCGATGTACATGGACAGAAGCAGCCTGAGCAGAGGTGAGTGTGACATGTGCACACGCATCCGCGGGCGCGCACACACGCATACAGCACATAGAGCGGCTGATAACCGCTGCACGAGCGCGTGCGTGCAATCGCAGGCTCGCGCGCACCCAAGGCTGCATTCCTGTCACACCGCTGTCTTATATGATGAATATTGACAGTAGCCGTAATAATCCTGGCGACTGGGGGGTGGGGGTGGGATTGACATACGCGCGCTCACACTGTCTGTCGTGCGCGCGCACACACTGACCGACATCTCGCCGCAGTGAATGTAGGCTAGTATGGCTGCATGATACTGCGTCTGCCAGATGTGTGTATGTGTGTGTGTGTGCTGCTGGCTGCTGCTGCTGCTGCTGCAGGCACGTGACACGTCTAGGGATTAATAGAGGGGTATTAATGATCCGATTGACGTCTGCTGATCAATACTTACACAGTCAGGATCCACTCAGTATGTTTAAATTAGAGCCCAGCCTGTGTGTGTGTGTGTGTGTGTGTGTGTGTGTGTGCGTGTGTGTGTGTGTGTGCGTGGGTGTGTGTGTGTGTGTGTGTGCTGACTGACTCTCAGTCCAGTGATTTTAAACATGGAGGCTGATGTAGATGGAGGTGGTGTCTGTATTCCGGCTGTGCAGCCTTGGGTTGTTTCAGTAGACAGACTGACACACCCCCTGCACACACACACACACACACACACACACACACACACATACAGAGACATACAGCAGGAGGAGCATGTTAACCATCGTCTCTGCTGCACCAGTTGGTTCTGACGTGTTGCTTGTCTCACAGACATGTATCTATTTGTGTGTGTGTGTGTGTGTGTGAATCAATTACATTTTATTTGTGTAGTCCATATCCACAAATGCCAGTTTGTGCAAGATGCAACATCCTCTGTCTTTAACCACTGAGGAAGGTGAGGAGGAAATACCAAAAACCTTTGGGTCAGATTGGGTACTTAAGTAAATTAACAAACAGAACTGAGTGACAGATTGTTGTCAAGGTCTGATAGAAATTTGAGCATCTTTAATCCTCTTTCTAATTTGTGACACCCAGACCCCAATTGTAGTAATTCTACCGCGGCAATGTTTATTCAGCCCAAATGTTATTTCACTGAATTTGTATTTCCCTCATTCTCCCACATTGCCGCTACTAAATTAATGTGTAGATAAATAAAACGTATTCCAGCTAATGGTGGTTCCTTTAATGTCAACTGGATGTTCTTGCCTCTATATAGAGGATGTGATGGTCAATGGTGTCAAATACTGCAATAAAACTTTACAGGACGAAGACAGTGCCTAAAAACCTGCAGGTCCAGAGTGGGGTTTTTATGGAGGTGGTTTTAGCACAACCATTTTAAAGGGTTCGCCTGAGAATATGTGTGATGCATTATAGTGCCACAGGATGGATGCATTAAAGGAACCATCCAATATTAAAGCAGTTTGTTTTCAGTGTGTCCAGTACTGTGAGTGGTCCAGGATGTGGTTAGCTCAGCTTAGCCAAGTTATTTAACTGCCTTTTGACCAACCAGCATCCCAAACTTTCTACATACACTCTCTCTCTCTCTCTCTCACACACACACACACACACACCTACACACACACACACACACACACACACACACACACACACATTCTTCACATACACACAGACATAGATACATGCAAACTCAAAACTCAACTTTTTCTTTTCGTGCGTCTCCATTTCTAAAGGTTAGGGTTCAAGTCATTGTCCACAGTGAATGGAAATCAGTGTATTGTTATATTAAGCAAATAAATAAATACATTTTATTTACATGAGTGAAAGTTCAGTTTCATTTAGCAGAACTAAGAAGAACTAAGACTGACAGAGGGATGTGATCTGTCTGTGGCTGCACAAGTACACATGCGCACGCACACACACACACACACACACACACACACACACAGAGAGAGAGAGAGAGAGAGAGACAGTAATAGCTTCCATATGACGTCTCTGGTCGTTGGTGCTGACTGCTGACAGAAATAAACTCCACATGGAGACAATGACAGAGATGTTTGTGGTCTGTTAACAGCTGCAGCTCATTGGCTAAGACCTGGTGCTTTCTTGATTCACCCAATCTCGGAGTTGTCCTCATTTGCCACAGCGTCTCCATTTCTAAAGGTTAGGGTTCAAGTCATTGTCCACAGTGAATGGAAATCAGTGTATTGTTATATTGTTATATAAATAAATACATTTTATTTACATGAGTGAAAGTTCAGTTTTATTTAGCAGAACTAAGAAGAACTAAGACTGACAGAGGGATGTGATCTGTCTGTGGCTGCACAAGTACACATGAGTGCGCACGCACGCACGCACACACACACACACACACACACACACACAGAGAGAGAGAGAGAGAGAGAGAGACAGTAATAGCTTCCATATGACGTCTCTGGTCGTTGGTGCTGACTGCTGACAGAAATAAACTCCACATGGAGACAATGACAGAGATGTTTGTGGTCTGTTAACAGCTGCAGCCCATTGGCTAAAACCTGGTGCTTTCTGACATTTGATTGGTTAAGAGGAATCATTTAAAATAACAAAATGTATCTGTGACATTGAGGCCGCAGTGGCATCTCTTACCCTTTGCGATTTGAAAAATCATTCATTGAACTTAAACTCAGAGAGATGATGTGTGTGTGTGTGTGTGTGTTTCTGCTCCTTTACTACAGCTCCCACGTGGCTTTGAGAACATTCCAGTGGTTATGATCCAGGCATATAAATAGGGCAGTTTTTATCTGAGTAGATATGAACAGTATAGAAAGACCTGAGGTCAGCAGAAAATATCAGTGAGATCTGCTCATCAGCTCTGCCTGAGTTTGAAATACATACGAATTAACAAGAATGTTTAAGATGCTGAAAGTTGCTGATAAAACAAAATGTGTCACCTATGTCCACATTAGACCTGCGTGGCCTTTCTTTTCTGTCATCATCGACCTTGTGACCTATCACCACCCTCCAGGTGCCTCCTCCTCCTCCAGTCCCAGCTTGCTGACTAAGGGTCTCTCTCTGGAGCCGTCCTGTTCACCTTGTGGCCACGTAGGAACGCTGGACGCTGCCAATCCACAGCAGCCAAACTCCGACCCACGGCCCAGCTCCTCCTCGTCAAGCCCCACCTCACTAGAGGGTGGGGCTCTGGTAACAGCACGGTGTGGTTCTGATAATGGGCTGCTGCTGGTCAACGACACAGGGCCGCCAGAGCTGCCGGCTACCACGTTCACACCACTGAACAAGAGGAGACCCCTGCTGCCTGGGCCTAAGCCTCAGGGTGAATGGCTGTATTTCAATTTGAACACATTTATTTTTATTTCAAGTAATGACATCACTAATTGACCTGTGACCCTGACTTCTATAGTTCCCCCAAAGCCCCCACACCTCCAGCAGGCGGGGGTGTTGCGGCCACGACCCAGGGCTCCAGACAAGCCCCTCCCCCCTCCCCCACCATGCAGACCCCTCCCAGCGGATCCCAGAGGTGGGCGGACTCCGCCCTCCCGTGATGATGGGACTGCCTCCCCTACCTGTGTCCTGTCACTAATTGAGAAGTTTGAGCGGTGAGCTTTGATTGGTCCAAAGTGATATGATGTCATCATTTTATGATTCATTTATTATTGTGTTTTCCTGTGTATTTTTGATGAAGTGATTGTTTATAGTTGAATTGTGTGTCCTTGTGTGTGCACAGTGAGCAGATCATTGTGGTTCCTGACATCACTGGTGGAGCTCTGTGTCCCCGCCTCACCGAATCCTCTTCCTCTCGACCTTCTTCGCCGCCATTATCTGCCCCTCCTTCATCTACTGACGAGTTGCCCTCTGAGGTCACGAGTGATGATAACATCACAGTGGGCGGTGAAGAGGAGGTGAGCAATCTGTGTGATGAAGATGATGATGATGATGAAGAGGAGCTAGCAGCAGCGTGTGGCAATGACATCCATCAAAAGCGCTTGTCCATGGAGTCAGGCTACAGTGCCTCAGAAAAACATCTGGAGGATGACATGGTTGCTGTGGAGATGAGGGAGCAACAGCAGCAGCCAACGCTTGACCAGTCGGAGCTCCCATCAGAACGTCTGTCCCTCCCCTCCTCACAAACGGATGGGAAATTGGCCAATCGGGACAGTGGAATTGACAGCATCAGCTCTCCATCACACAGTGAGGAGCTGTGCTTCGCCGGTGTTGATGATGGGGGTGTGGTATATCCCTGCAGTCCCGCCCTCCTGCCCCGCCTCTCCAGCTCATCCTCATATGCGGGCGAAGGAGAGGGGGAGGAAGGAGGTGTGAGGGGAGCAGCGAGGAGGAGGAGGGACTTTTCGGAGGAAGGAGACAGTGACCTGGAAGAGGAGGAGGCAGAGCTAACACTAGTGTTGCCCCCCCAAAAAACAGACAGACAGGACTCTGTTGAGGTGAGATGCCATCTCTGGCATAAACAGACACATAAAACTGTGAGGCCCAGGAGAATGTGATCACCTCATCTTTACTGTCTCACATCATATCATCAGTGACCGTCTGTTTCTCTGTCTAGATGTCTGTTCAGCAGAGGGTTTTCAACATTGCCAATGAGCTCCTGCACACAGAGACTGCCTACGTCTCTAAGCTCCACCTCCTCGACCAGGTGCGTCACCTCAATTTCTACTTCAGTTTCAATACGGACCTTGTTCAGCTCTCTGTCAGTGTCTCCCTGTCACAGAGGAGATTCCACAATATTAATAGTGTGAGGAGATGAAGATGCAGTCTTCAAAGCTGTTGTTGGTCTTCTCCTGCAGGTGTTTTGTGCCAGACTCCTAGAAGAGGCTCGATCTCGCTCCTCCTTCCCCTGTGACGTTGTTCAGGGAATTTTCTCCAACATCTGCTCCATCTATTGCTTCCACCAACAGTTCCTGCTGCCAGCGCTCCAGAAAAGGATGGAGGAGTGGTGAGGAAGGTTCTCCTTCTCTTCTTATTCTCCAGCTCGTTCCTCCTCACGCCGACTTGTTCTTTGTTGTATGCAGGGATTCAAACCCGCGGATTGGGGATATCCTGCAGAAGCTGGCTCCTTTCCTGAAGATGTATGGCGAGTACGTGAAGAACTTTGACCGGGCCATGGAGCTTGTCAACACCTGGATGGAGAGATCAGCTCAGTTCAAGAGCATCATTCAGGAGATCCAGGTACATATCAGTGATGCTGCTGCTCCGCACTCAGCTGGGTGTTGTTTTGTGTGAACATTTGTAAGAGATGTGTGTTTCTGTTGTGTTTGTGCAGAGGGAGGAGCGTTGTGGTAACCTGACTCTACAGCATCACATGTTGGAGCCGGTTCAGAGAATTCCTCGCTATGAGCTTCTACTCAAGGATTATCTACACAGACTTCCAGAGGATGCTCCTGACTACAAGGACGCCCAGAGTATGTATCTGTCTATCTATAGCTAACAGAAGTTGGCATCAGCGAACAATAGCAGACAACTTTTTATGAACTACCTGTGATACTGATACACATGTGATTCATATGGCTCTGCATGTTTGCACTGGTGTAGAGAACATCATCACGTTTCATGATTTGTCTGCTTGCAGAGTCTTTGGAGCTGATCGCCACGGCAGCAGAACACTCGAACGCCGCCATCAGGAAGATGGTAAGCGGGTTTCACACAGTCGACACCCAGAACTTTCAGCCACAATCTCCATCACACACAGTGTGACCTAACACTAAATCGCTGCCCTATCCAAAAGACAATATCTAGATCTCAACCACCCACCCCCAGTTGTCCAGTCCTGTTGCCTATAATTAAAAACTACACCTTGAAACAAACCGTTGCTCACACCTTCTGGTCTGGAAAACGTCCTCCATGCACACATATCTTTTTTAAGACTCAACGACTGCACTTCCCACTGTGAAAACCTAAAATGACTCTTCTGTAGTGAACTAATTCAGAATGCAGCAGCAGTGGCTCGACTTTAATCCGTTTAACAGGCAACAGCACATCACCTCCTCTGCTTCCTGTTTTGATGATTTTACTGAGCTCTTTTAAAGCATGCTGAGGCCTTGAGCAGAGCTACATGACAGAAATGTTATGAGTATATGAGCCTGCCTGCAACCGTTTCCAAAATGAATGTCCCCTTGCCAGAAGGGCCCCTTGAGAAGATAAAACTTCAGTAGCAGAATCAGTAGCGTCTTTTATAGACTTGCTTTTATCTGACATCATTGTTGACTTCCTTATTTCATTGTATTATTTATATTTATTCATTTTCTTGTAATTGTTGTTTATTTATTATACTGTCTGTCTTCAGCCTTGTCTTCCCCTTTGTTTTAGTGTCCCCTGAGCCTCCTGCCTGCTTCAGCTTTTGCTTTGTTTTATTGCTTTGTAATCTCTGTTTTTAAGGTATTATATAAGTGAAGTTATTATTAGCATTTACTCTTCTAATTGAAGTTCTGAATTTTACGCTTTTTTTGGAACGAACCTCTTCCTCCGTCTCTGCTCTGATGACAATGATGACGACATTGTATGTCTCTGACTCGTGTTTTGTCAGGAGCGAATGAGGAAGTTGCTGAAAGTGTATGAGTTGCTGGGAGGAGAAGAAGACATCGTCAACCCGACTAATGAACTAATTAAAGAAGGACACATCCTGAAACTGTCCAATAAGAATGGGACCACACAGGACAGATACCTCATATTGGTTCGTATCAGCTTTTTTCTACCCATCTGCACTTCTTTCGGTCTGAAATCGGTGATGAAGACAGTAACATGCCACATGTGCCTCTCTGCAGTTTAATGACAGGTTGCTGTACTGCGTCCCGAAGCTGCGTTTGATTGGTCAGAAGTATGGGGTTCGTGCTCGCATTGATGTGGATGGCATGGAGGTGAGACAGTGACCTTGATGCATTTCACTCTGTCCCGCATCTTTATATTGAGGGGGGTGCCTATAACTGATTGGAGATTTTGAGATCGTCTGAGGATTATGGTCCTGTTGTGGAAACCAGTCCTCATGCAACCCACCTCCCTCTGTCCTCTAGCTGAAAGAAACCAGCAGCGCTGCAGTCCCCAGGACGTTCTTGGTATCTGGAAAACAGAGATCACTAGAGCTCCAAGCCAGGTACAAACAACACACGTTTAGGGACTTCATCCATCGCAGGACACTGGTCCTGTTGTTTTCTGACAGGTTGTCTGATTGTGTCTCTGTAGGACGGAGGAGGAGAAGAAAGACTGGATCCAGGTAGACAGTCTCTTGTTTGTTTAAAGGCTCAGTGAGACAAAAAAATTGATCATTCTAATCATTCCTGTTTAAAACATGTAGCGAACTCTGGTGAATATTAATTAGGTTTTACAGTAGTCAATACTGATATTACAGTTTTTCTAATTGCACACACACAACAGACGTAGTGACCTGAAGAAAAAAAGGACGACACAATAAAACCAGACCTTCATGAAGAAACTTCTGATACCCCTCACAACCAATGCTCAACATGTAATAAGTTG
Organism: Trinectes maculatus; assembly: GCA_016785345.1. NCBI lineage: Eukaryota > Metazoa > Chordata > Actinopteri > Pleuronectiformes > Achiridae > Trinectes > Trinectes maculatus. Next base: position 706,600 of record JAFBJQ010000447.1, read on the forward strand.
CTAAATCAGAGCTTTTGATCAGCACCAAGGGTTTTTTACTGATGCATCGGCTCATCGGAGACATTGCGCAATCGCTTACCTTCTTCTTTTTCTGTGTGTGTGCACGTGTGCTCAGTCAATCCAGGCAACCATCCAGAGACATGAGCAGACACTGGAGAGCTTTCGACATTTGAACAGCTCACTACGAGATGATGAGTCCACTCCACCTCACTCCCCGGTAATGCACTCATGCACACAAACAACACACACACATACAACTCCACCCGAAATCCAGCTGGATCATGACTGTGCTCATCCCCTTTAGAGCTGTGTTGAGCTGGGGAAACGAGCTCCTACACCAATCAGAGAGAAGGAGGTCACCCTGTGTATGAAGTGTCAGGAGCCGTTCAACTCCATCACCAAGAGACGACACCACTGTAAAGCCTGTGGACATGTACGTGTATCAGTTATTATGTTACAGTCCAGTAAGTTAAAAAAGACATTTGGTCCTGTAAGACTTGCAAGTCCAGTGCATCCTTTATGTTCAGTACACAACAGGCACATAAGGTAAATAACTTCAAAATAAAAGAGGAAATAAAAAGAGTTCAGGCAGGAAGTGAGAGACGGGGACAGATATGACATGATACACTGTATAAAAGGTGGTCAGATATGATTATCACTCTCTTTATATTATATACACAGTATAACTGTATTCAGGACGACTATAAACAGTACATTGACAAGTTGTCTGTGTGTTCATCCTAACACCAGGTGGTTTGTGGCAAATGCTCAGAGTTTCGTGCTCGTCTGTCATATGACAACAACCGGACCAATCGCGTTTGTGTTGACTGCTACGCTACACTGGTGGGAGTGTTACCCTCACCTGCAACGCTGACCAGCAGCACACAGAGGAGGCGCTCGATCCTGGAGGTTAGTGTGACATCAGTGTGACATCACTATGACATTACAACCTAATGTTAAATCAGTCTCCTCAAAAATATAAAACACAGCGATGTAAGGTTGATTTTTTTCTCTCTCTCTCTGGCTGCCATAGAAACAGGCCTCATTAGCAGCAGAGAACAGTGTGATTTGTAGTTTTCTTCACCACATGGAGAAAGGAGGGGGGCGGGGATGGCAAAAGGCCTGGTTTGTCATCCCTGAAAATGAGCCGCTGGTGCTCTACATCTACGGAGCTCCACAGGTATGTTGTGGTGGGAAAAGCCTAGAGGCAGAGGTTGTCATGAAGGGCAACTTCGGCTTCTTATGGATGGAATCACATTAAAACACTGTTTTAAAATGAGAGCAGCATACTAATATGGACATAACCAATGTTCCCTCTAAGCTGCGCGCTTGCGCAATCGCGCACTGCTTGCACATTCTCAGCGCACAAGAAAATCTATGCCGCGCTTAAAATAAAATTCAACATAAACGTATTAATTAATATCTAATATTAGACCTAATCTAATCTAATTAATTAGACCAATAATATTGTTTTCTGCACCATTTTGCAACGTAACTCAGTGAGTGACAGGTGTCCACCCAATGATACGATACAGTTCACTTACGCTAGGCAGCCAATCACAGCCTTGACAGTGCTTGTCTATCTGCCCTGCCCATACGCGCCGTGCAGGCTAGCTAGCTAACAACAACCCTTACCATGGCGAAACGAACGGGCAGCGACACATCCACTCACCAAGCTAAAGTAAAAAAGAAATGCGGTTCTTTTAAGGTGGAATGGCTGTCGGAGAATGTGCAAATAGAAGAACAAGCGGTGAAACTGTGTCCGATTTTTTCTTTTCTTTTCTTTTCTCACATATAACATACTACACATCTCATGAACAAGATTGTTGTCTTTTTCATTTTAAGTGGGCAAAATGACTTATAGTAAAAGTAAACTAATGAAATTTAAATGTAACTTGATTCTTTTAATAAGCCATGTAACTTGCTATGATCCAAGGTTTTGAACAGGTGTAATACTGGTGTGTGGCCACAGCGTGCGCGTCTGATGTTGCTCACAGTGGTCCTCGGTGTGCTCAGGGAGCTTGTGTGTTTGCGCAGACACATGAACAATTAGAGGGAACATTGGACATAACCTCTGTGTCCAGTGTCAAATTAGAGTAAATTGTAACCATAGCAACAACTCTGATGTTTTACGTTGTGCCAGTGATGAAACCTGCTGATTGTTAGTCAGTAAAAACAGGTTGCCCTTTTGTTTAGTTTGGTTTTTGGTGGTGGTATAATTCCCATAATGCACAGTGAGGAGTCCGTGTGAAGACAATCATGAATTTATATAAAACTTAACCATGCATTTGTTTTTTCTCGTTTTTCCCAGGATGTGAAGGCTCAGCGCAGCGTCCCTCTCATTGGCTTCGAAGTCTCTCTACCTGAGTCATGTGAACGTCTGGAGAGACGACACGCCTTCAAGATATCCCAGAGTCACCTCACCCTGTACTTCAGTGCTGAGGGGGAGGAGCTACAGCGGCGATGGATGGATGTCTTGTCGAGGGCCGGAAGGGGGGAGGAGCATCAAGTCCACCAGCCAATAGTAGAGAGCCTGGAGGAGGAGGTAGAAGAACTAGTAGCTGCAGCACAGAGTGAAAACACGTGATTCTATAGGACAAGACATAACGAAGTTGAAGATCAATTCATGTTTGAAACCAGTGCACATAGTCTCTGGTATATTAAACACATGCACATGCAAACACACACACACACACACAGAACGCTCTGTATATTTAAAGTTGCGTCCTTCATCTGCATGATTCCTCCCTGCTGTCTCTCTCTCACACTGTCTTGTTTCACCTCATTTGACCTTTGTCAGGTGAGGTGGGTGGGGCCTCTGATCACGCGACCTTCCAAAAGGGTGACTGTCGTAAATTTTAACAGTAAAGTCTGATCCTCCCTCACTCTCTATAAATAATACATTGCCCAGAGGCCCTAGCTGCAGTTGCTATGACGATGCATCCACCCAGAGTTGTGAATCTGTCTTGTAGCTAACTGAGAGAACTGACACAGAATCTGGGCCTAACTTTTTTAAAATTCTGAATTAATCTTATAGGTTGAGGTCTAATTTCACCCCATTCTGAGTGATTAATGCACATTAAGTGCATAAGTTTATGCAGGGACAGTCAGTTCTATCACATTTTATCACCTGTCCTAAACCTGCTGGACACAAAAGGGACAACACAGAGACAAAGAATTATAAAAGAGTTTAATTTGCAGTGAATATGTAACATGGGCAATAAACCGAGAAAACATCCAAGTTAACAGGTAAAGAATCTCTTCCATGTTGGTCCATTTTGCATCTCGTGACTCAAGATGCAGAGCTAATGGAGGCAGCAGTGTCCACTAACTGTAGACTTCATTTGATGTGATGTGGACTCCCCCTGTTGCCACTCAGTACTGCATTAGAGCTGTTTGTCCCAGACCAAGGTACTACAGGGGAAAGAACAAAAAAAACCAAAAACCTGCATAACTGTTGACGTAAATATAATCAGCACAGTTATGACTGTGTGTATTAGAGACTTTGATATTTCTCATATAATATATAAACCATATAATGTATTTATTATGTATACATTTTAACAGAGCCCAGAAGAGACGTTTGAAGTTTTCATCTTCAACAGTCTTCCTCAAAAGAAAAGATGCAGATACATTAATCCACGTTCAACAAACAACAAACAAACACAATCAATATCATATATACAGTAGGAATCAATAAACACAATGGCTGTCATCAATAGTTAACTGACTAAAAATATGTATTTTCGTGGCTCGTGGACACAAGAAAATAAACATACATATAAAGATATACAGATATATATACATACACTTACATACTTATAAATACAAACACATACATACATGTACATCCACATTAACAAATACATGTTATCCATGCTGAGAGTATAAACCCTAAATAATCAGAGAGCAAAATATGTATACGGTATAGAAATTCACTGTATATATATATAATAAGAATTCAGTTGATATAGAGAAGAGGAAGAGATGGGACTGGAAACATGTCGTAGGCAGCTCATGGAAACATGTGGACGATGAATAGCACACTCTGAGTTGTATGGTGTACTCTGGACTGTAACAATGGGTGACAACTGGACTTTCATGCAGGACACCAGGGTTCAGTGCCCATGACAGAGCTACAGTCAGTAAAAGACTGCGGTCATCCTGCTCAGATGTAACATTGGACTTAACCTGAGGTCATCATCCAATGATTCAGGTACAACCAGGTTCAGCTGAGCCCATGAAGACCTCTGCTGTATTGTCTCTCAACAGTGGACACGATCATGCGACAAACACACTGGAGACAAACGCTCCCCCTTAACCCCACCCCTTTTGGACAATGCAGTAAAAGATTAGAAAAGATTCTTCCCCGTCTGTCTGAGTCAACAGAAAAAAAACTGTCACATCTTTAAAAAAGAAGAAAATGTCTGATCTTTAAACTCGCTCTCAAGACATTTCCTTTTGAATTCTAAATTGACTCCCGGGTGGCATCACTGCAGCTGTCTCACCTTCAAAACTTCCCGGTACATCTATTCTTCTTCTCATCAATGTCCTGTAAAAAAAACCAAACTTCCACAGCTTTTTTTTCTATTGAAAAAAATCCAACATTTTCAACATCAACTTGATTCAAAGTGAAGATAATGCCAGTTCCTCCAACATCATTGACAGTGTTTCAGCTTTATATTTATGATTTACTGCCACACGTGTGTATAATTCTAATGAAAAACTATTTAACTTAAATATCCTATTATTTTGACCAAAATGTTTTAAAGTTTAAAATCAAATTTAATTTCATAACCTATGAGTTTCTATCATGCAGTGCTGAACATTTACATTTGCATTTACATTACTTTGTATCTCCTGAGGATGATCTTTTTGCACAAATTGGTTGACTAAGAAGTAATAATTAAAGATGAATATCACTGTCCATTTTTAGCAGTAGTGCCCCGTGAGATGGGAGGCTTCTGCAGGACACTGGTTGTGAAGGTGGAGGTGTTTTGATGGAGACAGGAAGAGTCTCTGAGGGGAACCAGAGACAAAACTGGACTGTGAAGCTTTGTTTCTGAACTCTGAACCTCCTCAGGTCTCATGGACTCAGTTTCCTGGAGGTTGAAGACACATCCAGCGATTAGACAGAGCCAATCAAAAGCAAAGACTTTCGTTGTTTTTAATGAAGTTCACTTCGATGGTTCAGTATTTCTCTCTGTCTCTTTTAACACCTTTTGGACAAAGTGTTTTGATAGTGAAAAAAATGAATATTGATATAGTATTGTTATTCTGATGAATCTAACTGAAGACAGACTAGTTGTTGAATATTTCTGTGTTAATGAGTCTGGGTTGTGTTTGATGTTTGCTTGATGAAAGAAAACTAAGAGTAAAGTTTTTGTAAATATAATTTATTCCACCGTAACTGCCCCAGAATCCCCACCCCCATCATGCGACTATGTAAAGGTTAAAGGTTAACTCTCACACCGCAGACCTCCACACAGCCTGAGCCCAGCAGGCAACCTGATCTAACCTTAGGTCAAGGAATTTTATAGCTTAGTATCAAGACGGGAAGTAAACATTTAACATAGGTACTCCTAAGATTTGACCACAAAGTTATTTCTTTTATTTCAGTGACAAAAGATGGCTAATGCTACACAACACATATTCACAGTGTTGTTAAATAATGTTTTTTTTCTCTTTTGATGGAACTAACCCACAGCGCCCTCTCCCCACGTCCAGTCTTTGTGCTTAGCGAATAATTGCTATAATGAGTAAAAGTGACACCCATTTCAAACATGTGATTTTTTACAAAATGTTTTAAATGCTGAATTTTTCAGATTGTTGAACTCTTATTTAATTTCTACCTGCTTCCCTATCTGGTGCTCAGTCTGTGTAGGGATCTGCTCGCTACAGCGTGTTCTTACTGTGTTTCTGTCATGCAAGTCCAGACTCTAACCTCACTGGGTGGAATCGGCCAGTAACGCTACCTGTGACTTTCAGTTCTCATCAAATGTTTTATTGTAGTGAAAAAAAAATCAACTTTCAGTGTGATGTGAGAGATCTATATTTCCTTTTTGTATACTTCTGCAAGAGAGATACAAAGACAGGTCCTGACAGGTTCTGACTTGTCCTGATAGACTCAGACTGCTTCTGACTGGTTCTGATTGGTGAACACTGGTTTGGTTCTGGCCGGTTCTGACTGGTGTGTTATAAAACGGTTCAACAGTGTTTTGTTCAGTACATGTACCAAAGTATGTATTTGAAATTGTTGAGTACTCAGAGCTAGTGAAGTTCTTGTCTGATGAAAATGACTCACCAGGCTTAAATAAAAATTCAATTATAATGGAGAGGCGGCACTTAGTTAACACAGTTTGTTAAGTGCGTACCTTATTAATATTAGGACAATACATTATTTAATTTCTGTCAGCCACACTGACTCTTATGTCATGTGTGGATGGGAACTATTACCATGTTTACAAGTTTACACATTAATGTGCAGGTTCTAGCTTTGTTCAACAATAAACAGAAAAGCAAAAGGGCAGTAATCTGAGTATCAGATAAAGCACATAAAAAACAGGAGTGTAATAAAGTTTCAGTTTCAGTGTTTGAGGCAAAAAAAATACTGTGCCATGTTCTGTGATACATTTACATGTGTTTACCTTTCAAAACAGACTTCTTGTGGTTTTCTGTGCTTGATACTTTGGAGCTTGTTGAAATATTCTTCCAGATGTTAATGCTTTTACACTCAGATCTGACTTGAATGGGGCATAAGTGCTGTCCACGCCAGACAAAAGGGTTGCCAGGTCTGTGATTTTCCTGCAGAAACATCTACTTTTGTAGTTTTGCAGTGGGTTGAATTTTTATGTTCCCCGGTAAAGGAGGTCTGACGATATAACAACTTAAAGAAAAATGATTATTATTGCTTTGGGACCTCAGAACTGCTGACACTAAAAATCTGTGCTGTCTTTTTAGATACTACAACTCATTTGGCAGTGATGGTAATGCTGAAAAGCAGTGTATCTGGTATAGCTGCTGTACGTATATTTTAAGCTTGGGTATTAGGATGGTTTTGGGTTGGCTTTATAACACAGGCCTGTCAACCCTGCCGTACAGTGTCACAGTAAAGTTTAAGGTCTGGCAAAATAGTTCAGGGCTGGTTAACAAACTGCCAGCTCTCACATAACGAACGATGTTTGCTGTTTTCAATGCTGTTCCTCTCCTACCACACTCATCTGTTTTCCTAGTAAAATGTAACAGTTTCCAATGATGTATGGTGTTTACTTTTTACAGTCTCAGTCAATTTAAATGTCAGTGAAAACATTTTACTTGATTAATTGATTTACTTGATTGGTTTTATTGGTTTAAAACAAAATAAACATTAACAGCTGGTTTAAATAAGATAAGTTGTAACCAAATATGGTCAGTTACCACCCTGACTGCTGAACAGTTGGACCTGTTCTGATCTTTAAAATTGGTTCAGATCTCGTCTTCTTTTTCTGAATTTTATTTAACTTTGCCTGTGCCAAATGAGACAAGTCTGTGGTTTTCTATTTATTTGTTGTTTTTAATACAAGGATGTTGTTTTTGGTTTAATTTTCATGTATTTTTTACTTCCTGATAAGAGTGTGTTCCTCCATCATGCGGTTACTTCAGCCTGCACCCAGTCAAAACACATCAGTGCCTAACTTCCCAGTTTCATGGCCACTGATACATGAAACGAATCAGTGAGGTCGGTCCCTGGACCAGAGTCTTTGTCGGAGGTTAACATTTTTGATTTGAAGTGTTATTCACTGACTAAAACACTGTTATAAAGAAAGAAGCAAAGGCACCTATGACATCAAAAGATGTGATTGCTTCCTAGGGTGTGTGGGGGGTGGTGGGCAGTTGGTGGGGCATACTTTTACCAGTTTTGTGTCCATTTTGTCATCATGTTTCCATTCTGATTCCATTCCTCTAATTGTGACCATCGTTCTAACAGATGTCACTTGCTGAGATGAGGCTGAAATATGCATGAAACACAACAAACACTGAAACATGTCAAACAACCAATCAGTGGAGGATTTGGCAATGATGTCATGCAGTTGAATGACATCATTCTTTCTTATTTTATTGACCTATTGCAAAGGTAACCATGAGGTTTCTCTAGCAGCATGTTACTGTGGTGACCTCGGTCCACATGTTGCCAAAGCAACTTCAGCTGTTGATACCTTGACAACATCTACTACTATCTATTTCCCTCTCTCTGCAAGTGCAACAGCAGCATGCTTGTGGTAATTCTGGTACCTTGTTATTTTTAATTATTGATTATTGACTGATTGCAGGTTTTTGGTTAGTGGCCGGCCACTGCCTTTCGTCCTGTCCATGTCTGTTTCCCATTGTGCTTTTCTGTAAAAAAAAATTCCAATGAGCAATGTTTATGAGCTTATAAATGAAATAAAAATAAAACTGTCTGCAAATTGTATCACGGCTGCTGTTTGTACTACTTCTTCATCACAATGTGAAGTAGACTTCTTCATGTTACTTTCCATTTCAACAAATCACATTTGGGCCCATTTGTCGCCTCCTACGATAAGCAAGGGGATGCTAGGCACATGTAGTACCCCAAGCCCCCACTGGAATGGTGGTACTGCTGCTGGAATTTTACTACATAATTTCATGTTTCTGTGGTACTTTTACTTCACGAAGTAGTGTAATAGTGGCACTTTGATATGTGTCCTGAAATCTGCTGACATTTTGATAACTCTTCCTCAGCTTATTACTGGAGTATTGTTTTCAGTATGACATGAATGTAATTCACATATTCTACAGCTCACTCATTGTCATCATCAGAATCATCAACACTATTATACTGGCTAGTCAGCTCATTGCCAGGACAGAGATTGATGTTATACAGTGACAACGAAAGCAATAAAAATGATAATTAATTAATATTAAAATACTAAAATGTATGTAATTTACATACGGTTACAATGATAGTCACCTGAGTTTTTCACACTATTTGTGACGTCAACCCGCTGATGAAAGTCACTGTAATATTAAAACGAGCCCACCTCCATCTTCCCGATTGGTCGTTTCTGCTGTCAGTCTGAGCTCGGCCGATCATCTGGACTGACGTCACCTATCCACCCCCCACCCCCCGTCACCACTTCCCGTAAACGGCATAGACCAAAACAAACAAGATGTCCGACCCCCCTTATCTCGCTGTCTTTCAGCAGCCGCTCATTGGCTGTCTGAAAACTCAACAGCAATCTTATTGGTTTTCAGTGAGAAGAGCAGCAGCTGATTGGTCGGTCGCACAGTCTATGTGTTGTGTGAACTAGCTGATCTGTAAGACGTGTATCTGTCTTTCGGTCTGTCTGTGTGTCTGTCTCAGTGGGCGGACTTGAGCCCGAGACTCGGACGTCCTCCTGGTCCTGGTCCAGGTGCAGGTCCGACCTTTCAGTTTCTGTCTGTGCCGCTGAGTGTTTGACTCAGAGCGGCTAAATCTTGTCTCTGCTCGTTGAACTGTCTCTGGCTTTGGAGAAATGTCATCTCTAGGCACAGACCAGGTCCATACCGGAGAACTAAACGGAACCGGAGCCGAGCCGGAGCGGCAGGAGGCCGGGATCCTGCAGCCGCACACCGTGTTTGTCATCTTGGACTCGGCTGAGTCACTCAATCTGGTCGGGTGAGTCTACAAGCTCTGGAATTTACCGTTACTTCCCCCGCACTGAGCACCATTCACCAAACTCTATTCAAAATGTGTACTTTAAGTGTCTCTGTGTCTCAGTAGCACCGAGACACATCTGACTGCTGAATGAACGCTTTATTTACAAGTGAAGCATCTGCTGGTTAAATCGGCACATAAGTCAACTAACTCAAATTGTTGCTTTAAAGAAAGATTTATTGCTGTTGCAGCTTAGATAAAAAGAATTTTAAAAAATTAAAAAAAAATCACATCCTAAAATTACAATTCTTGTTAAATTTTATATTTGTATGCACCTTGGTTGATGCCGAATAGAGTGATGTTATATAAAGAATGAAGCAATACTCTAAATTGGTTTTGCAGGGCAACTGTATTAGTATTAATATACTTTCATTTTAAACAGCAGAAAACTTGAATGTAAATTGGCGAATGGGCTGACAGTAACCACACATCACATATGAAAAACAAACAAACAATAAACATTAAATTCTCATACGTGTCATTTATTTAATATTTCTCAGTAATGTATGGTGTCACCAAAACAAACAAACAGCTGGTTTAATATGTCCTATGTTCCATTATCTGTGCCTCTTGAAGCCCCGGACACAAAAATCATATATCATATCAGATCAGATCTGCCATGCCATGCCATGCCATGCCATGCCATGCCATGATTAGACTGATGCTCCAACAAACTTTTTGAGGTGATTGTTGTTGTAGTTACTGTCTGAACTTTGACCTTGGACACTTTTTGCCTGCTTGTATACTGAGTCACACACACACATACATACCCTGGTCTTCCTGTAGTTGTGAGGGCAATCAGCCTGATTCTTTTTTCACAAACATCTTTTTACAATATCTATATTTACAAATAAAATATTGTTATGAAAGAAACCATACTGCATAAGCCTTAAATCATCATTTACACACACAAAAACAAACATTCTCACGAGGTATTTTCCCAGGGGAAGCACAGAGGCAGGTTGAGACTAGTTGTCCTCAGTGTCTTCCCACAGACAAATGATGTTGGTGGTACAACAAAAAGAAAAGTATAAAATAAGCAGATTCAACTTTTCTGCTCAATGGTCCATTAAAAGGCATTTATTTGGTGTCTTTTAATAAATTGTATTTTTTATTCAATGGTGATCGGCAGACAACCCATAGGTGCATTACCACCAAACACAGTATTTTAAACACATCACATTACATTACTCTGTGAAACTCTCTCTAACCTACTTTGAGTTTATTAGTGTTGTCACACTGTATATAAAGCACAGTTTTGTGCAGCAGTCTAATCAGTTGTGTTGTGTGATATCATTAGATAGTTGTTGTGTTTGACAAAAACCAAACAAAGCACATACATTACTGTAAAAATTATAAGAAGATTAAAACTATGCTGACTGCAGTGTTTTAACAGTGTGGCAGGAGAAGGGGGGGGGGTCTGTGGATTAGTAGGAAATGAGTCAGCAGAAACACACACACGTACTTGGTAGATGTTGGAAAAACTTCATCTAAGGCCAAAACGTCATTATTTAACTTATACATACAGACTCCAGAAAATGTCTGTGACACTGGCCTCTCCACCACCCAGTCTGTGTCCAACTCAGATGTTTAGAATATGCGTTCGGATGCTGCAATCTTGTCTTTCAGTGCGGAGTGGAGAAATGTATACAAGACAGGTCTGCATATCCATGTGGTATGTGAGCATGGTGACTCAAATCTGTGCTGTGAGGTTTGTGATGTGGTCTGTAAACAGGAAGTGATCATCATCTGGTTTTCAAACAGGTTGATGCTGATGCCAGCGGCATTCTCTGATAGAGAGGAAAATCCTAAAATATTACGAATTCCAAATGGAGTTTGTGTGAGTTTAATAAATGACAGCACATCTGTTTCAGGAAGCCGGAGATCATGTCACTGTTCTGCTGCTTAAGTTCAAACTGTTGCACAGTCTAAGATAACATTTGGTCAAAAGGAGTGATTGGTATTATTTTCTGTACACTAAAACAGGTAAACAACCGAAACGATGGGCAAGACAGAATCTATTACCACGTGTGCCTACAGAGGGCAGTAATGCTGAGCAAAATAACTGGATTACTTTAAATTAATTTTGATTTTTTGAAACTAGTTCTGGGCTAGAGTCAAGAAACGGTGCAGATCTCCTCTGCTACCCTCCACCTGCTGAAGTGTCTCTCTGTCTGTCTCTGTCTTTCAGGGTGGAGTCTGGGATCGTGGCTGACATCGAGGTTGACAACTTGCTGCCCTCAGGCTGCGACACCTTCTATCAAATCAAGAGTCAGCCAATCACCATCGGGTAACACACAAACACACCGCTCTGATATTTGATACATCAGTCACCTTGATCTGGATTAGATTCAGAGAACACACACTTCATTAAGTTCCTATGTTCTGTGTGACATTGACATATGACTGTGTGAATATTTTGTTCATATAAATAAGTGACGTACTAACAACACCAGTTAAACAGATGCAAGGCAATGGGACAGAATCTTTTTTCTGCCTTTCTATGTCTGTGGCCTCGAATCACTCGAACTTTGTAAATATAAACGTCATTGTGAAGTCCTGTGACAACAGATAAAATCATCTCTGTCTCTCTTTAGTCCATCAGCAGCAGCCTCGTCGTCATCCGCACTCCCATCAGTGATGTCATCCAGGTAACACACACACACACACACACACTTTCTTCTTGTGTGTCTCTAGCTTGATGATGACCCGCACCTCCTCTTCCTCTACTCCTTACTTGCCTCTCTCTTCCTCCTCCTCCTCCCCTGCCCTCCTGCAGGATCTTGATGCGTCAGGACCTGATGCGTCAGCAGGCCCTGGAGGAGGAGCAGAAGGAGGCACTGCACCAGCAGCTTCGCTCAGCAGACTCCTCCTCGCCTATCTCTGTGTCTGTGTCCACCTCTTGCAGACCTCCTGCTCAGGTCCCTGTGGAGGTGCTCAAGGTAGGAGATAGATGTATCAGGTTTCTACTGAAGGATCAAGAGAAGCAGGGTACATTCTAAACAGATCACCAGCATATCACACAGAGACAAACCATTCATGCAAATATGAACATCCACAGTCTAAGTTAATTGAACTGTACATATAAGAAGCCAGAGTGAAGTTTATAAAAAGAAATATGAAGTGTAAAACTTCATAAATAATCATAAACATGATGAGAAATAATCTGCTTTGATAACCGTGGTCTCATATTTACTGTAATGCTGGTGTCATTACCCATAATACACACGTGCTGTCCCATAGGTGCAGACTCACCTGGAGAATCCCACCAGGTATCACATCCAGCAGGCCCAGAAGCAGCAGGTGCGTCAGTACCTCTCCACCACACAGACTGCCGTTGCCCCCAAAACAGCAAATCAGAAGCCAGCTCCAATGTCACCAAACCACTCACCCCAGCTGGACGACAAAGAGAAAGTGAGAAATTGACACATACACACATACTCTCTAGTTACAGCAAAAAAGGAAATCATATATGTAACATTATAATTATATGTAACATTAAGTAGTCATATTAAAAAAAGGGGGGGGGCCTACAAAACAATGTTTTTATTTTTGGCAAATTCAGCAATGGGTCACACTGGCACTAATATGAAAATGCAACAACAAGGGGATCGATGTCAACCATAGACAGATGATGAATGTTGGACTGTCATTTTGACAGTCTCGACCACCTGTCTAAAGCTACCTGAATTCATCTGATCTCTGATTGGTTCATTCAGGTGGAAGAGACACTCATCAATGACATCATCAGTCTGGAATCAAGCCTAAATGATGAATTTTTGACTCTAATTGACTCTGGGCTGCAGCTCACCAACACAGTAAGATGCACACTTACACATACACACACAAAGATGGATATGAGATGGTTGAAAAGTGTTTTAAAACTTATTAAATCTGGTTAGATACAGAATCTATGTACTGGATTGATTTTGGTTTAAACTGGATTAAAGGTGCCTCCAGCAGCTGATCTGCAAACTATCAAAGGAGGCACCAGCCCTCCTTGTTTCTGCGTGTGTGTGTGTGTGTGTGTGTGTGTGTGTGTGTCAGGCAGATAATGAAGGTCACTGGGAGGGATTTTTGCTTCTTTCTTAAAGAGACGTTTCCTCATTTTTCAACAGTCAGCCAAACAGAAAGAGGAAGAGAGGCTGCTCAGCCTGACTGTTGTGTGTGTGTGTGTGTTTGTGTCTCTTTATGTGCGTATATGTGTCTGTTGAAATCAGAAAACATGAGGATTTTAGTTTTACTGCCAGACCATGAGAAGAAGAGGATTAAATCACAGGTGAATATCGAATTTATCTTGTTATTTCAGGTCAATTTTACTGTTCAACTGTTTGAGCTGTGACCTTTGACCTCGGACAAGCGCTGGACTGCACCCTGGTCACTTAGTTAAATAAATGATGGAAACTCTACTTGAAATATGAAAAGCAGAAGTCGTCTCAGAGCAGAAGGGTTGCTCTATCATTTGTCAATGTAGATCACACGTGTTGAATGTGTAACAGCATCATGTTTGATAATATTATTAAGGAAAAACTTAGAAACCTGATGCTTCACAGTACGTAAACCAACTAGGTTATAGGAATGTGTATGCATTTTTCAGATAATTAATGCAGCTGCTAGTTTACTACTACTGCCATACAAAGGCAGATAGCAGTCACAACAACAGAGATATGTTTTTTTTACAGTCAGGGAGAATGTGAAGTCTTAAACTGTGTCAATACCAGAGACGTTCACTGAATTATTAATTTCCTTTAAATCAATATACAAACTGTTACATTAAAAGATATATTTACCAGTGACTGGCTCACGAATCAGCTATGACTGCTTTTAGCACTTTTTTTGGAAATTGCGTATTTAACACAATATTACACAGTTTCACAGTGTGTGTGTGTGTGTGTGTGTGTGTCTATGTTAGTCCAGTGGTAACCTCAGTGGGACTTATCTCTGTGTTTGGTGTTAGCAGCAGGCAGCTGTTATCATCTCAGATGTTTCCTGTTCGATCAGCAGATTCTTTACATGTAGGAACATGGACTGACTTTGGATGAGAGATAGTCTTCTGAGGGACAGATACATTATGTTAAAAACAGGTTTTATTTTATTTACTTCAGTTCATGCACCATGCTTCCCATGGCACTAATAAAGGATTTGTGTGTGTGTGTGTGCCTGGTGAATTCGGTGTTTATCAGCAGCAGAGACTGAAGGAGGTCATACTGTAGCCAATCACAGTGCAGGAAGCTTTGGATTGTATCTGACACTGATTGAGCTTTTTTCTCAGTCAGCAGCTAATTGCGTTCTGATTGGTCCGTTTCAGTTGCCAGTGTCTGGGACCATGCTGGACATGTACGGCAGCAGTGGAGGGATGGCTACGCCCACCATCACTGTTAGCAACAGTTGCCCTGCGGAGCTGCACACAGTCAAGCAAGAACTGACCGGTGGGTTAGAGAAAATACAGTCAGGCTTTAAACCCAGCTCCAGCAGTGATGCCTCTTCCCCACGTTTCCCTGCTTTCTGCAGTAAAATCTGTTCTTCTTGAGTTTGATGAGTCAACATCATGACTTCCTCTGAACACACACACACACTCAGCCGCCAGTTGTATTTTCCCTCATCATCAGTTCCCACTTCCTTTTTGGTTTGATCCTACAGAAACAGCAGTTTCTGTCCTTTTCTGTAACTAATAATTTATTTACGAATATTTTCACTACCTCATGCTGTTCCACAGAAAACCTCTAACTTTGAATAGGAAGTCGATAGTAATAATTTTCTGACAAAAGTCAGTATGAAGCTTCAAAGTTTTTACAGTGGAAATTGTAGTTTTGTAGTTGTGTGGAAGAAATAATAACAAAACAGTTTAAAGTGAAGGTCAGCTTATGAGCATTTCCAGTGCTCATAATCATATGACATGATTTTCATCAATGTATTGACATACTGTGCAGTAGTCATGGAGATGGACCGCTGTCTTACACATATATTTTTAATGTGTCTTTATTCCTGCATAACACTATTAAAAATTACTGAAAAAAATATAAGTGGCTCTTTAGTGCTGATAAATTATTTAATTTCCCCTTTGCTATTGTTTGTACAAGAGGTTCCTTCAGGCTAAGAGAAAGTTTTAATGTTACAAAATATTTTAAATGTCCCTGCAAACCTATGTGGAGTCAGACACATGGTTCATTCTATCTTTGTATATATAAATATTTCACTTTTCTATATCTGCAAAATATTAACTAGCTTATGTGACTTGTTGTAGAGGTGGAGACCAAAGCTTTGATGAAAGAGAGACAGAAGAAAGACAACCACAACCTCAGTGAGTACTGCAGCATGACCACACTACTAACTACAGTATTACTGGTATCTGCGGTATTACTTTTACAGACTGTGGTTATCAGCTGTGGTTTTTCCATGTTTACATTTCTGACAAACTGATGTGAATGTTGTTTCTGTTATAGTTGAGCGGAGGAGAAGGTTTAACATCAACGATCGCATCAAGGAACTTGGAGCACTCATTCCCAAATCCACTGAGCTGTAAGTAAAAGCAACACAGCTCAATTGTTCCACTAATACTAATGCAGAACTCCTGCTGCGCGACTACCATTACTGCAGTAGTACTTATACAACTGTACGACTCTCACTGTATTAGTATACATATAGTAATATTGCAGTTGTACCTGTACTGTAGTACCACTACTGTGCTACTCATACAGCTTTACCACTAATATTGTTGTACCTCTAACTATATTCCTACTACTATGGTGCTCATACTGCTGTGCTGCTCACTCTGCTCTGTTACCCATACTACTGCACCGCTAATACTACTGCAATAAGAATGGAACCACTTCTGCTCCTGCAGTACTTACACTGTACCACTTCTACTGCTCTACTAGTAATACCACAGTAATACTAATACAGCTGTTGCATCCATATTACCATACAAGCCACACTGCTGTACTGTACCACAAATACTATTATGGCACTCATAGTGTTGTGCTTCTGATTAAGCTATTCCAATAATACCACAGTTTCTGTATAATAGTTACAGTGCTAGTCTCAGTCATAAGACTAACACTACTGTTAAAACAGTATCGTCACAGAATCTCTTTTTCTGTTTTAGTCCTAATAGCAGTGGGTGATCTCGTTGATATTTAATCACTGAATGGATTCTGATACAGTTCAGCATATTTACCTGTTGTATCTCATTATGCTCATTAGTGCTGTGTGTTAATGAAGCATGGCTTATGATTGGCTGACCAGGGAGATGAGGTGGAACAAAGGAACCATCCTGAAGGCATCGGTTGATTACATCCGCAAACTACAAAAAGAACAGCAAAGGGCCCGAGAGATGGAGGAGAGACAGAGGCAGCTCGAGAACACAAACCACTCCCTCCTGCTCCGCATTCAGGTGAGGAGGGGCAGAGGCGGGGAGATAATGTCTGATATGGTGTAAAACAGTGGAATTATCCTTGAATACTGAACCTTTCATGGAAGGATGATAGGTAAGGTACTTTTGCGTGATGTTTCAAACACTGATTTCTCTTGTAGGAGCTTGAGCATCAGGCTCGTCTCCACGGGCTCTCCTCTTCCTGCTCCTCGCCTCTACCAACCTCCTCCTCCTCCTCTTCTCTGGACCCCCAGGCCTTGCTCTCCCCTGCTCTGCTTCACCCTTTTTCTTCCTCCTCTTCCCCATCCTCCTCCCTGGTGACTCCCTCCCTGGGTCTGGATGGCCTGAGCTTTGTGGAGCTCGATGAGCCTCGAGGAGCCACCGCTGTCTTCTCCACAGACCTGATATCTGATGTAGGGCTAACAGAGCTCCACAGCTTGGGGGATATCCTGATGGAGGAGGGGGAGGAGAGTGGAGGAGGGGTGATTTCTGACCCCCTCCTTTCATGTGGAGCCTCTAAGACCAGCAGCAGGAGGAGCAGCTTTAGCATGGATGAGGACCTCTGATGACATATTGACACATGCAGGGATCTAATCAGCCAGAGCTGAAGGCAGGACTCTGGCCAGAGAAGAGAGATTTTTTTATTTTCATTTTTTAATAGAAATATTTTTTAATCAGTGACATCATTCAAAAAAGACAACATGGTAACAACTAATTCATGGCCTGTAGCCAGAGCAACTAATTTTTTATAAGTGTAGCTATGCATTTCCATGGTAACTGCTTTCTCCCTGTGGCAACCAATGTGTTCTTCTATGTATTCATGGTGATCACAGTGTGTCTTATAGCTTACCTATAATAACCAACATATCTTCCAGTATCACATTGGTCACCACTGTAACCACTGTCTGGCAGTGTATCTGTGTACCTTGTGTTTTCTGTTGTTATGGTAACCACATTTCCAGTGTAGCTCTGGTAACAGCCGTGCTGTCTTATCTTTGTCAACAGTAGAGATAGCACACACCAGAAGTTGACTGGCTCATTATTAATAATTTCACAGCTGATTGGTCAGTAGAGCAGCAAGTAATCAATTGCTGGATGACTAGATCAGAGGGATCAGTTCAGTGGAATGAAAATCATTCCACCGTCATGGCTTTGTCTTTTGCTAACGGTCGCATTAGCAATCTGTTTACATCCATTAGAAACAACCTGCATTCCTTTATTCACCAAGTTCTGTCTCAACTGTCTCAACAATACAATTGTTGACTGTTTTATTTTACCTCCTCTTGAGTTTTTGACTGACCTGGTCTTTCGACAAGTCTTTGTTGTCAATTAGGAAAGGTGGTCATTCACATATAAATATAAACATCTATAAAGGTGATGTTTCATAGCTTTGGGTTAGTTTACATTCAAATTGACCGAATCTGGATCATTGATAGTGAAGGAAAGTGAAAAACATCAAGATTCTCTATCAAGTTCTGCATCCTCTTGTTCCGCTCTGGTGGAACTGTGATGGTTTGTTGGGGATGACATTAGAAAGAATTATATTCTTGTGAAATGACACGGTTGTATTAACATGTTTGACAGGTTCATAGTCATCATAACTGGTCTATTGGTTACTGGATACAACTCACTGCGATGTGTCTGAAAGTCCCCAGTCAGAAAGCAGTTTTGTATTGTTGCTCAGCTCTGCAGCACAAATGTGATTTCATGGTCAGAACTGATGTGATGACGTCAGTGATGTGACTCTGGTTACTATAACAACAGCAGCCTCTGTCTTTGTTGTCAGACATTTAAAAGGGATTCATCTATTTCTTTAATGTTTATGTTCGTCTTTGTTTTTATAGATAAAACTTTTATATAGAAATAAAGTCACTGAAAATCAGCGTGACCTCTTTTTAACAACAGCAACAGACGAGTACTGTCACAGAGACATAAACTGACAGAGAGAGACAAGGACTATCACAGAGAGAGACAGGCAAACAACGAGACTGACAAGTGAGCTGCTGGTAAGTTTGTTTTTGTTTTTGTTTTTACTGTGTATGAAGAAGCAAATAAAAATGAAATCCAGTTACAGCTATTTCTCATGTGACTGGACTTTGCTCAGATTCACAATCCAGATCATTCGCACTGGTTCAGACCCACATCTGACAGACTATCTCGTCACAGACTGACTCATCTCTGCTGATCATGATCCAAATCAAAAAGACATTATGTCTCTGAGTTTACTGTGACGTTAGAGGTTTTACTCAGTTCATCAGTCTTAACACCAGGGGGCAGTATCACAGTTGAACTCGTGTGTTCATTTAATGTTCCTTCAGTTAATGATCATAACATAATGTAATTAAATACATACATATTTTATATGATGTTTCTTAAGTCATCACACTCCTTCTGTTATTTCTTAATAGCAATTGTCACATAACTTTTAGGTGCAATACTACCAACCTCTGAATTCTGAATTTTTCTGAAAACAAAAACTGTGTGTTCGTGTGTACTGAACCACTGTACGATTCAGTACACACTAACACACACCAAGTCATCACTGTGTCCTTACAGGATCTTCACTGTGTTGATGCCTGGTGTTTTTGTGTGAGCCTGTGGCTATGATCAGTGTGGACTATTTATATTTTGTCACATTTTACCTCTGACCCCTAATATGAACTCATGTTTGAACCACGGAATGGATTAGTGTTCAGATGATGATGGTTTTGTTGACACCTGAGCTAGAGAGTATCTGTGTGTGTATTTCTTTGATGTTAGCCACCCTGGAGGTCAGAGGTCAGAAGACATTGTCATTTCAGATATTTCCTGTTTCCTGTTTCAATGTCCTGGCACGGTACTTCACCAAACACACAATTCCTGTCACTGCAGAACCTACTTCCTGTCCCACCCAGCACCACCCCCCTTCTGAGCTGTCAATCACAGACCCAAAAAACACTGGACACTGTTGGAAACTAACCATTTCGTTTATTTCCCGGTCGCAGCTCATTGCAGCAATTCAGCAAAGTCACACTGAACAAAGAGTATGTGATTTACAGGATCACAGCACAGTTTAATTTCTAGAAATCTTTGTTTTCATTAATGCATTTGAAAATAGATCTGCATGAAATGAAGAACCATTCAGTCACAAGAAAGTCTCTACACGGCATGAGACAGGGGCACAGACTAATGTTCCATGTCAGATGTTAGTGGATGATGTGAATGATCAGTCATACTATCCTCGTAAATCTCGTCTTCAGTGTCTGCAGAGTTGAAACCATGAACTTGACACACATCAGATCAAATCTTTCAGTTCATTTTGTCTGCACGGTTCAGTGGATAGCATCTCTCTTTTTTGTGACATCCTTCCATAGTCTATCTCTAACTAGCTGTTCTATGAGGGGAAACAGATGGAGCAGCACTCCAGACATATCTCCATACAGTCAGACGAGCCGCAGCAGTCCTCCAGTATCCCACAATCCAACACGGCCTGACACGCTTCCTCTGTACAGGCTGCCTCCCCCGCCACCTCCACACAACAGCAACTATCTGCAGTGTCGCAACATCTGACCCCGGTAACTCCACACAACAGACAATCCCCCAAAGCCGAACACATGGACAGCAGCTCACAGAACAAACAGGCCAAGAGACAGTGGGCGCAACAGTCTGTAGAGACAGAGACATAAGAGATTTTGACCTTTGTTCTTTTCTCTCACAGACTTTAATCATGAATATGACACACATTATTTTATTGAAAACTGTGTTGTCTTCTGAACAATGTCCTGGAATAATTTGTCCCAGAGGAGCCAATGGAACATTGCAACAAAATCCAAATCTGCTGATTTGGATTTTGTCTCTATCTTATCTGTGCTGTGATGTGGAATCATCCCACTGGACGTAGTTGCAACAATGTGTCCAGTAAACTGGTTGTGGGTCAGACACATGTCTTGCTCTTACTTAGACTGTGGGTGGTTTGAAGCTGGGTGGGGTAGGGTGTCCATGTGTGTCCAGCTGAGATAAGGACAGCTGAACTTTGTAGCAGATAAACAGAGATCAGTGCCCAACTTCCTGTCCCACTCAAACTATTTCTGTGCCTCTGTCGGTAACTGTCAATAGCTTCTTGTCTCTCTGTCTACCTCTCTATTTTTCATTTGACTGTAGCCATCTGTCTCTGTCCATTTGTTTATCTGTCTGTTTCTGCATCTCACTGTCATGAATGAGTCCAGATGTAAAGATTTGATCCACATATATCCATACATCCCACCACCCCAGTCACAGTGGAACACAGTCTGTCCAGTCAGTCCTTGAGGACGCTGTTACAAAGCAGAACAGTGGGTCAAGATTAAGGACTGAGAATGAGATGAGATGACTCACCATCTCCTGCGACCTCCTTGATGTGAGCAGCATCGGTCTTCAAGGAGGAGTGGCGTTTTTTACTGGTGCTCTGATGATGGTGATGATGGAGGCTGCAACTGTGTCGGTTACAGGTGGATGACTGAAGGGAAGGAGGTGGAGAAGGAGAGGTAAAGAGGGGAGATGGAGGAGCACAGATAGAGTCAGGAGAATCTGACAAGTTGTCCACACCTGAGAGACAGAGATATAACATCACAGATGGCATCACAGATGGCATGGTGGCTCAGGTACATAGGGTAGGTGTTCCAGTTCTTACTGCTCAGTTTGCAGAATGCAGAGGCGGGTTGCGAGGGCAGCAGTCGAGAGATGTCATTGGTCGATGAGTTGCCTGTCAAAGAGTCGTCAATAAGGTCATCGTCATCTGACCTATCAGAGAGAGCAGGTGGAGCCGCATCTGCAGCAAAAGGTTGGCAGGTTTACACAATGGTACAGATGGGTTTACAGATATGAATCTATGATTCATTTATGAATGTCATAATCATAAATCACAAAACATCTGGTGATTTGGATTTTGTCTCTATCTTACCTGTGCTGTGATGTGGAATCATCCCACTGGACATCGGCTGACTCGAGATGCATTCTAACTGGTCTTGGCTTTTATTTGCTCCGCCCTCAGAGATGTCAGAACAATTGGAGTATGTCACCTCCATCCTACTGATGTACTATAATCATCAGAATCAGCTGCTGTGGCAACAGTCATCATAGCTCAAAAGTAACAAAGCATATTTACCTGAGTACTGAAGAAAGTTTTCAGATTGAGTTTGTTTTGGGCATTAATCATCACAACATCAATCATTAATTGATTAGTATTCTTAATCTTTAAATAAGACTAATCTGCTTGATTTTCCACAAGAACAGCGACAAATGATATTAATAACTTCCAGTCACGAGCTGGAATCATTTGTTATTAATGTGACAGTTATTTCACTGAAAATTTGATTCTGACAGAAAACAAAAAGTTTCCCATATAAACTTATTTTACTCACAAACATCAAAAGATAAGAAAGGTTTCCTACCTTATTCTTCTTCTTCTCTCTGAAACCCCTCTGCTCTTTTCTCATTACATACTTTGCCGTTTTGTTTGAAGCTCGCACATGCGTGTGACGCCTCCTCCTCTTCCTTTAAAGCGAAACACACACACACACACACACTCACACTCAGGATGGAGTTCAGTGTATATTTATTACTGTGATCCATACGAGTAGAGTAGGTGAAAATGTTTTGACTGTGTCAATCAGTAGTAAATGATATTGATGCGGTAATCGAAGTTTAAACCTATAACAATGTCACAGAATCGGTGCTATGGTTCACAGTGCTTAATGTGATGGAACGTTAATGAACCCGATCATCACTTTCAGGGAGTGATGCAGTTGTCATGACAACTCAGATGGAAGCGTGACTTTCTCACACTGTTTTCCCATAAATCAAACACTTATTCATAACGTGCATGAATATTAAAACATAATTAATCGGATCGAAAAGTGATTTAAAAAAAACTTCAACTCGACAAAGACGTCACAGCAAGTTTGTTTTGACCTGGTGTGCGACGGTGATTGTGTGTTTAAGTGCTGACACCTGCTGGACACATACAGAATTGCAGCTGTCTCTGTGTCAGACCTGCAGGGGACGCTGCAGCAGCACCTCCTCCCCGCTCTCGTCGCTTTGTTTTCCCGCACAGAAGAAGAAGAGGAGGAGGCGGACGGGGCAGGAGAAGGAGGATGAAAAGGATGAAGCGGAAACAAAGAGCTGGCTGTTGATTTTGGTGCAAATGGAAGTTGTGTGAAATGAAAGATGGAGGAGGTGTCGGAGGACTGATTCTTCTTCTGAATCACCAACCGCGTCAGCATGGTGAGTGTGACGTCAATCACGATCTGAGCATACTGATACTGAGCAGACTGTAATGGGCAAATCTGGACCCGATCTCATGTGCTGCACGTCTTGAGATGGTCCTCTAGGCTCAGATCCAGACCCTGGTCTGATGGGTTCTGACCTGGACTCTAGTAATCAAATGGTCTGATGTGGTCTGACGTGGTCTGATCTGGTCTCGTGTAGTCTGATGTGGACTGGTGTAGTCTCATCTGATGTAGTCTGATGTGGTCTGGTCTGGTCTGATGTAGTCTGATG
This sequence comes from Trinectes maculatus, assembly GCA_016785345.1. Classification (NCBI taxonomy): domain Eukaryota; kingdom Metazoa; phylum Chordata; class Actinopteri; order Pleuronectiformes; family Achiridae; genus Trinectes; species Trinectes maculatus. The sequence continues at coordinate 730,182 of JAFBJQ010000447.1, forward strand.
TGGTGTGACATTGTCTGTACTGGTCAGGTGTGTTATGATTCGATCTGACCCACACACACGCCTGACCTAAGTGTTCTTTAACTTTAGGCATCAAGTTCGAGCAGCTCATGTGCTTTCTGTGTTGAGATGTTTGTGCGTTTGTTTTATGTCAGTCCGAGGAGGCGCCAGAAGCAGAGCGAGGTCCTGAAGAAGAGGAGGGGAAAGGAGGAGGAGGAGAGGGAGGTGAAGATGGAGAAGAGGTTGCCATGGAAACTCCCAACGCTCCTGTTTACTGTATCTGCAGGAAACCAGACATCAACTGTTTCATGATGTAAACAAAGTTCACGTTGACATATTTATCTGTTAGCAACAGATGAATAGAGGGTGAATAGTGCAGTCAGCACTAACCTGTTTATACCTGTCTACGTGTACCGTACCTGTCTTTCTGTCTGTGTACTTGTGTACTGTCTGTATCTGTCCGAACCTGTCTGTGTGTATCTGTCTGTACCTGTCTGTCCAACAGAGGGTGTGACAGCTGCACTGAGTGGTTTCATGGCAACTGTATTGGAGTGTCAGAGAAAGCAGCGAAAGCCATCCGAGTGTGGTACTGTCCATCCTGCAGAGGTCAGTGTAACATAAAACTGCTCACGTAGAAAACTGGAGCGCATCAGTCACCGATGTCCGTCTGTTAGCTTTGTGTTATCTGTTTGTGTGTTGTGTGCAGACAGAAACTCATCTCTGGAGATTAAATACCGTCCGAAGAAGACCAAGGAGAAGGAGGGGAAAGACACGGGGCCAGAGAGCGATGACAAACCTGATGGAGATGGAAGCTCCACCTCTCATCTCAGGACTGACAGAAGGCGGGCGTCACAGGTAAGAAGGGCGGGGGGTGCAGTATAATGTCCCCGATGTCTTCTTCACTATAAGGTGAACTAAGGAGAGAATGTATGAAATGACTAAAGTCACAGTGTTCACTCTCCTCACCTCCAGCCCACACGGTTAGCTACTCAGTGTTACATGAACCAGAGCATGTGGTGATGTGTTCACAGTCACATCAGTGTTCAATATGATGATGTCTGTAGACACGTGTTGTTTCAGATCAAGCGTTCAGCCAGGATGTGTGGAGAGTGTGACGCCTGCTTGAGGACGGAGGACTGTGCTCAGTGTGACTTCTGCAAAGACATGAAGAAGTTTGGAGGTCCAAACAAAATCCGACAGAAGTGTCGCCTCAGGCAGTGTGAGGTCCGAGCCCGGGTGAGTGGCTTCTGTAGAGACCGTGTCTTTATCAAGATGCCAAGATGATTGTGGAGCAGTGTTTGTTTGCTTGTTTTTCTGATGCTGTTGTTTTCAGTCTCTGTGGAGACATAATCTGTAGGTTTGATGATTAGATTATAACACAACAACAAATCACTAATAACACAGTTTTTCTTGTAATGTGCAGCTCAGCAGTCCAGTACTGCCACTGATCATGCAAATAGTTTTGTGCCTGTGACTGTTTTCAATCAGGTGTTGTTTACATTACAGTGCAGTGATGTGTATATGTATTAAAGATCACATGGGCCGCCTCACGCCGATGATAACAATGACATGGTCCCGTCTTTGAGCAGAAGATGCTTCGGGTTAGAGATGAGGAAATGAGTCGGAGCGGCAGCAGGGGGCGGGGACCACCAAGGAAAGACAGTGGGCATCACACAGAAGAGGAGGAGGAAGATGAGGATGAGGAGGGGTTCAGTGAGAGTGAGCTCGAACTGTATGAGCAGTACAAAGCTGCAGGATACACAGACCTGGTCAGTGCACGAGTGAATTTCTGACCAATGAGCTGTCAGAACAGTCTTTTCCTGTGGTGTGACACGTCTGCCTTTGTGCAGGTGTGGCACAGTGAAGAAGAAGACGAGGAAGAGGACGATGTTCAGTCAGACCCTCTGAGGAAGAAGGCGGTGAAAGTAAAACACGTGAAGCGACGAGAGAAGAAGACAGAAAAGAAGGCGAGAACAGTTTCACTTCATGGACTGATGTTGTCGCTGATGATTATTAACTCACCTGTCCTGTCTTGTCCTGTAGAAGTCTGTGTCGGCTCCTAAAGAGGAAGTGAAGCCTCGGCGTCATAAAGCCAAACAGCGCCATCGGGAGCGTGTGCGGCACAGTGAGCGAGCCAGTGATGGTGGAGTCAAAGAGGTGGGCGGAGCTATGAAACAGTGTCTCGGTCCCGGATGTGTTGAACCAGCAAGGGCCAACTCCAAATACTGCTCTGAGGACTGTGGGATGAAGCTCGCCGCCAAGTGAGTCTCAGACACACCTCAACACCTCAAAAGACCAAGCTGTGTCCTGGAGGCTGAAATATATTTGTCTTTATGTACTTGTCTCTGTCTCAGTCGTATATATGAGATCCTGCCACAGAGGATCCAGCAGTGGCAGCAGAGTCCATGTGTTGCTGAGGAAATGGGACGGAGACAGTTAGAGCGCATCAGAAGGGAGCAACAGGCGGCGAGGCTGCGCCTCACAATGATGGAGAAACGTTTCCATGAGCTCGAAGGTATCATCGCCAACGCCAAACTGCAGCAGGTCCAACAGCAAGAGGAGGTAAGAGATGCAGAGGGACACAGGGTGATGCACAGAGACATGGAGAGAAACTGAGACACAAAGACTCTGGGCTCTTTTGAATTTGAAATCTAGATGTCTGTCACTCTACCTGACCTGTTGCTCTGCCTGGGAAACATATAGTGGAAGATGAACACATGGCCTGACCTGTCTCTTGCTCTTTTTCTTTCTGACCTGCCTGTCTCCCTGTTAGGTGACTGAAGGAGATGGTGACGACACAGACCTTCAGATCTTCTGTGTCTCCTGCAGTCACCCTGTCAACCCGAAGGTGGCGCTCAGGCACATGGAGAGATGCTATGCTAAGGTCAGTCCAAAGAGTCAGGACATGGTCTTTTCATTGTGTTTGGTTTAAATTAAAAGGACCAGGATGTGTCACCTCACACATGTGTAGCTACTTTTTGTGTAATGCTCCAAAACAGCTGTTATGTGTGGCTGTTACCACCTGACTGACTAATCAGACCTGTCTGTCTCTCTGTCTGTTCATACCACAGTATGAGAGTCAGACATCTTTTGGTTCCATGTACCCAACACGTATAGAGGGGTAAGTCAGCTGCTTGTCTTTTTCCTCTCATCTCAATGGCTCTGTGATGCTTGAGTAAAACCTGTGTGTCTCCCGTGTCTCTGTCGGTTCCTCTAGAGCCACCAGGTTGTTCTGTGATGTGTATAACCCTCAGAGTAAGACGTACTGTAAGCGCCTGCAGGTTTTATGTCCTGAACACTCCAGAGATCCAAAGGTTTGTCTCCAGCTATAAGAACATGTCTCAGCAGAGATGATATTGTTACACTGCTTTCATTTTGTTGTTTTTAAAACACACACTTGGTTTGTATCAACTGCATATCCTGTACATGCTACCACACATCTTTTATTGTGAGTGCATCTTCAATGAAAAGAAGTTGTTTAGATCGTACCGTGTGGTTGAATGATGAATTATTTAGAGTCATTTTGTAAACATTTAAAGGTGAGCGTTGTGTGATGCGAACCATCGTAGGATGAAGATCAGCTCCTCCAAATTCAAGGCTGTGGCTCTTTGTGGTAAAATGGTGGATTGATCTCTCTGTGCTCAGGGACAGCTGATGCCCCGTGTGAAGGAGTGAAAGTATGTCAAGGTCTTGTTCATGAGTGAGGGAAACATATAGTGGAAGATGGACACGGGGACCCGTAATGCAAGTGTTTTACTGGTCCATTGTGTTGAAGAGAGAGCTGAGCACCAAGGCGAAGCTGTCGGTTGACTTAACTAGTAACAGAGCGACATCCAGAAAAACAAAGATACTAATATAAAGGAAGTATAGGAGGCAGATTATAAGGACAGAATATAAGTTTGTCTCGTGTCTTTCAGGTCCCAGCGGATGAGGTTTGTGGTTGTCCTCTGGTTAAAGACGTCTTTGAGCCAACCGGAGAGTTCTGCCGCGTTTCTAAGAGGAAGTGTAACAAACATTACTGCTGGGAGAAACTCCGCCGAGCTGAGGTCGACCTTGAGAGAGTCAGAGTGGTAAGCCAGCAAACAAAACGTTATCAGCATCAGTTAGGCTGGCATCACAGCTGGGAACAACCGCATGATATCCTCCTCTCCATTTCAGTGGTACAAGCTGGATGAGCTGTTTGAGCAGGAGAGAAACCTGAGGACGGCCATGACCAATCGAGCTGGTTTATTGGCTCTGATGCTGCACCAGACCATTCAGCATGACCCAATCACCACAGACCTGCGCTCTTCCAAGGACAGGTAGACAGGTGGAGACGGACAGGTAGATAGATAGAAACAGACAGGTTGATATGTAGAGACTTGTAGACAGGTTGAGACACACAGGCAGCGACAGAGACTTTTTCAGTATTATTTTAAATATGTGACCTTTTCATCTCAGACTACAACAGTTATGCATCATAGGAACCTACAAGCACATTACATTCATAGTAAATGATGAATCTCTGAAAGCCTGAACCATCACACATCTTTTACAGTCAACATGTTTTTTCTTATCAGCTCATCTCATAAAGGAAGTGATTACCAGTGTTAACATTAAGCTGTAAGTTCTCCTGTACAGATCCAGTGATGTCTGTACTAATATTACATTACTCACAATCTCCAGCAAAGAAGCTCCAGCAGTGGTCAAACAGCATAACTGTGCAGTCGGTTTGTGATTCACTGTTGATTGTCTCGCAAACAAAATATCAGGAACACTACATGCAGCTAAAACTTGTGTCCCCATTCATTGCACTTTGGTTTTTATTCAAATGTTGTTTTCTATCTGCATCATTTTATATTCATGTTTTTATACTTTGTATTTGTTGTGTACAACCTGATGATGAATTAAAAACTGATGTTTTCTCATTTGTGTTTTGACTTGAGGTGCACAATATATATATCGTTTACGATAGTATCATCAATGTTATTTTGTCGAGGTGCAATTTTACTTTATCGAGCAGTTATACTGTCTGGAAAAGAAAACAAACGAAGGGCGCACAGACGGTAAATGAGAGGTGCATGAAAGTTCTCATTCGTTTAATTCACAGCACATGAATCATAAATAGTCCTCATGTCGTCTCTGCAGGAAACATGCAGGAATCTCCATGTTGGGGATCTGTTTTGTTTCCTGTGATTTAAAACTTTTTGTTGCCGTTTAGTCTAAACTACATTATAAATTGTCTTGTTTTCCTGTTTTCACTATCATTATTATGATATAATAAAATATTATTATAAATTTATTATCACTGAGAGGCCACAAAAAGGTTTTACAAGATTTCAGAAAGAAACAAAACAGACCCCAACATGTAGTTACCACCTTAGACCACAGGAGGTGCTTCTATGTTATTGTCAACACACTCTCTATTTCCTGTTGTATTGTAGTCGTTTACAGCAACTTTACATAGTTAGCTGCCCTCCTGTGGTCTAAAGTGGTAGCTACATGTTGGGGTCTGTTTTGTTTCTGTGATTTAAAAACTTTTTTCGTCGCTATTTAGTATAAACTACATTATAGCATTGTCCCTGACCAGACACACAAAAACGTTTGATTAAATCACAGATACCCAACAGACCCCAACATGTAGTTTTATCACCTATATTTCAAATGTACTACCTATCATCAAATTCTGCATATTTTTGTTACATAATAAACAATATTGAATATATATGAAATGTATTGGTAATAAAACAAATGCTATTTTCTATAGATTAAAACGGAAACATAACATTGCCTCTTTTGAAATATTGGTTATTTCATAATATTAGCACATTCTTAAGGTTTACTGTGTTTATATACATGTTTGTTTGTGTACACCCAATAATATTTAACAATATAATCATAATATATACAATACCCATAAATGTTTTGGTAATCTGGTTTAAAAACTGTGTCGAAAGGTACGCTAGAGGCGTCGCCAACTCATGACGTCATGTGTGTGCGACATCTGTGACTCTCAGTAGGCTTTCAGGAAAAAAGAGATAGAAAGAAACGAAGAAACGAGTAAAAGCAGTTGTGAGTGTCTCGTGTTTATTCGTGTCTCGGTTTCATGGTTCAGACGTTGTTCTAGTAACTGCAGTCACGTAGCTTGGCAGCTAACTGGTTAGCTCCGCTGCAGTGACAGGGCCCCGGTGTGGCTGGTTTGCTTTGTGCTTAGGTCCAGTTTGTTCTCAGTTTGTATGTTGAACACATGTGGAAGTACTGAGAGAAATGTAAGTTACATGTGATTCAGTGTTGAAGCTCTTAGTAAGTTTGCACATTAGTCTGGATAAGCTCCAGGCTTCTTAAAAAGATGGACTCAGATATGGACGCTGCTGCAGACGGACAGTCTGAGTGTTTTTCTCAGTCTTTCTCAGATCTGTGATCTTGACATCTGTTATCATATACATCAGTAATAATACTAATACTGCAGTGAATTTCAAATGAATGGAGAGTTTCAGTCTGTTGTATGTATTTATGTATGTATGTATGTTGTATTGTGTTTTGTGTTTTTCTTACAGGTAAATCAGAGATGCAGTGTGGACAAGGATCTGGTCTAAAGTCAGTTAGAAGATCTCCTCGTCTGTCTCCTCAGGTCATTCTCACACAGACACACACACTGATGTATTTGTGGTATTGTTTTTAGTTGGTATATAGTGAGACAGTCAGCTGGTCCTCATCTTGGTTCTAATTTTGGTTATAAACTGGACTGGATTCATCATTGTCTGGTAATGTTGCTCACAACATGTTACAGAGACGTTATGTGAGGCACAGATCAAGTCCAGACTAGATTTAGAACTGAGCAGAAAGGAGTTCAAATCCTAGATTAAACCCCCATTGCAGTTCCTCCATGTAGGTTCAAGTTCCTTGTGTATTGTGACAGAATACTTGTTAATTTTCAGACATGATTGTAGTTATAGGTCATCGGCTAAACATTAAACTGTTTAAACATCAACAGTAAAACACTTTTGCTGTTTGTCAAACTTTTCTGACCAAGTCTCAGAAATGCAGATCAACGCTCTGGGGGAAAAAAAAGTTTACATGTTATGCATTTCGTAATATGTGACAGACAACTGATGGATGACCATATGAAGCTCTGTAAATAGTGCACATTTGTATTGTTATTGTTGTGTAATTTTTTATTTTTTAGTTCTTGTTGCTTTCATACTACTGTTTTGTGTTTGCATGCATGTGAAAATAAAGCTGTGAATGACAAGAAAACTGTGACACCTCTGACTGCCATTATCTGTGTGCACCTTTTAATTATTTACCAGTGCTGGACTTGAGACACCTGTCTCCTGTCTTCATATTAACACATGAACGCTTTACATATATCTCAGTTTGGACAGAGGTATAACAGGAGACAACATGTCGTAAACATTTCTTCTGTTGTTTCTTTTATTATTATTGCTACATGTACCAGCTATGTATGAATCAGATGTTTGCGTTTGTGGTTTCAGAGCAGCAGCAATAAAGAAAAGGAAATAAAGAAAGGAGGCAGCAGTTTGCAGAAAGTGAAGAAGAAAGGAAGGATGGCAAGGAGTCAGGAGGAGACTGAAGATGAGCTGAATGACAGACTGAAGACGCTGGTAACTAACCTAACTAATGTCTCCCTGCGTCTCTGTTGTTTATCTGTGTTAATTATTGATTATCTGAGTGTCACAGCTCTGAATTTATCCTCATTTAATTTACATGGACCCGGGTGTAGATGGTATTCGACATAGGAAGGGTCTCCCATCCCTCCTGTGGGGAGCAGGGAGGCATTAGCTTGCTTTGTGTCTTTGGTAAGAAATGTACGGTAGTGTTCATACAATCTGAACTCTCATGCTAATGTGGTTATTGTTTGTGTAGGATCTGTCTAGTAGATCAGCTGTCAGTGGCACAGGCCTGGTTTATTCTGAGGTCTTCACTCATCACAAGAACCTGTGGGAGCCAAGGTAACTTTCTGTCAACTGTCTGTTTTACTGTAAACAGAACTACAAAACTGCAAGTTGATCAGTATGAAATATAAATACTGCTATGTGTTGATAGATATAGAGATGTCTAAGTGTTTCATATTCTGTCATCATAATAAGTCTCGCTAACTGTGTTGTTGTTATCAGTCATGTCGAGAGTCCACAGAGAGTGACAACCATAATGAAGGAACTGGAGACACAAGAGCTGTTGTCTCACTGCATTAGAGTGGAGGTAAGACTGACTGTGTCTCTGTTTTTCGGTCTGTCTTACTGTCTCCCTGTTTGTGTGTCTACGTCTTATATCATTATGTGTTGTTATTTTTCAGCCCAGAGAAGCTACAGAAGACGAGCTGCTTCATGTTCACATGTGAGTTCATAATAACGGAATTGCATGCTTTCTTCTACTGTCCACTGACTAACACTGCGGTCCTCTGACTTACTCTGATGTCCTCCAACTTAGTCTGCTCTCCTCTTGCTGACTATGCAGTCCTGTCTCTAATTCAACTGTCTTCTCACTTTAATGGCATTCCTCTAGCAGACCCCTGTGTTTTCTGACTGACTACTGTCTTCTAACTTACATCTACTGTCCTCCCCTTGACCATACAGTCCATTGGCTGTCCCCAATTACTGTCCCCTAATTGTATCTTTCCCTCTACTAATTTATTGTTTTGTCCTCTGTTTTTGTTGTGTTTGCAGGAAACATTATGTGGACACGATGAGGTCGACGCAGACAATGTCAGATGGTGAACTACACACGCTTTCTGAGAAATATGACTCTGTTTACCTCCATCCTGTAAGAGCACAAACAGTAATACACAAAACAGCATGTGTATGTGACCACAGTAAGACCCTTTAAACATTTTTTTATTTGCGCGCATGTGTGTACGTATAGAAGTCCTTTCAGGTGTCTGCACTGGCCGTCGGTTCAGTCCTTCAGTTGGTTGACCGGGTGATGACCTCTGAACTCAAAAACGGTTTTGCTGTGATCAGGTAAGAACAGTAGCTTCTTGCTGCATTCAGGTGCTGCTCAGTGTGGTCACCTGTGCACAACATAAGTAACATACCTGTAACACACCTTTCTGCCTCAGACCTCCAGGTCACCATGCTCAGGCCAGTGAGGCAAATGGCTACTGTGTCTTTAACAGTGTAGCAATTGCAGCCCGATATGCCCAGATCACACACTCTGTCCGGAGGTAGGTCTGTTTGTCGGTCTATCTATCTTGGTTTTATAGACTGATAGACAGAAACATTCACTGGACTAAATGATAAAGCAGTCATCATTTCATATCAGTATTTGATTGATGATTGATATATCCGACTGATGTCATGATCTGTCTGTGTGTGTGGCTGTGGCTGTGTTAGAGTGTTGATAGTAGATTGGGATGTCCATCATGGTCAGGGGATCCAGTACCAGTTTCAGGAAGACCCCAGGTAAAGTGTACATGTTTTTGTGTTACAAAATTAACAAACCTATGTCGCAATAACTAACTTGTAATCTCACCCACCCCTATGCCCCAGTGTCCTGTACTTCAGTGTCCACAGGTATGAGCAGGGATCTTTCTGGCCTCACCTGCCGGAGTCTAATGGTGGATTTGTGGGCAGTGGACGAGGTGAAGGAAGAACTATGAACCTGGCCTGGGACAAGGTGAGTCTGAATTTTTCCCCGTCCTCAGACCTGCCAACATTTACACATTTTGCGTAACGGGCATGCATTTTGACCTCCTTGATTGTACACATAAAATTCTTTTAAGGTTGGCAGGTCTGTGTCTTATTTGCAGGGGAAAGAGATGTGAAATTTGGTAATGAAGTGGGAAGTAAATAATTAAGTGAATTAATACAAATAAATAAAAGTCATTTGATAAATTAGTTCCTTCCTTTTTTAAATGTTCAGACAGAGATGAGAGATGCTGATTACATCACTGCTTTTCAACAACTGCTGCTGCCTGTTGCCTATGAGGTAAAACGCTCACAAACAGGGAACATGATTATTAACGTTCTAGTTATAAAAGATCCATTGATGAGTTTAGGTTGTTTTGATCTGCATGAACTTTCCTCTTAACACGTCTGTTTTCAGTTTCAGCCTCAGCTCGTACTGGTCTCTGCAGGATTTGATGCTGCTGTTGGAGACCCAAAGGTAAAAGCATCAGACCTAAGAACGGGGATGGATCATTTTTATAACTTTTAAAAACACTCATTTTGTGTGTGTGTGTGTGTGTCTGTGTGTGTGTGTGTGCAGGGGGAGATGTGTGTGAGTCCTCAGTGTTTCCATGTTCTTACTCACATGTTGATGAGTTTGGCTGAAGGTCGACTTGTTCTAGCTCTCGAGGTAAAGCTGTTTGACAAATCATAATACATTACACATATTAATTTTATTCAGTATGTTCATGTAAAACAAGGTCTCTTATCCTACATGTTTGATGATCCGTATATGTGTGTGTGTTTACATGTGTGCGTGCATGGATCTGCATGTGCATATGCATGTGTTACAGGGAGGCTATAACCTGGAGTCGACAGCAGAGAGTGCTGCAGCCTGCGTCAGAGCCCTGCTGGGTGGACCCTGTCCTCCTCTGATTTCGCCCACTACTCCATCTGACAGGTAACGTCTGGAACACCCATGTCGCAGTAGACCCCCCCCCTTTTCTTCAGTCTGTGTATTACAGCATTCATTTCATAGAAAGGCAAAGTTCCTTTAGTATATGTTTGATTTGTTCAGATGGACTTTCTCTTACTACCTGCCTCTTTCCTAGTGCCCTGCAGTCGATCTCTCAGACCATTTCTGCTCTGTACCCACAGTGGGCCTGTCTGCAGGTTCTGGGTAAGGCACACACACGTAGCCTCTATACACTATAAGTATAATATGAGTGAATAATAGCCACTGAGCTCACACTATTTCATGCAAATTAACTGACTATATCTGTTCTATTTCTCTATCTCAGTTCATAAATTTGTTTCTTCCTGTTATTTCTATGCAGAAGGTGGCCCATTGGCTAAGGCCAGTATCATCAGCACAACAAGCAATAAGCTGAGCATAAAGCTGACCAGCCCTGCCTCCTCTGTTGCCAAGACAACAGGTCTCGTTTATGATGAAAGGATGATGCAGCATCTTAACATGTGGGACAGGTGAGTCATCAGTTGACTCCCTCTGTTTTGGTGAAGTTGTGGACATGATGAAACTCTTATGTGAAATATGTCAAACAGACATCATCCTGAACAACCTCAGAGAATTGCCAAGATCTTCTCCAAACACCAGCAGCTTGGACTCGTTGACCGCTGCCAGAGAATACCAGTGCGCTTAGCAACAGAGGAGGAGCTCACCATGTGTCACAGGTACTCCCCTGTTCCCAGCCTCATTTCAGCAGCAGGTTTTACTGATCCACAGTAAATGATGGTATAACAGTGAGCATGAAATAAAATATGCTGATCAGAGGTGAGTGAAACTAAAAATAATGAGGTCACAGAACATCATAGCAGGTGTGTGTGTGTGTGTGTTTAGTGTGCAGCACATTGAGCAAATTAAAGCCTCAGCAGTGATGAAGTCCAGAGATCTACACAAACTAGGGGAAGAGTTTAACTCCATCTACATCAACAACCAGAGCTTTATGTCTGCTCAGCTTGCTGCTGGAGGCTGCTTCAGGGCTGTGGAGTCTATTCTGAGTAGACAGGTGAGACACACATAGGTACATCCACTATAACTACTGGTTGGAGCTGGACTATAAGATCATGGAAAATTATCATACATGTTATTTAAGGACATAAATGTAAACATCTGTCCCCTGCAGGTGAGCAATGGTGTAGCAATTGTACGACCCCCTGGGCATCATGCAGAGAGAGGCTTTCCCTGTGGGTTCTGTTTTTTCAACACTGCAGCGCTCACTGCTAGGTATGCCCAGAAGATCTCCAATGATGCTTCACTGAGAGTCCTTGTCCTCGACTGGGATGTTCACCACGGCAATGGGATTCAGCACATGTTCGAAGATGATGAAAGGTGAGAAGAGGAAGGAAAAGGAACAAATGTGTAAAGTGTAATGCGATGATGGACTCTATGTTTCTCTTTGTCTCTCCAGCGTCCTGTACATCTCCCTCCATCGTTACGACAATGGGATGTTCTTTCCCAACTCAGAGGATGCGGCCGCCAACAAGGTGGGCATAGGAAAAGGAGCAGGGTTTAACGTCAACATTGCGTGGAATGGAGGACGGATGGGTGATTCTGACTACCTTGCTGCATTTCATCATGTTGTGATGCCAATCGCTACTGAGGTAACACCACATAAACATGCCAGATGCAGGTGCACTAATACACAAACACAAACACACAAAAAATGAGAAGAAGATGAGTCCTCTGATTAGGAGGTTCTATCTTTACAGTTTAACCCTGGTCTCGTTCTTGTGTCTGCTGGATTCGATGCTGCTCGTGGGGATCCGCTGGGTGGATATCATGTGACCCCCGAGGGATATGCCCACCTTACACACATGCTGATGACACTGGCTGGGGGTCGGATCCTACTCATCCTGGAGGTGACACGATGTGAATGTATCAAGTGACACAAATTTATAACTGTGTTGGACGTGATGTATTGTAATGTGATGTGGTGGTAATGGTATGTCCAAACGCAGAGTGTGCAGACATTGAGGAACCTCTGTAAACAACTCTGCTCAATGACACTCAATGTTGCCATTTGGTGTCATTTAATCAGCATATTCATTATGTTTCATGGTGTCATTTACATCCTGCCTTTCAGTTTCAGTTCATCACCTTCTCCATCTTTTTAGGGAGGGTATAATTTGTCGTCCATCTCTGACTCAATGGCAATGTGTACCAGCATGTTGCTTGGAGACACTCCTCCATCCTTGGTGAACCCGCTCCCTCCTCCTCATCATAGTGCCGTAGCAACAATCAATGAGGTCATCCGACACCACGCTCCCTACTGGAGGTCACTGAGGATACGAAGTCAGTAGCTGATCTGATTATTTATATGTTAGTGTAATATAGTTGTTCTTTTTTATTATTTTTGTTTGTTTGTTTATTCTAAACCATAATTGGCTCGTCTTTCAGTCCCAGAATCTGTGCGGATGTCTCTCCCCTCCCTAAAGCATCGTGGGAAACGTAGTTCGGAAGGAAAAGGCAGGAAGTCAGAGCAGGGCAATACAGACAAACGTTTTCCAAAACCAGAGGAAACAACGGTGACAGTTCACAGACAGATCTAAAACACGATGTACTCAGAAAACTTAGAGGAGCACCTGTAACCGTGTTTTCATCCAAGCAGAAGGAGAACAGTCTGGACCAGCTTACTCAGGGATTGGCCAGTTTGGACATCAGTCAATTTTCATCCAGTCACACTCCAGCTGCATCTACTTCAGAGGGTGGAGCCAGGTCAGATGTCCGCCCAAGTCAAGAAGAGATCACCTGTGAAGGTGAAGTAAAGACTGAGTCCAGAGAAGCCATATGCGAACAGGGCCAATCAGCAGACGCCAAACAGCCTCAGACTCATGTGAGTTAGTTCAGGTTTCATTAATTAAGTTTTATTTGATGGTCAGCTGTCAGCATCTCCAGTGTGTTTACTTCTTTGCAGCAAATGAGTTAATAGTTTATGTAACATATCACCATATCATCATCTCGCCAACATTGATTAATGTCTGCTTAGAAATCAGACACATAAGATACTGCAGAACTCTGACTCGCTCTCTGTTGTTCTTTCTGAGCACATGGTTAGAGATCCCAACAGATCTAAGTTTCTTAAGTATCACAGAGATCCAGTAAGAGTTGTCTGGTCATCAGTGGGTACTGTTAATACTGTGGGTACTGCAACTTTATAAGTACTTTTACTGTGATACCTCAACTACATCAAGTCTTACTGTGACACTACATGAAGAATTATTATTCTGCACTGTTACCACAACAAATACTTTTACTGTAGTACTGTAACTACCTTAACCCTGTAAAACCCAAATATAGAAAAACGCCAAAAAAAATTTTTTCAACCATTCAGATGTTGTTGTAGGAGGCCTTTGAGGCTGAAAATGATGTGTTTTTTAAAAAAATATGTTTTTGTAAGTTTTTACAGAAAACTTGTGTTAAAAGAATTACTTTTACTGTAATGCTAATTTGTTGATATTTCTGGTGTACTTTTATGAAGTAGAATTTTACTGTGAGCTTTTACTCATTATGGAGTACGATTGCATTATTTCTATGAGTAAGATTCCAACCTACGTCAGCTTTAGTGCTAGGCGATATGACTGATTTTTCTTTCTGGTTTGCAGACTGTTGATGTGACGGCATCAGAGTTGGTTCCTGTTGGACATGAGGCTGGTGGTGTAGCCGGCATGGCGCCAGAAGTAGAGGGAGCGTGTGGTTGGTCAACGCCTCAGACATGTTTGGAACTGATCTGTGGAGGACAGATGGACGGAGTCAGAAAACACTTTAATATGATGAGTTCTTTGAATCGGCGAAAACGTATTACTGTATGTCTCACCAACTTATATCTGTCTGTCTTCAGTCCAGTCCAGACCTGTATGTGGTGGACCCTCTGTCCTGGTGTCCTCACCTAGATGCTGTTAGGCCCCTCCCCCCCTCAAGCATAGATGTTTCGCTGCCATGTCAGGACTGCGGTTCAGATGCTGAGAATTGGATCTGTCTCACCTGCTACCAGGTGTCACCTGACTCACCTTTTCATCACGTTATGTTTTTTCTAATGATGTAATTGACCAAATTCAGCTTCACCCTGGGTCACCCACAGTGACCCAGTACCAGGTCATGATTCTCTTCTCTCTCTCTCTTTGTCCCTTTCTCTGTTTCTGCAGGTGTTTTGTGGTCGTTACGTGAATGGACACATGGTGACTCATGGTTCTGTGTGTGAACATCCTCTGGTCCTGAGCTTCTCTGATCTGTCAGTATGGTGTTACCTATGTGAGGCCTACATCCACAACCAGGTGAGAACCAATGTGATGATTTACCTGTTTGACTGACAAAAACAAAAGATGATGTGTCTTGTTCTGATTGGCAGATTAATACATTTCTATAGACATGTTTTGATTTTTTTTTTTTCTTTTTTTGTGTTCAGATTCTGTTTGATGCTAAAAACGCTGCCCACTATGCCAAGTTTGGAGAGTAGATCTCTTCATGGAGCTGAGAAATGAAGAAAAAGAGGTGAAATTTGAGTTTGTTGCCATGGATACTAGCAGCAGTGGTGCTTTGTGCGAAACCTTGTTGTTTTCAGTGACAGTTATCATGTCCCACGTCTGTCAAAAAAGTCACAAACAAAAGAAGTAGTATTTTTTATATTGTTTTTAAATTGCAGATTGGTGCTGATTTTCATTTTCTTCACCAGCAGCAGCAACAGCTTATCGATTCAGTTCCCTGAAAATATGAGCGGCCACCAGCACACTTTTAACTGTGTATTTTGAATGGCACAAAGGGACAAAACACACACATGCAAAGTTCAGCCATATTAGTTTTTCTGTGAAAGACATTGGTTTGAGGTCAGAGTAGTGGTGATGTCTCTGAGAGGCCAACAATGACACAGTAACAAGTTTTCAGTTTTATTTCTGTTTTGAGTTTTATCTTTATTTAAATTTTTGTTGTAAATATGTGTAATGTTCCCTTTAGCTAAGGTTAAAGCTGCAGTTTGTAAGCTCAAGAAGATCGCAGACTTAGCTTGAAAATTTGAACCAGCACAAGTTTCACGTCACTTCCCCTCCCTCTCTGTTGCACTCATGCCCTGCCTCCAAGCCCCACCTTCCCACTGTGTCTGCGTGGCCGCCCGCAGTATAAGTGGAGGGAGGGTGTGGTTTGCAGCATGTGTGTGAGTAGTGACTGACAGATGTCAGACACTCCATCAGATGCTCCTAAGGCTCTGATTGGTTGTTTTGTGTCTGGCGTGGTGGATTCTTGCAAATCGCAGTGGGAGCAGGTGGGGCCAATGGTGCTGTATTTTTTCGCAGATTACATATCTCATGTATTGCTGTCTGGGCATAGGGATACTTTTAGCAAATTTGACAAAGATTACTTTTATAAAAGTTACATACTGCAGCTTTAAAGCATGATCACAGTAATAATTTCAACAACAGAAATAATCTTGTTCTCCTTAGAAAACAAACACACTCTCAGGCCTCCGCATCCCACAGGAGAATGACATGTTATAAAATATATATACTATAATGCATCTTTTATACTATTTGTATATGCTCTGTGTGAGTGTGTGTGTATTCTACAGATGGAAATACTGAAAAGTCAGTTGAAAACCACCTCAAACTTTAGAAACGTTAAAATATTGGAATATTTAAAACAGAAATATAAAAACATGATAAACAATGATTGTTATCATTAAAATTGATTTAATGAAAAAAAAAACAGACTAAAGTTTCTGTTCAGGTTTGTTTGCTTTGTACACAGATGCTAATGTAGCATTATCTGTGAAGTCAGAGGTCAGTTCCTATTCACACAGTGAAAAATGCAATCACTTTTTGTGTGTTCGGTTTCTGCACCTGGATTTTAAGATGTTTCTGCTTTGGATCTCAATGAAGGCAGTGTTTCTGGGGTTATTTGTGTTTTACTCAAGGCAAGGTCAGTGTGAGGATTGAGATACAATAAGAGCTCACATGTGTGCAATACTGTGTTTAATGTAATTAAACTTTTTAAATGTTTGTTTGTTTCCTGCATCATTTGCTTCTTGGTGATGGTTATTTCTGCTCTGTTAATAATTCCTCTTTTTAAGAAGCCATGGTAGAAGAATAGCAGTGTCCAGGTCTGGAGTCCAGACCCTTCCATTGTCTTTCCTTGTAGAGTCATTATCTAATGATTTAGCCACCCTAGATGGCATCGTCCTTGCTCCCAGTGAATCTGCCAGGAATCTGGGCCTCATCATTGATTCTGATTTATCACTTGATTCCCACATAAAACAAACTTCCAGGATAATCCCATATCATCCTGCCAGAGCTCTCAGAATACAGGTTTACTTACAATTCTAAAAATCCATAAGAGCAGACTAGGAGCCATAGCCTTCAGCTATCAAGCTCCTCTGCTGTGGAATCATCTCCTAGCTTCAGTCAGGGAGTCACACACCCTCTCTGTATCTTTTATTCTTCTCTTCCTCTGTCTCCTGTCCCTTTTTCTGCCTACATCATATCATTATATCTATGTCTTATTTATGCGCCTTACTAATTCAATGTCTTCTCTGGAGTCTTTGTGCTTCACTGTTCCAGAACCAGTTGCAGCCACTTCCTGGACCATTGACTGTGGTGGCAGCTGATCGTGGAACATGCTCCAGAGTTGCAGGACCCGGATTCAGCACCTCATTCAAGGCACCATTACAAGCATTATTATATTATATTATATTATATTATATTATATTATATTATATTATATTATATTATATTATATTATATTATATTATAACAACCAGTCATACAGTGCTTTAGCTCAATCTCAATCTCTCTCTCTTTCTCTTAACTCTGTCATTTCATTGATGTGTTGTGTACACGTGGCATCCATTGTACCTCTGCCCATCCCTGGGAGTGGGATCCCTCACATGAGTCTCTCCCGCAGGTTTCTGTTTTTTTTCCCCTGTTAATTTTTTTTGGGGGGGAGGGGGTGGCAGTTTTTCCTCACCCTTGCTGAGAGTGTAGGTCAGAGGATGTTACACTCTGTACAAATTGTTAAAGCCCTATGAGGCAAATTGCAAGTTGTGAATATGGGCTATACAAATAAACTTTGATTGATTGATTACAGTAAAGACATGTCCAATATGGCCGCGATGATGACGTAACGCAGCGCCAATGCAGTGTTTATGTATAAATGTGTGTTGGGTGGGGGGTCTTTACGAACAGTCTGTGTGTTAACGGTTTTTAGAGACAACAGGAGCCGCGGAGAACCGAGTCCATAACCGGAGACCGGATCATCCCCATCGTCTCCTCCGCCTGCATCCTCCCATCCTGCAGAGAGACGGACAGGAAGAGAGATAGACAGAGGGATCTCCGGCGGAGATACAGACAGGAGGACAGATAGACAGGAGGACCTCCGCCAGCAGCAGGTTTGTTTCCTGTCTCGTGCTTTATGTGTTTTTACGGAACGTGCTGCACCGATGGTGATGTAATCGTCGGTGTTTATGCTTTGATTTGCGTGTCGGACGCTGAATGACTGTCACGTGCTCAATGCAGCTCTTCATCCGAACACTTCGCCTCAGTATTGCACCAATATGGAATAAGAATCAGTTTATAATCAATAACTGCTGTTAATTATAGTAACTGAGGTTTTTCATCATTTATTTATTTATATGCGGCTATTTAGACGTTGACACGTTAAAGTAAAATATAATAAGGTAAAATATTATGACGACTGTCACCGTCCACCTCATGTCCACTCAGTCACACATGTCCATTCTTGTCTGACAGTGTCTGTCCTCCAGAATTTAGAGACATGACACTGATGTGTCTGTAGTTAAATAGATAAATAATAATTTGCCAGGTCACGTCACTTTTTCATCTCGGAGAAGAAAAAAATATTCCAGTCAACATGAGCTGCATCATATTTTTGCATCATTAACACATTAAACCTGTAAGTCAGCACAAACATAATAAATGCTCAGCAATGTACAGTATGTGATCCTCTCTCTCTCTTTCAGTCATGTCAGTGTCGCCCGCCCTCACCGACCTGTCTCGCCTATATCAGACTGAGTTTGTTCGAAGTGCTCGGGCAGTAGGTGTCCTCTGGGCCATCTGCACACTCTGCTTCGCCATCATCCAAGTGGTTGTACTGGTGCAGCCATCCTGGATCGGCACCAGTGACACAAAGCAGCAGGGGACACCCAGTGGCACCCTCGGCCTTTTTGAGGTAAAATACATATAAAGAGACATACTATTCCTTTTTACTCTACACCTTCTCCTCGTCTAATTGAAATATTAATAGTGACATTAAATAACCTATTACCTCTACCAAAGTGAGTATTCCTGTATGTCTCTGTGTTGTCAGGTGTGCGTGGAGTCAGATTGGCCAGTCCCAGATTGTCGTGGTAGTCTGTCCAGTCTGTCTCCTCTTCCGTCCTTCCAGTCAGTGGCAGTTTTGGTGGGAGTGTCCCTCTGGGCGGTGTGGACCAGTGTCCTATGTCTCTGTCTCTTCCGATTCTGCAGTGCCGCAACTGTCTACAAAATCTGTGCCTGGCTGCAGCTCACTGCAGGTCAGTTAGGAGTTCCTGAATAGGAAACAGATACCTACATGGTAACAGCATATGTGACAGTATGCAATCCAGTTAATATTGGATCTTTGTCTCAGAGTGAGGACAGAAAGCACTGGGGAGCAGATTAGTGAGGACACAAGAGAGACAGAAGGGTATAAAGTACAGGGGGTCCTCAAGTTACGACGGTCGCGAATTACGTTGTTTTCGTGGTTACGACACATCTCCCATGAACTTCCTTGTTTTGGCTTAAGCGGTCTGTCCCGTAAATATGTACAGACTTCGCACGGGAACTAGTTGGTGAGCGCTCTCTCTGTCTCTCAGCGCGCCTGCCGGCTCTCCAACACCTCCACAGCACAGCTACGCTACTCTGCCTTGTGTTTACTTATGTGAAATGG
>JAFBJQ010000447.1:749727-846221 GCA_016785345.1 Trinectes maculatus
GGGGGGGGATTGTCGTGGTAGTCTGTCCAGTCTGTCTCCTCTTCCGTCCTTCCAGTCAGTGGCAGTTTTGGTGGGAGTGTCCCTCTGGGCAGTGTGGACCAGTGTCCTATGTCTCTGTCTCTTCCGATTCTGCAGTGCCGCAACTGTCTACAAAATCTGTGCCTGGCTGCAGCTCACTGCAGGTCAGTTAGGAGTTCCTGAATAGGAAACAGATACCTACATGGTAACAGCATATGTGACAGTATGCAATCCAGTTAATATTGGATCTTTGTCTCAGAGGGAGGACAGAAAGCACTGGGGAGCAGATTAGTGAGGACACAAGAGAGACAGAGGGGTATAAAGTACAGGGGGTCCTCGAGTTACGACGGTCGCGAATTACGTTGTTTTCGTGGTTACAACACATCTCCCATGAACTTCCTTGTTTCGGCTTAAGCGGTTTGCCCCGTAAATATGTACAGACTTCGCATGGGAACTAGTTGGTGAGTGCTCTCTCTGCCTGTCGGCTCTCCAACACCTCCACAGCACAGCTACGCTACTCTGCCTTGTGTTTACTTATGTGAAATGGACGGCTGGGGGGGGATGCACACGGACACAGATGCGTTCGGGATCGTGGCAATACCATAGGTTTATTCACAACACAGGGTCTACACGGTTGATAACAGAAATCTAAAGGAAATTCTCATTACACTTGTGATCTCAACCCCTACGGTGTGTCAAGAGGGACAAAAAAGGCAATTCACCATAATAAACTCTTATTTTAGTGTGGTGTTATAGCGACATCTAGTGGGACAATGTATGCACAATGGCACAAAGAATGTATGGTCCGATTTACGTCGAAATTCGGTTATGACACATTCTCAGGAACGGATCTCCGTCGTAACTCGAGGACCCCCTGTATACGTCAGCACAGTAATTTCTCACTTTCTCTTGCTCTCTTTCTCATTGTCTCTCTCCCTCTCTGTTCTATGTCTCCAGGGTTCTGTCTCGCATTGGCCTGTCTTCTGTTTCCAGACTCATGGGAGAGTCCAGAGATGAGATCTCTTTGTGGAGACTCAGTAAGTCACAGCAGAGATCGGTGTATCGCTGCTGTATTGGTCACATGCAGCAGAATATATTTTGGTTGTATTTGTCTTGTATAAATGACAATGGTCTTGTGTGTGTGTGTGTGTGTCACCAGGTGGGAAGTTTCTCTCCAGGTAACTGCTCTGTCCACTGGGCCTACATCCTGGCCATCCTGGGAATACTGGATGCAGCTATCCTGGCCACTCTGGCATTTGTCCTTGCCAACAGACAGGATGCCTTGTTGCCACCAGATGCCAAGGACGGTGAGGGGGTGGGGGGGAACAGCTGAGGAGGAGCAGTTGGTTAACTTGAACTACACTGACAAACCTTTACTTGTAGTTGTATAGTGACACTGTGTTTGTTTACAGTGACCACTGGTCTGCTGATGTCAGCGTGATGTTTCCAGGTGAGTCTCGTCTTTTTCTCTTATCCTTTAAACTCTTCAGACATTTAACTCGCTTTAACTTTCTTCCTCCTCAGAGCCATATGGTCCTCAGTTCCCATTATCCCTCACCATCAATAGCCTCTTCATCCTGATGGAAGAGAACAACCTTCCTCCTCTCGTTCCATCATCACCTGGTTACCTGGAGACCATCTTAATGTTGTCGTGGTGAGGAATATGATACATGAGAAAAGACAGCAGCAGAACGTGTGTGAGGTAGTATTGTACTTTTTACACAGCAGGTCTATGTTGATGTGAATTCTCTCTGGGGGTGGGAAGGGACAAGGACTGAAAGTTCTTGGTGTAAAACCTGTCAATAATAACTGGTGATGTTTGTAAACCTTTAGAAGCATCTCAGTAAAGGTGAAACGGGTAAATAAATCAGTAAAGGTGAAACAGGTAAATCAGCATTAGTTCCGCAGAGATCTTCCATAAATGTAGTTTTATTTGTGTCTGGAGAATGTAATCCCTGCTCATGCTAAGCAAACTGAGGCCATTCACTCTGACAGGTGTGTTTTTATTGTAAAATTTAATTTAGACTCTTTCAGACTTTTCAGATATTAATCAAGTATCACATCTGTTGACTCTTCACCATGTGATCTGATGTTAGTGAGCTGATGTTAGCTTTGGTTCAGTTAGCATACTTGGCAGAACTACCTACAGTTAGCAGCCCTAGCATCCCATGTTTATCACTTACATTAGAACGAGGTCAGGCTTGAACTGACAAACACCTGCTATTAGTAAAACAGTCAGTTAGTTTTTGTGTTTAGCCCAGCTTAGCCCAAACACTTGAGGTGGGTGTTGGACACTGTCGCCACAAGTAGAGACAAATGTTTGGGATGGGAGAAAATGGTTGCCAAGATGTTAGAAGAATTAAACGTGTGTATCAGGCTTCAGAGCACTCAAATAGCTAATGGTTTACATTTTAGAAAGACTTGCAGTCGCCTTCATCCACTTTTTCACAGGCTGTATCATCACTAATCCCTGTTAGCTTCTGGGCCATTCAGCTCAGTGTCAGTGTTAGCCTCTAGGTTAATTTAGCATAGTCATAGAACCAGTCAACTTATTGGTCCATTTAGCTTAGTATTACCCTTTAATCCTTATTGTGTGGGCTAGTTAGCTTAGCATAGAGTTAGCATTAAGCCCATGTAGCTTCTTTGGGTTAACTCCTAGCACCTGGCAAAATACATAATAGACTGGAATTTACAGTGGACCTTTGAACTTTAAGACACAAATATATTGTCTTCCCGGCAGAGCTGTTGTTTGTTGTTGACTTCTCAGTATTAGATTCAGTCTAATTGTCAGATTGTGTTTCATGAAGCACGTTTACATCTGTAGAACCACACTTATCAAAATTAAGCATATTGAAAAGTGGAAATGATGTTTTCGGCTTTGACGTAAATGTGATAATTGTATTTCTGTATCAATAAAGTGTTTATATGTGTTTGTAACTTAACAACTGGAAAACGTTTCTTTCCATCACGTTATTTGGTGTCCCGTATGTAGAACAGTAGAATATAAAATCAGAGAGAAGAGCCAGAGGTGGTGGTGAACACTGACTTTATTTCAGATTGTGAGATAAATTAAGGTTTTTAGTTTTCCCACTGAGGAGTGATCACACTGACAAGACAAAAGCTGAAGTACATGAACACATTAAGAACAAAACAGTCACAGAGCTGATAAGCCATCACTTTCCATCACCTGTCTTTTCCAGAGACAGACAGACATGGAGGGAAACTTGGCTTTTTCAGTAAATCCTATACTGCCCCTGTCATTTTCATGAAAACTTTCCCCTTACTTTCCTAAAGATGTTTCGATATTTAACTGATGTCTGTTTATGTTTAAATGTTCAAATATTATTGATTTAATTGGAGAGTTTCAGTGAGTACACAAGCTACACGAGATGTCAGAACTCAGCTGTTTCTTTGAAATGTCGAGGAAATCCCAGGGCTTCATAATTAGAGGTCGTGACCCCTGAGCTGTCAAGTGAAGACATGTTGTCCTGAACAGTTTCTGAACGTTTTCACTCTTCCTCTTCTATCTGCTTTTCCCTCTTTCCTCTCCAGTTCCTCCTCCTCTTGTTCCCTCTGCCTTCTACTCCTCCTGCCTCCCCAAACCTGCACCTCCTTCTCCTCCGTTAAATGACAAATGACATGTTCACATTTATTTTCACTTTAAGCAGCAAAAGCAGAAACATAAAATAAAAAACACTTTGACAGACAATAGAATACAACTCCTCCTCTCCTCTCCTCTCCTCTCCTCTCCTCTCCTCTCCTCTCCTCTCCTCTCCTCTCCTCTCCTCTCCTCTCCTCTCCTCTCTGTCCTGTCCTGTCCTGTCCTGTCCTGTCCTCTCACTCCCTCATATACTCCAGAAGCTGATTGATCAATATTTGTGGGTTGTAGTTCAGGGTGGCTCTCCTCCGACGGCTGTGACTCCCGTGATTCAGTTCTTGGACTGCATTGGTTGCCATGGTATCAATGCGTTTCATCCTCTGCAGCCCAGCAGTGGGGAGGTTGAGATCCTCCTCCTGCTCCTCCAGCCTTTTCACTCTGATGAGTGCGGGTTCATTACTTGGTGATGGAGGTGTCATGTCGTCAAGGGAACGGCGGGTTCTCCTGTGGGTGGGACTAACAGGTTCAACTGCTGTGACTGATAGGTCCCTCCTTGCTCTGCGACCAGACGAGTTCACTGGGACATTGTTAACACCAATGCTAGACAGTATCCTAGCAACCAAGTGTCTGTGGACGAGATGTAGCTCTTTTTAATATGAAGGCGGAAACTAAAAGTGGTAATAAAATAAATATTATTTTGTTGATTCAGCCATACAACATTGTCTCTTTTCCTTTAAATAGCATACAGATCAAGAAAAGATTCTTTGAAATGAAAAGATTTTTTTTCCCTTGACAGAAAACGTCACAACACATTTAGCTGATTGATTGTTGACATTGATCACCTCAGGGTATCCTGGTCTCTGTTCAGTCCTCGTCCCTCCTGCTGAAGTCTCTCTTGTCTCGCTCTTTCCAATAGAGTTTGAACCAGCTGCGGCTCCATTCTGTCGAACACAGTTAATTATTCATCACTATGTTTTTGATCATTACAGCTTTCGTCTAAAACACACAAGGTCTTCCTTACCTGTCCAACATGGCCTGAGCAATCTGAGGTTCCAGGAGGCCCCACCAGGCAGCTGGGGGCCTCCCCATACTCATTTCCCGCCCTGTCTCATCATAGTCTGTTGGGGCTGGGCCCTGAAAGTCCCCAGGTAGCCCCTGATCATCTTCCTCATCATCTTCTTCCTCAATCACCTCTATGTCTCCCGGGCCAACCAATCCCATGCTCTCTGCTTCACTCAGGAGGCGGAGCAGAGTGGCCAGGTACGCTGTTGAGATGTATGATCAGTCCACAAGTCATGTTTACTATTTCTCAGAATAAGATGAAAAAAATCTGTAATTTCCTAAAAAGATTATTTTGTCGTTATTGCTATTGAAATGTCTAGAAAACGAGAAAAGCCTAAATTCATGCAAGAGTTGTGTAAAATATTAAAAATTCTTAACCTGCTCGCTGCTCTTCTTCTTGTTCCTGTCTCTGGTCTCTCTCCACCAGTCGCTGAAGGGCATGGTCCAAGCCTCTTCTCTTCCAGTCATCTGATTGGTAGTACAGGTCATTGGCCCCACCTCCTCGCTGCGACGCAGGATATGACATCATCTGGTCCTCGTAAGGCAGTAGGTTCCGCAGATCCCTACGCTGACGTCTGATCCCACCCACTGACACATCCAGGCCACGCCCCCCTCCATGAGGTGCAGGTAGAGACTGAAAGAAAGTAGTCAGAGGTCATGACCTCATGTTAATGACTGTGCATCTTATATCCATAATAAGGTCTAACCAAAGCTCTGTCCGTCACTCTTAGCATGATTCTGATTAAGCAGTGCAGTAGTGCAGTGAGCCTGAAGCCATGAGCTGAGCTGTTACCATGAGAGAACACAGTGACAGAGTGGATTCCCACCTGAGTGACATCAGCCAGGTAGACGTTAAATGACATGTGAGAGTGTGTGGGCTTGTTTTGAGTCCTCATGGAGACTACATAGGCACTGTTTTCACATTAACACTTGGTTTTCAGTGACATAGCTTTTGTTGAGCAGCAGTGCTCCCACCCTAAAAGCTGAATTAGCTGTCCTAATGTACAGAAAATAAAACCTTTTCATTGTTTCATTAAGTTTTCCCACTCAGGAGTATTTCAAGGGATTTGAACTAGCCATTGTTAGCACTGAACTAACACCCTTGGCAGAAACTATTTATTTGCCCTAATCACAGGCACATTTTTCCACCTCTTGTCTTTATTTCCTTTTTCGTTACTCTGAAACAGAATTGCCATTTGTATCTTTTATTTGTTCTACATTTTGGAATTACTCTTGAACGAGCTTGGCCCGATTGTGACAGTTTGTGTCAATGATGATTATTAAGTTCCACAACTTACATAGAGTAAGAATGGATGTTCAGGGCTCAGAGTGGGAATGAAAGAAAACCATCTTCCCTGTCAAATGTAATGTGTTATACAATGTTCTTTTGGTATAGGTTTAACTAGGCATATGGTTGTGTTAGTAACTGCCAAAGATGTCGATGAATGTCCCCAGTAGTGTTTGTGAAATAAGTGTGTGTGTGTGTGTGTGTGTGTGTGTGTGAGGATGCTGACTGGACCCGTGCAGATGTGCTGTTGCTATGGCAGCCTAATGATCTGTTCTCTTCCTGCCTTCTCTAATATGATTGGTCCAGAGAGAGACAGAGATTTAAAAGAGAACAGAGTCAGACAGAGATAAACATATTGACCAGAGTGAATTATTGACCACGTGAGTTTCTGGTCAGAGTGATAAGGGGGGTAATTAATCAGAGTGAGTTTTTGATGAGAACAAGTTTTTGCTTAAAGTGAATCCACTCTATAACGAAAGGCTGATCTGGATTATATTAAACACATGTGTTTGTATGTGTTACATTTGAGGAACACCTGGTATCCACAGTGACTAATCAGTTCTGATCAGTTCTACTAATCCAAAGGTGAATACAACTGTATGAATTATTCAGGCTCATCAGTACTCAGTGAGATTAGGACTAAACCAGAAAAATCCATTACCGCAAACACTGACCCAACTCAAATACCATTTAGTGCATTTGGATAAAAGCATCTTGTCATTACCCTGCAAGCTATAAACTGTTGTTTGATTATCACGAACCGTCTTGTCTGTAGCGGTAATGGTACGATTAATTTCCTGCTATTTGTCAGAGTTAAACACAATCAGTTGCTCGGAGCTCAGACGCAGTATGATGGATATGTGTAATATCTCCGACTGCTGCAGCACAGGTTTTATGATGCAGAGCCCTCAGCACAGGGGTAGAATCTTTGATTCTTTGTGATTCTGAGACATCAGATGGCTGATCTGCAAGCATAAGGAGGGAGAGAGGGTAATAATGTGTCCTCGGGGGAAGATGACTGTTCGACACGCTGTTGGATAACATTTCCTGGAGGATGTAGAGTTTGGTATGAATAGAAATCAGTCCATACTGGTACAGGAGAGGCCAAGTCCACTCTCTTTTGTTGCTAAATTGAAACACCAATAATTATGATGTAAAGATGGAGATGCAGCCTGTAGTTTTTTGGTTTTTTTTACATACATGTGCCGCTGTATTGAGAAGGCAGCGTGATTCAGGGGACAGCAATGAGAGAGGTAACAAAGAGGTGAGTTAGAAAGTGCAATCAATTCACATTTGACAGGATCATTTTCATTGGAGCTTATGACTTAATTATAGTGTAATGAAAGGAGTCAGTCTGTCTTTAGCATTGTGTCATAACCATTAATTTAATACAATGGCTAGCTGTGCTGGGTTCCTCTTACATCCTGGAGAATACATTGATTGTCAGTGTATTATATGACTGAGGTTTTGTGCAAATCAATTCATCAACTGATTTGTAAAGATAACAGAGAACTAGACCTTTACTGCGACAGGACATGAAACACACACATCTATCATTCTGTACAAACTGGACCTCTACAGACTTAACATGTCCAGGTAGACAGTCACAAGATTTATGATGACACTGATGATTTGAGGTCATGTGGTTGTCCAAACAAAATATCATTAAAAGTTAAATGACCTACAAGTAGTAGTATTAGACATCCACCTTCACCCTGGTTCTCTCCGTCTGACATCTGTGAGTAGTGCAGTATTTTATATTGTGGCATTGTTATGGAGTCTGCACTGAGTACGACATTAACTCATACTCACAGCAGTCATCAGCTCAGCCATGAGACCTGCTGTAACCAGAGTAATATCTGGACCGGTTGTCATGGGTTACCATGTCCTGTCGCTATGGTGATAGGTGCGGAAACAGAATGTTCTTCTGGTCAACACACACACACACACACACACACACACACACACACACACACACACACACACACACACTGCACTCTAATTATCAACCTTATGGGGAATCCTGGTTCCTAGAAAATTGCTCAGTCCCCAGAGTGAGTATAATACAAGTGTACAATCTGCAGTCTCTGAGTGTTTCTCTCTCCACATATTCTCCTTATCATTGGAACATTAACTAATAAGTCAAATTGAAAACACAACACACATGAAGGCAGATAAACATATGCACACAGTGATGTAACAGCACTAAAGAGCAGATAGGCGATAAACAGCAGCAACATCATTCAGTATCCTGAGCAGGTTTCTGTGACGACACAACACTGTGATGATATATTAACACATGCGCCACACATGTAAACAGGTTCTCTCTCTCTCTCTCTCTCTCTCTCGCTCGCTCTCACCTCCCCCTCCCTTTCTATCTTAACATGGTTGTGACCCATTCTTACCTGGGTGGTGTGGATCAGAGCGGTGCTGAGCAGCAGGAGGCCGAGAGACGCCATGCTACTGACTGAACACACACACAGACACACACTGGCTCTGACCACAAACACTCATCTGATAACGCAGAGTAGGATGAAGCGAAGGGGAGGGAGGTGCTGCAGGGACGTGAGAGAGAGAGAGGGGGGAGGGGGAGGAGAGATGACTAAGGAGCATAGACATGTAGTGAAGGACAGAGGGTGGAGCTATTAAATGAAGGAGACAAGGAGAATGAGGAGCAGGAGAGGAGGTTTAGAGGAGGTAAAGATAAAGTAAAAAGGGAGCAGAGGAAGGTGTGGTGTGCTATGAGTTAAGGGAGGAGGAAAATGGAAGAAAGGGAAGTGGGAATGAAAGAGGGAGGAAGGAGATGCAGAGGAGAGGATGAGTCAGAGAATATCAAAAATTGTTCAATTGGAGATGAGAATGTGATCACCGACTATCACTGTACTCACTCGCTCATTTGGTTATTTAATTTTATTCATCTTCCTCATTACAGTCACTCATTCATTCATAGATCTGCACCCCTCACTTAGTTATACAATGACCATTTCCTGTTTTCTTGTACTCCCTCCTACAATAATGATGTACTTCCTACTTTCAGGACTTTAATCTATCTGTTTATTGTTAGATTGTTTGTTCAATTATTTACTACTCTTCTAAAAGGCAAACAATGTTAGAATTTGTTAATTCATTCTTCAGTCATAAACAGACACATAATCAGAGGCAAGTTTGTCATTTATTGAAATTCCCATTGATTAAACATAAGAGTGGGACTGGGGTGGGGATGGGGGCAGGTCTCCATAGCAACAAGTCACACATACATTATTATCAACACTATCAAAACTATTGTCATGGTCACTGATGCTAAATAGAGTATCATCACACAGGAAGTTACATCAGAGAGAGGCAGAAAAGAGAGTCACAATGAAGAACGACAAGAACCGAGTGTAGGAAACAGAGAGAGGGAGAGCGGGGCAGGAGGAGGAAAGAAAGAGATACAGTTTAAAAGGACAGACCAGAGGAAAGAAAACATAAATGAAAAGTGATGAAGAAATTAAGAAAAAGAAATCAACAGAAAATGAATTTGACAGAAAGAGACAGAAGAAGTCATGAAAGGGACCACACACGCAAACACACACACACACACCTGCACAGGGGAACAGGAAGAATCACACTGATCATCAGTCACTGTACAACACAAGCAGTAAACACGTCACCATGCGGAGGAAGATACTGACACTACAAACTGCTTCACTTTCAGAAAAAAAAAGATTTTTTTTCAGATTTTTACAAAAAAACATACACATACATACACATATAACTTACTGATTGGCTGAGAGCTGTGGAAAGACAAATACACCTTACCTCTGCTGACAGAAGGATCTGCTAACTATTACATTTTGTTTTAATTTGTGTGTAAGCAAATGGAGGGGGGGGGGGGGATTCTATTTCCTAATGAAAACTCTCAGTCTGAGTCTTGAAGATACCACTGAGTTCAACAGGCATCCATTTTGTTTCACTTTGGGTTTAGATTATTTTGTCAGTGGACACAGAGGCTGTGAGATTGTTATGATTTTAACTTCACTTATTAAGGTGTTGGTAATTAACACCAGCTAAGTACGGTATTTTCATATTGCATATAATTTAAATAGATTATCTAACTGCAGTGGAGTTGGTCGTGCAGATCTACAGTTGAAAGGTTAGCCAAGCTATCTGACATAATCACTGGTGTAAGCAGACCCAGTGTCAAATATATTAATCAGAACGACCGTGGAGCATCTGTTAAAACCCCTTAAGTTAATCAGCACACGTTTTAAAGATCTACATCTTTGCACTGTTTTTCTACAGACAGGAGTAGCGTTGTGTGTTTTCTCCACAGATAAAATTAGATAATATGATCTGAGAGCAGCTGGAATGTAACAGCAAAACAAAGCTCCAGCTGAGCCCATCAATCAAACACAGAAATAGTGCAAACTAGTGATGAGGAGCCATTTTGGATCCAGTTTTCACCTGCAGTCACCACGAAGCTTAAGTCCAGACTTGGTTTACAGCATTTCTAGAATGACATCACTTCCTGTGTTGATATTTACATGCAGCAAGACAAACGGTAAACAGCCGGGAGGTGATATTCGTAGACACAAGGTCGGATTGAGTTTGATCTGGTTATCAAATCTGTTTTGAATCTGGATTAGATTTGATCAGTACAAACCTAGTCTGGACAGCTTTGTGATTGGCCAATGTGAATATGGTTTGTTGATACTGGGGCGGGGTATACAGCAGGGTGCAGGGAACATCCTTGGGTCAATACGAAACATGAAGCAACTGTTCAGTCAATATTATATATCTTTAAAGTAATATCTATACAACACAAACATACATTCTCTCCACAGATTATATACTTAATTATGAATTTAACTCTTGTCAGTAGATTCACTGTTTGTATTTCTCAGCCTTGGTTGCTGTTGTTGTTCCTAGTGTATTGTTCAAGTTGTGGATTTGTTATTTATAACTCTATTTTTAATCATTTTTACATTGACTTATTATATTGAACATCTTAACTTCCCACCTTCAAACCTCCCATCCCTATCACCCACCCTCACCCCGCCTGGTAATGGTGCAGACAGACAGGAGTGTTGCATTGTGGGTAGGTTGCAGGCGACCCACTCTTGATTCACTCCCTCGCATCCTGTGTAAGACGCAAAGACAAAGGTCAGTGTTTTCGCCACAACTCTGCAATTACAAATTAATACTGCATCAATGAAATCTATGAACTTTCACCAACTCTAACTCACCTGCTTTCTGTCAGTTCACATCTGGTTTGCGAAGGAGGTGGGAGCCCCCTGCTGGCCATAGCCCTGTCCGTACTCTGCATCCTAAACAGCAGCACAGAACATCTACTTGTTACTCAAAGTACTGCAATAGTATGAGTAAATGGAATAGTGGTAAGTAAATACATTTGTTTGCTTAAATGCATGTCTCGGGTATCTGTACTTTACTTGAGTATCATTTCCTGTGCTTTATACTTTTATATATAAAATATAATTTTGTGGTTTTTACTCTATGACATTTACTGACTGATTTCTTTGAAAACACAAATTATCATAAACTAGGCTAAGCACCTCTGTGTTAGAGACTTCTCATGGGTCCATGTCAGCACAAAGGTTAAATAAAATGTTTACACTAGAGTCACTGTGACATGACTAGTTTACCAAGTGTTACTGTTTTTTTAAATGTTCACTTGCGGTAGGTGTACCTGGTTGTATCCTTGCTGGTTGTAGTCAGGTTGGTATCCGCCTTGGTTTCCGGCGTATGGGTCTTGCTCATATGCCCCCTGCTGGCCGTATGCATCTGGTGCAGCAGGTTTCGCCTGAGGAGGAGGAGCCCGCATGAAGGGAGCAATGATGCCTGTCTCTTTAAAGACGAACCAGAGGTTTCCTGCCCACAGGACCAGGTTGATAAAACCAAATGCCTGGAGCCGAAGAGGACAAAAGTTTTAAAGGGAGATCAGACACTGTAATTTGAGCATTTGCCTCAGATTTCAATAATCAAACAAATTTCTGTCAAACTCAAACACTCTGGACAGTGGGCTGTTGAGTGAAGGTCTTACCACAGAGGTGTTGAGTCCAGACATAACTGGGTCACGGACCTCATTACAGCGGTTTCCCTCTCCTTCGCAGGCAGAGATAAGAGTGATCACTTTGTCTGGATCGGTCGCTGTCTTCACATCGGACAGACCCTTGGCCCAAGCCGCCGAACTCACCAGCCACATGAAAGCGAACACAGCAGTCACACCTAGGTCCTAAAACACACAGAGTGTATGAGTGACGCTTACCACAGCTCACCTGTCACCTGAGCAAGTTGAATAAACTTACAATCAGCGGGCCCTTGTTGTTCTCCTTGTATTTATCATAAAAGAACACATAAATGCTGAGAGCTGCAGTGGAGTAGAGGAAGGCGAAGACACCGATGGTAACAAAGAATTCGGCCGACGAAGAGTAGTCACCAACTAGGAAGAAACGGTCCTTATTCCCATTCTTACAGGTGGGGGCATCGAAATGCACCTGGTGAAGTCTAGAAGAGAAAGATTTTTGAAAGTTATTTATTTGAGAGTATAGATAATAGTGTGAAATGGGGAGACCAACACTTTAGGAAACTAAAACCATGTATTGAGTTTATGTGTCTATCGCAAATGAAAAAAAGTCTGTATTATGACCCACTGTGGGAGATCGATGGAGCTGATGGGTGAACTGACCTGAATGGGTACTCAAACTCCACCTCTATACTCAGGTCACTCTCTGTACGGTTCTTGCACTCCACAGACATCTTGAACATTCCTGAATAGCTTCCACAGGTGGAGAAGGCAAAGATGGCGAAGAACTAAAGGAGGAGGCGCAGCAGTAGGAGGACGTGCAGAAGGAGCAAGTACAACACAAGACATTTTTAATATCACAGGTTCACATCCATCATATTCAAGTTTTAACCATATGCAACATTCTTATGTGTATTTGTGTGTGTGTGTGAGTGTCTGTATTGTTTGATTCTTGTGACAGAGTTAGTGGTGCTGATGGAGTGGATCAACTCACCCATTGTAAGACCTTAATGAAGCCGAGAGGAACTTTCAGCACCCGGAACTGTCCCTGGGCCACCAGCTGCAGGCAGACAGACAGACATGGAGACAGGCAGAGAGAGAGACAGAGACAAAACAGTTATTTATCTTTGTATGAAGAGATTCCTTTAACAATTATCTGTTGTCCAGGTAAGTTAATACACATACTGTTATATGCACACTTTCAGTTTGTGAGAGTAAAATAAAAAAGTGATATCACAAACAAGTTTTGCTGCTGAGGAAAACGTAAATTAAAATATAATGTGTCGTAGTACATCATACTGTAACACAGTAAAAGTATTTTATTCAGTTCCTGTATTCAAGAAAACAGATATGTTTTACCCATCAGGTGTAAGTCTGATGTGACTGTTAACCTTATAAGTGAAAAGATATTTAATTTTCAGGTTCCAGTTGCCATTCTTTCTGAAACCACAGCACATCCAAACTTTATTTTTAAAAAATCACAGTACTTTTTACATAAAATATTTTAATATTACTGTAAGAATATTTTATTTTAGAAATATCATTAGATACATTATATCAGAGTAACATTAAGATATATTATCTAAAAATAACGCTTTGATAACATTATGATATTGTGGTAACATGGTATTTATTATTGTGACATTAAATAATAACAACATAATTTTGTGGTAACATAATAATGCAGTGGTAACGTCATGGTGTTATGATAATATTTTGATGACATAATGATAGTGTGGTAACGTCATAAATATGTTAATATTACAGAGCTTGTCAACTTGTGTTTCATCCTTCGTCTCCATCTTACTGCTGCTGAGGAGGAGGAGGAGGAGGAGGAGGCGAACCGGGGTTACATCCGGGCTACAAAAACACCTTCATTAGGTGGGTACTGTTTTCCACCACAGAACATACAAAAACCGGAACCATCATCATCATCCTCATCATCATTTATCAGCAGCAGAGTGGATACCCTCCTCTGGCTGCCATTTTACAACCACACACACACATACACACATTGAGTGACAGATAGTGTTTTTATTTGTAGAGGTAATGTGCACGGGTAAAGATGTGGTAGCGGCACATACCCCCCACCCCCGCCCCCCAGACCGTGAAACATGCTAACAGGGGCTGATGAGTCAGCCGAGCCGGAAAAACGACACAAACAGCTGCATCATCTTTATCGCTGATATCCGACAGCCACATTTCACGGCGCGGCCCGATTTCATCCCCAATTCCCCGCATTCATTTCTTCCGTCCTTGTGAACGATAACCGTCTCCATCACCGCGATGCGGCCCGAGTCGGAGACGCTTCACCGGCGGACAAACACGAACCACGGCGGGCCGCCCCGCAACGCGACTCAAACACACCCCGGACACCACACACTGTCACATATGTGACAATATGAACAGGAATGATGAAAATAACGTGTGTATGTTCGGTGTTTGTACCTGGTTTACGACGTCCATCCTGCCGCCTGTCGAGAGGAGAGGGAGGAGATGTAACGTCATGGTGTTATGATAATGACATAATGATAGTGTGGTAACGTCATAAATATGTTAATATTACAGAGCTTGTCAACTTGTGTTTCATCCTTCGTCTCCATCTTACTGCTGCTGAGGAGGAGGAGGAGGAGGCGAACCGGGGTTACATCCGGGCTACAAAAACACCTTCATTAGGTGGGTACTGTTTTCCACCACAGAACATACAAAAACCGGAACCATCATCATCATCATTTATCAGCAGCAGAGTGGATACCCTCCTCTGGCTGCCATTTTACAACCACACACACACATACACACATTGAGTGACAGATAGTGTTTTTATTTGTAGAGGTAATGTGCATGGGTAAAGATGTGGTAGCGGCACATACCCCCCACCCCCGCCCCCCAGACAGTGAAACATGCTAACAGGGGCTGATGAGTCAGCCGAGCCGGAAAAACGACACAAACAGCTGCATCATCTTTATCGCTGATTTCCGACAGCCACATTTCACGGCGCGGCCCGATTTCATCCCCAATTCCCCGCATTCATTTCTTCCGTCCTTGTGAACGATAACCGTCTCCATCACCGCGATGCGGCCCGAGTCGGAGACGCTTCACCGGCGGACAAACACGAACCACGGCGGGCCGCCCCGCAACGCGACTCAAACACACCCCGGACACCACACACTGTCACATATGTGACAATATGAACAGGAATGATGAAAATAACGTGTGTATGTTCGGTGTTTGTACCTGGTTTACGACGTCCATCCTGCCGCCTGTCGAGAGGAGAGGGAGGAGATGGAGGGAGGCGGGGGAGGCGGGGGAGGAGGATGTCGCTGTGTCCGCGTCATTTATTTATTTATTTATTTAGAAGCTTCGGCAGAAACCACTGGGCGAGATGATGAGAGGATTACTAATAACATTAAAAAACAGCAGATTCACTTCCCCTTCAACATGACACAAACGAAGATATGTAGAAGTGTGTCATACAGAATTAGACATATTGACTATTATTATGATTACATATACCTTCATCATACGTGTAGGACTATATTATCGACATAGGGTATAGTTAATGGTACACTTCATTTTAATGAAGAGCATGGAGAGATAATATTTAGAATATTTTTTAATCTAAGTAATTTAGATATATAGTAAAGTGTAGTGAAAATAAAATAAATATGTGGTTAGTTTCATGTCAAGTACAAAGCAGATAACGAATAATAAAGAGAGAGATAAAATTAGTATGTGCAGAGTTTAGTTGTAGGTGAGGTACCCTTGGGCCAACACACACAGATGTGATGACTTGGTCCAGATGTTGTACCCTGCTAATTAGACTCCTGCACTGACCTCAGTCAGTCAGCTGAGGGAGTTAGAATATACAGAAGCATGTTGATGCCACACTTGGAAAAAAAAATCTGATCAGTTTATTGTTAAAACGTGATAAGTCAGTTTATTGTAATAACGTTATAAAGTCTAAAATAGTGCAAATAATAATATTAATATACAAATGAACAAATACAATAGTAAAAAAAAAGTGCAGACCTGTTACTCCTAGCAATATATTAACATAACATGGTAATTTGCACATTACGATTTATTGCACTTTGTGTATTGCACAGTGGTGACTGACTTAAATACCCTTCGTTGTGGCAGTGTTCCATGGTGGGAAGAGGGAATGTCAGCCAGGTGAATGGGGAGTTTTGTGTGTGCGTGTGCGTGTGCGTGTGCGTGTGCATGCGTGTGGTGGTAGTGGTGGGTGGTGTCAGGGGCTGTTAAAACAGTCTGATAGCGTGGGGGAAGGAGCCCGGTGGTTCTGCACCGGATGCTGCGAACCCCCCTGCCAGAGGCCAGCAGACTGAACAGTCCATGGTGGGGGTGGGTTGGGTCGGGTCCTTGATGATCCTCTGAGCCCTGCTCACACAGCATTTTGTGTCCTGGACAGGGGGAAGAGAAGTCCTGAAAATTTTCTCTGCTGTCCTCACCACTTTTTGGAGGGCCTTCCAGGCTGAGGCTTTGCAGCCAGCAGACTAGACTGAGATGCAGCTTGTCAGCTCGATAGTTCCTCTGTAGAAGGTTGTGAGAATGGGAGGGGGGAGATGTGCTCTTCTCAGCCAATGGAGGAAGTGCAGACACTGTTGTCCTTTCCTCACTAGTGATGCTGAGTCCTGTGACCTGGGTCCTCATTTATAAACACTGCGTATGCACAGGATTTTAGATACATCGCTGGGATGCATCATCAGTGATGTTCCTGGGGTCATCGGGGGTTTCGGGTCTTTCAACATCAGACCCCCTCACACGCAGGTGACCCATCCAGGGCTGATCAAGTCCCAAATTGCATCCCAGCAGCACTAATCCACAGGCTTGCCCATCGTGTGGCTTTTTCTGCAGCTTTGATGATGGAACGTATGGCTCTCCTCTTAACAGCTCCAATTACTCTGAGCCCGGCCAGAGCTTTGCAGAATGAACGGCCAACAAATCCCCAGCAACCCACTTCAACTGGTCCACTTCAACCCCGGCTTCTACACTCCTCCACCAGGTCTTGGTACTTGGTCAGCTTCCTCTCATGTGCCTCCTCCATGTGTTCTTCCCACGGCACGATTAGCTCCCACACGATCACCTGCTTGGTGGCGTCTGAGAGGATGAGCAGGTCTGGGCACAGTCTAGTCTGGGTGATGTGTTCAGGGACCTTTAGCTGTTTTTCGAGGTCCACTTTCAACTGCCAATCTGAGGCTGTGGACAGCCACCCTGCATTAGTTTGTGGGTGGGAAAGGGGCTTCTTTCCAACCTTAAGGAGGGGATGGAATTCTTCCTGGGCCAGTTTCTACTGGAGAGAATGCCTGAGGCGACTGCCTTAAGCACCTGGTCATGGCGCCAGCGGTAGCCACCATCGGCCAAGACCTTGGGGCAGCTGCTGAGGAGGTGTTGAAGGGATCCTCTTCCAGCACAGAGGAGAGGGCATTCCGGTGTCTCACTCTTACACCAGGTGTGAAGGTTTGCTGGGCTTGGCAAGGTGCCATTTACAGCCTGGACCAGGAAACTGATGCAGTAGCTGTCAGCCCGCCACAAATCTGGCCATGAGATCTTTCACTGCAGTGTCTTCTCCCACCTTGTCCAGACTCCCTGCTGTCTGAAGCCCACCATCTTGCTGGCTCTCACTTCCTCTACACCTCCATGCACGTCCTCCTGGAAGAGGTGTTGTCACTCCTTTCCTCTGGCCACCTGGCTAGTTGGAAAGAAACCCAGGCCTGATCGCCCTCTAGCCACCGTCCCAACAAGGGCCTTCTGTCTCAGTCGTGCGTCTGCCACCTGTAGCTCGCTGGCAGCACTCCACTTTCTGCCTGTATGGACCTCAATGCCAGCTGCTGCCACATTGGGGTCCCTGGTGTCTCTGTACTGCATGGCCTCTCCTGTCCATGTCCACTAAAGGGGAGCTGAAGGATGTTAGTGGACCCGTACAGGGCAGCGCTGCTCAGGCTCCTCAGCAAGCCAAGCCACCTTCACAGATAACTGCTGATCTTCTCCAGAGCTTCCACAGTTGACACAGAGACATCATACAGTAGCAGTGGCCACAAAATCGTGGGAAGAATGACATGCTGGTAGATTCAAGCCTTGAAACGACCAGGCAACCCAGATTTGTCAACCTTGCTGAGCCAAACTCTTAGATCAGCATTGGTTCTGTTGATGGGGGCTGTGTCATTCAAGCTGCAGTCAAAGATTTTCCAACAGTTTTGGAATGGTGTCTCAGAGATCTTGAAGCAGAACATGTCCATGACTTCTCTTCTTCAGGACCAGGGATCTTGACTTAGCTGGTTTGAAACCCATACTTGCTCATGAAATGAGCCTCTTAAGCCCTTCTACGATCCACCTGCTGCCTGGTACTGTTGATGTCGTCACAGTCAGGTCGTCCATGTAGGTTCTGATAGACCTGGTCAGTGGCCCACGGCACTCCACTTCACAGATTTCACCTCCACGTTCATGACAAGGGCGAAAAGGGTTACCAACATGGTGCACTCAGTAATAATTCCCCTCTCAAGCCTATGCCACTCAGATGTCATGGACCCAGAGGTCACTCTCATCGGGAAATTGTTGTAGTAAACCAAATGAGGTTGATGATCTTGTAGGGGACGTGGTGTCTGTGAAGAGTCTCCTCAACTAGTTTGTGTGGTATGGACCCATAAGCGATGGCGAGGTCCAGCCAAACGACCACCAGGTTGCCCTTGCCTTCTGTAGCTACCCAAAGGAGCTGTGTCACAACCCCTGTGGGCTCCAAACAGCCAGGTGGTCCATCAATCTCGCCTTTCTGCACTGAAGTGTAGATGTACTTGTTCTTTAAGCAGAACGTTGACAGCTGCCGTGACAGAATGCTGAAAAAAAAAATTCCCTCTGTGCTAAGGAGTGATATGGTCCTGAACTGGTCGAGGTCTTTGGAGTTCTCCTCTTTGGGGATCCACACATCCTCAGCATATCTCCACTGGTCAGCGACTCTTCCTCTCCACCAGACAACTCTTAGGATCTTCCACAGTTGTTGACAGAGTCCCGCTTGCATATGCTGTATGGAGCTCCACTGGGCCCAGGGGCAGAAGCTGATCTTGCTGCCTTGATAACTTCCTGGGCCTCTCTCCAACTTGGATCCTTGATGTCAAACTCTGTTGATGGTG
Organism: Trinectes maculatus; assembly: GCA_016785345.1. Taxonomy (NCBI): domain Eukaryota; kingdom Metazoa; phylum Chordata; class Actinopteri; order Pleuronectiformes; family Achiridae; genus Trinectes; species Trinectes maculatus. The sequence continues at coordinate 768,864 of JAFBJQ010000447.1, forward strand.
GTGCCAGGCTAATCAAGGCATTGTTGTGGCCGAAACATCATTATCAATGCCTGCCACATACTCCTGCTGGTTGCTGGGGCCATCTGATCCGCTGTCAGACTACTCTGTGTGGAGTCTGGGGTACACAAAAGATTATATACGCTATTTTATACGCAAAGTTTTGGATTTATAAAAAAACAAACTTGATGGGAAATGTGTGCAGCCCCCCAGAAACGTTCACCCATGTGTACGCACAAAAACGGGAAAATGAAAAAGGGCGACCTCAGAAGGAAATGCGGGGAAGTGTCCGGAAAGTCATTTAAAGTAAATCACAATACAGGGGGTCCTCGAGTTACGACGGAGATCCGTTCCTGAGAATGTGTCGTAACCGAATTTCGATGCAAGTCGGAACATACATTCATATGTATATACAGGGGGTCCTCGAGTTACGACGGAGATCCGTTCCTGAGAATGTGTCGTAACCGAATACATTCATAGGTAAGGTAGTTACAATGTTGTGCCACTAGATGTCGCTATAACACCACCCTACAATAAGAGTTTACTGTGGTGAATTGCCTTTTGTCCCTCTTGACCCTCTTGACACACCGTAGGGGTTGACATCGCGAGTGTAATGAGCATTTCCTTTAGATTTCTGATATCAACCGTGTAGACCCTGTGTTGTGAATAAACCTACGGTATTGCCACGATCCCGAAGAAAACAACGTAACTCGCGACCGTCGTAACTCGAGGACCCCTGTATTTGTATGTAGATAATAAGTTGTGCCAACAGATGTCGCTATAACACCACCCTACAATAAGAGTTTACTGTGGTGAATTGCCTTTTGTCCCTCTTGACCCTATTGACACACCGTAGGGGTTGACATCGCGAGTGTAATGAGCATTTCCTTTAGATTTCTGATATCAACCGTGTAGACCCTGTGTTGTGAATAAACCTACGGTATCGCCACGATCCCGAACGCATCTGTGTCCGTGTGCATCTCCTTACCGGCTGCCGCTGCACCCCCCGCCAGCCGTCCATTTCACATAAGTAAACACAAGGCAGAGTAGCCTTGCTGTGCTGTGGTGGTGTTGGAGAGCCGGCAGGCGCACTGAGAGACAGAGAGAGCGCTCACCAACTGTATGTCTGTCTGTATGTATTTACGGGGCAAACCGCTTAAGCCGAAACAAGGAAGTTCACGGGAGATGTGTTGTAACCACGAAAACAACGTATCTCGAGACCGTCGTAACTCGAGGACCCCCTGTATTCATATTACATATGATGACGTTATTTGACAGTGACAGTGGATGATACTCTCTGACAGTCCCATTCATGAGCCTGCAGACCACAGAGGAAAGGCACTACAACCTGCGCCACAAACAAACACACGCTGTTATTGAGCGCATAATCGGGCTCCTGAAGGGCAGGTGGCGCTGTCTTAATGCCACAGGCACAGAGCGATCATATAAGCTCCACACCAAACTGCTCTTCTACCTCAAGAGGTTTATTGTGTATTGTAAAAAAAAAAATTTCAGTCAGTTGTCTGACTGAGCTTATTTTTTCTTAACGTGTAAGAACAGATATGAGTTTCGAATAAAGTGTCGCAGAACCCGAGTCACTAGTTGTTTCTGTAACCAGTGTCAGTATCCCTCCCTGCCTCTGCCACAGCACCACTCAGGACTCATGACTCGCCGACTATTATCATTATTTATTATTTTCCTCCTGATTATGTGAGGTCTGATTGGCCCTTTCCACCACCCGTGGCACAGATTGATCTGTCGGAGTTTGCCTTTTTTGGCATCCACCTTAATGTCAGATTAAGGTGGATGCCTGTTTTCATTTTAAAAATCCAACCTTGTGACGAATCAGCATTAACTGCATCCATCACAAGCTGCATTCTGCTGCCATTTTGCCATGGGTGATGCCAACTGTTTGACCGCTGAATAAAATCTTCTTTCCTCTGTTATCCTGCGCAGTGCTGCTGCCGCCTCCTCTCAGGAACAGCCCTTAACGCCCCTAATCCACTGATCATTTATAGGCAAGTGTGGATATGCCATGACAACCACACAGGTGGTGGCACATTAAGATTGGATTCTGATTTATAAAGCGAAGGTGCCGCAGGACGTGCATAAGCACGTTTTTATAAAGCAGAATATTTTTCTGCGCATGCCATTTCCTCGATTCTTGCATACACAATTTTTTCATGCAAACCCTACGCATAGTTTTATAAACGCCATAAACACAATAGAGGGACATTGTTTCACTTCTTTTCACTTTCACTTCTGATTTTTTTCGAGTTTGTTCATCACAATAATTCAGGTTTGTTGTATGTGAACTCGCCCATGTCATTTCATTAACATACTCCATGTCACTGTATTCTTGGCTGGTGAAATGTCATAGGTGTCAGAACCGGAGGGGCTCAGGCCCGCACAGTGCAGCTAGTGGCTATCTTTGATGTTGTTTTGGATATATTTCTGCGGCACCAAAGTATATTTTTAATGAGTACAGGTGGCAACAATAAAACTGTTGTTTTCGAAAATGTAATGAGGTGTGTGGAAATGAAAAGTAGGAAATCATTATGATGAAACTCAATGATAACACAGACCAGACTGTACAGAACTAAACAGTTTATTATTGTACTCAGTGTGTGTGTGAGTGTGTCTGTGTTTGTCTTTCTGTCTGTTACCATGTAGATGCCCAACCTGAGCCCATCCATGGGTCGAGTTAAATTTGGACAAATACTGCGCTCTGTTTTGTTTGTGTGTGTGTTTCTACATTCCAGTGGGGACTGTGTCACTCTGAGATGCCCACAGCTCCAATAAGAAAAGGAGAATCCACCACAGGGATAGAGTAGAGTTAGTCTGTGAGTGTGTGTGTGTGTTTATGTGAGCACATACAAAAGATTAATTATATGTAGAACATTTACAAAAAATAGTTCTGTTTTAGCTTTTCCAGTAAATAACACATGTATACATTATGATGACATAATGATAGTGTGGTAACGTCATAAATATGTTAATATTACAGAGCTTGTCAACTTGTGTTTCATCCTTCGTCTCCATCTTACTGCTGCTGAGGAGGAGGAGGAGGAGGAGGCGAACCGGGGTTACATCCGGGCTACAAAAACACCTTCATTAGGTGGGTACTGTTTTCCACCACAGAACATACAAAAAACGGAACCATCATCATCATCCTCATCATCATTTATCAGCAGCAGAGTGGATACCCTCCTCTGGCTGCCATTTTACAACCACACACACACATACACACATTGAGTGACAGATAGTGTTTTTATTTGTAGAGGTAATGTGCACGGGTAAAGATGTGGTAGCGGCACATACCCCCCACCCCCGCCCCCCAGACCGTGAAACATGCTAACAGGGGCTGATGAGTCAGCCATTTTGCCATGGGTGATGCCAACTGTTTGACCGCTGAATAAAATCTTCTTTCCTCTGTTATGCGCAGTGCTGCTGCCGCCTCCTCTCAGGAACGGCCCTTAACGCCCCTAATCCACTGATCATTTATAGGCAAGTGTGGGTATGGCATGACAACCACACAGGTGGTGCCACATTTAGATTGGATTGTGATTTATAAAGGGAAGTTGCCGCAGGACATGCATAAGCACGTTTTTATAAATCAGAATATTTTTCTGCGCATGCCATTTCCTCGATTCTTGCATACACAATTTTTTCACGCAAACCCTATGCATATTTTTATAAATGCCATAAACACAATAGAGGGACATTTTTTCACTTCTTTTCACTTTCACTTCTGATTTTTTTCGAATTTGTTCATCACAATAATTCAGGTTTGTTGTATGTGAACTCACCCATGTCATTTCATTAACATACTCCATGTCACTGTATTCTTGGCTGGTGAAATGTCATAGGTGTCAGAACCGGAGGGGCTCAGGCCCGCACAGTGCAGCTAGTGGCTATCTTTGATGTTGTTTTGGATATATTTCTGCTGCACCAAAGTATATTTTTAATAAGTACAGGTGGCAACAATAAAACTGTTGTTTTATTGAGGTGTGTAATGAGGTGTGTGGAAATGAAAAGTAGGAAATCATTATGATGAAACTCAATGATAACACAGACCAGACTGTACAGAACTAAACAGTTTATTATTGTACTCAGTGTGTGTGTGAGTGTGTCTGTGTTTGTCTTTCTGTCTGTTACCATGTAGATGCTCAACCTGAGCCCATCCATGGGTCGAGTTAAATTTGGACAAATACTGCGCTCTGTTTTGTTTGTGTGTGTGTTTCTACATTCCAGTGGGGACTGTGTCACTCTGAGATGCCCACAGCTCCAATAAGAAAAGGAGAATCCACCACAGGGATAGAGTAGAGTTAGTCTGTGAGTGTGTGTGTGTGTTTATGTGAGCACATACAAAAGATTAATTATATGTAGAACATTTACAAAAAATAGTTCTGTTTTAGCTTTTCCAGTAAATAACACATGTATACATAGAGCTCTGTCTCTGAAAAATAAAAGTAGACCCCTCTACATCAATAAACTCCCCAACCAATCACAGGTGAGGAGGGTGGAGCCACACAGGATCTAACTTCAACAACTGGCCACATAAACAACATGATGGACACTTGTCCATCCAGAATATGTGTGTGTTCATGTATGTGTGTGTGCGTGTGTGTGTGTATACATATAATGTATTTAATATATTTCATTTATATACAGAATGAAAAGCTGATTGTAACTAGTATTTTCTCATCAATCTGTGTCCAGAGCTTCCTGACTAACTTCATCCTGCTGCAAAGGACAATGGGACAGGGTCAGCATCTCTGTAAGTAAACTGCACAATATCGGCTTTAGATTCCCTAACAGGTCAAAAGTTTGTGGTCTACTTGAGCGGGTCAAAATGACAGTAATTAATAAATAATGGTTATGGTTAGGTTTTCAATTCCTCACCACTGAGATTGACCTGAAAACAAAAAGGTCAAATGTCACTGAACACACTTAGTAGAGAGGTCAACTAAAAGTCACAGAGAGACTGCTGTAAGAATCAGCTAATCAGAGAGCTAATCACCACTTTACAAATTTGAGTCTACATTTTTTCATCAGTTTACTTAGATATTAATTTATCTCAACAGCAGAAGCACTTGTGTGCCTTGGTGCAGCGGATGAAACAGGAAGCTCTGGACAACAAAAGACTGTCTTTCACTACAAAGCTCCACTTTTACAAATATCAAGAAACATTTAAGTTCAAAATATGACACTGAAAAAGAAACACTGACAAGAGGAAGTCAGAGGACAAGTAACTCAATGACTCCGAAAATGCTGCAGCAGCATGTGACATCACTCAGGTGTCTGTTTTAAGGCGTCACACTGCCACAGCACTCACATCAACCAGCATATCCTTAGGAAAACCTTACTGGACATATGAAAAATGTTGTGTCCGTTTTACTAAGTTTTAATTTGGTCTTAAACTCTGTGCGATTGCTTTAGATTAATACAAGATCAGCAGTTGATCAATAATTAATTTAACTTATCAATACTTCTGATGGATTTGAATTTTTTATGTCTTGAGTTGTAAGACTGAGACTTTCTACAAATCAATACAGTGATATGGCGAAATCAGTGTATCGTGATACAGTGATTTGTAGAAAGCCTAAACATTTTTGTTACTGATTCGTTGTTTCTCTGATCTGTTCTGACCCTGATCAAAATGTCATTATGTTTAGTGACCAACAAAATAAATCTTCTATATTAAAATCATACATGAAGATCAAACATAAATGTATACTTTAAGATTTGTACATCATCAATCAAAATGTATGATTAAAAACCTGATGTTCAAAGTGGCACATCATTTTTTTAACAGTTAACTTCCAGCAATGTACAAACATCACCTTACATGTCGTATGTCTGGCTGTTACCCAGCACCCCTACTGATTAATAAAAAGACATTCTTGATGTTGTGCTGGTGAGAGAAATGTTGGCATAATGTTCAAATGTCTTCACTAGAAATGGCTTATTGATCATGCACTGTAAAAATGAGCATATTTCTTTCTTCTGCTCTAATTCTTTAAGGCTTTTCACTCTTTAAACATGATTCACAAAATAAACACATCTCTGATAGAAAAATAGAGTCATGCTGTAGAGAACAGTCAAACACAATGGCTTAGAGCTGCGTTTACGTCACCACTGAGGCTGGGAAATTGCACTGTCGGGAGCTGATCACAGGCTGAACAGATTAGTCCAAAGTGTCTGCAGAGTTATATATTTATGTATTTTCCTGAATATGTTTCTACTTCCTGACTTATGGATGTGGTGTCAGGTTGATAAAGCGTGTTTGTTTTCACACACACAACACCTGTTTTACTTGTTGGGCGTTTTTGTTTCAGTAACAGGTTACTGCAGTTGTCAGTAACTTGTGAGTAAAGCAGCTGATTTGAGGTGTGATATGAAAGACGTGGCTGAGAGAGATTAACAGTGCGGTGTGTTCTGGGTAACGACAGCAGGTCCCAGACTAGACAGTGGTCAGTGTTGTTAATCTGCTGTGTTGTGTGCCTCCAGAACAGAGTCATGTTAAGAAATCAGTTGATGAGTGTGTGCATCTATCTACAACTCGGGCTTAAAGCCGCAGTATTTAAGATCGAGAGCAGACTTAGCTTGAAAATCTGATTGTGTGATTGTGATTGTCAGATGTCAGACACTCCATCTTTTAGAAAATATGACAAAAAAAAGTTACATACTGCAGCTTTAAACACAGATTTCATTTTAGTTTTCAGGTGAAGTGTCTTCTTTTCTGTTCTACATAGTTTTGGGGGACTGAAGTTTTGGTGATGTCCGTCTTTCTGTCATTGCTCTGACATGGTAGGGTGAACACTGACATCAGAGCAACAGTTCACCTACTGTCTGATGTGTCAGGTCTCATCTGATCATGAAGGCATATTTGGCTTGTCATTCAGTTGAGATAAAAAAAACGTTTCTGTTGTTTTTTTTTACTCTCAGCTACATGTTCATTTGCAGCTGAGGTGAAAACAGCTTCAATCAATTCCCGACAGTCCAAGTGTGTGTGTGTGTGTGTCTTTGTGTGTATGTGTGTGTGTCTGTGTGAGAATCAGCAGCCTTGTCGTCACACACAGAAGCATAGAAACACATTAACAGCATAACCACAAGGAGCAACAACAGCGACCTGCAGGTCAGCAACAGTCAGGTTAGGTAACCGTGGCACAGAGCTCTGCTAGCATCACAAACAACAACTACATAGTCTTTGTCTAAGAACCATAACATGTGTCAGTGTCTGTCAGACAGTTCATCCTCACTTTGGATTTTTGTTTTATCAAAATTTGAAGTTTTTAGAAAAATTGCTAATTATTCTGCAGGTTATTAATGTTGCCACAAGTTTACATTCAACCCACATTGCATCTCTGCCATTGAGCCATGTACACCAGAGTCAGTATATTTCCTGTCAACACCTGTAATGAAAACAACAGCAGTTCACCAAGGAGGTCATCCTCAATGAACGCGAATTACGCTCTCAATGAGTTAATTTCTGTTGATGATCTGACCTTGGTGTCCAGAGCTATAAGCAAATTACTGACACTCTCAGCTCAGACTTCAAGTCACAGGATTTAAAAATTAGATCAACAGTTTCTACAAAAACTGCATCGACTTGTGACAACGTCACTGCAGATTTACAAGGCCATGAGTCTGAGGCTTTCAGAAACAGAAACATTCACCAGTTAGAGCCACTCGAGAAAAATCTACGGTATGCTTGGACCAAAAGCTAAAATTAAAACAATAAGCAGGTGTGAATCAATTACACAAACATGTCAATTTTAAATCCAAAGGAATGTGACTATGTCATCAAGCTTTTAAATCCACACAGTTTAACAGATTTCAAACTCTACCTTGTCAAAAAATATACAATCTATCCCATAGAGACATTTAATAGAGAAAGAACTTGGCTCTGTAAAAAGTGTTCATCTCAGCTCTGTGATTGGTTAGTTCAAAGTAATGCTGAGTTTGGTCCAAAAACAGGCCATGCATAAGTGAGGAAAGGCATGGCCTTAAAAAGTGGCCAATAAAAGCAAATTAAAAACCCTTAAATGGTTTCAGAAGCCGTTCCTAATGTAATCAGCAGATGTGAGTTCATCTGGGGTGTTAAAATTAAACACACCCATTACAGTCAAGAGCCACAACCACTGTCCTGAACAGGAAACAAAAATAAATACAGATAAAAATGATCTGATGACCAAGATTAAATATTGGTCTGCCGAATCCAGCTGTTTCCTCATAAATCTTAACAAAGCTCAGGTCAATTTCAGCTGCCTGAGGAAAATAAAGTCTTTGTCCAGTTTTACAACAGATCTTGACTCCGTCCACCTTTAAAAAAGCACATACTCATTTCATTCCTTCTCAATTTTCTCATCGCAAACCTATTCCATTTGTTGAGGTTGAGGGGCAGAGTATGTTGCAACTTGTACAGATTGTTAAGCCCGCTGAGGCAAGTTGTGGTTTGTGAATATAGCCTACTCAAATAAAACGATTTAATTTATTTGTCAGTCAGTCCAGAACATCAGAAGTAAAACAAGATAAAACAACGGCTGTAGAAGAATAAAACTGTTCTTCCCCCTGACCATCATTATGTGATTATTGGCTTCTCATGATTAATTCAATTTCCAAACAAACCTTCATCACATTGTCTCAGGGCTACTGCAACTCTAGAGGGAGAAGGGGTTTAAAGAGAACGAATTTTGTTGAAGTATCAGTGGAGTAAAGAGGCTCAGGCGTTCAGATTCTCCACCATTGAAAGTTCAAAACCATCAAACCTACTGGTCAACCAGTAAGGAGACACAGCTTTAACTCTTCATGGTTTCTGTTAGAGCGGAGCGCTGCAGAGACAGTCCAGATGCCATTATCCTCCAAGCTTCCAGGAGGATGTAGACTATGAGGTGAATCCATATCCCAGCCAAAAAGCTGTGGGAGGCGGGCAGGGAGCTCAGGGTTTCTGGGGGCCAGGAGAGAGGACCACAGGAGTGGAGAGACCGTCGACGCTCAGAGCTGGGATGTGAATCTGATTACTGCCATTAGTGGGGAACTAAAGAGGGGCAAACAGAGACACAAACAAATTAATTTCTGTAGCATCCCAAAAAGAATCAACCCAACCCAACCAACATCCTTTCTGTCTTGTTCCAAAAAAAAAATTCTTTGAATAGACCATTGTCACAAGTATGGGATAGACATAAGAAGAAGCAGAGCACATCAACAGAATATCAATATTTGGAACAACCGTAGATATGATTATCCAGACTAAAAGGAACAAACTAAATCCCTAAATCAAATCACTTCAACACATGAGACCACGACTATGAACTGAAGCTTTAGTGTCATAAATAACACAACAGATGGAACAGTGATTGAGCCAGAGACCTGCAGAGACATCAGCTCTAAGAGAGCGAGAGAGACCTGGACCAGGAACAGGTGCATACAGTGGAGTGTGGAGTGTGAGTGTGAGAGAGAGAGAGAGACTTGGACCAGGTCCAGGTACATACAGAGCAGTGTGTGTGTGTGTGTGTGTGTGTGTGTGTGTGTGTGTGTGTGAGAGGGAGAGTTAGAGGGAGAGGGAGAGGGAGAGGGAGAGAGAGAGAGACCAGGTACAGGTACATACAGAGCAGTGTGTGTGTGTGTGTGTGTGTGTGTGTGAGAGGGAGAGGGAGAGTTAGAGGGAGAGGGAGAGGGAGAGAGAGAGAGACCAGGTACAGGTACATACAGTGCACTTGTCTGTTCTGTTCATGTTTATAATCCTTTATCTTTATTCACGTTCTGACTTGTTGTTCGGAAATCGATGAATCAGCGCTGTAGAAATGTGATATGTTATAGTGACTCTTGGTCATTAGAATGAAGCCTGAGTGTGGCAGGCTCAGTGTAATACCTGGAAGGAGAGTTTGGCGGGGGAGCGAGGAGCAATGGGACTGAGCGTACTCCAGAAGTGGATGGTAGAGGGAAGAGGACTGGGAGTCAACAGTACTGGAGTCTGGACAAACAGACACATGATTTGCATCAATGGAATTAATCAGGTCGATGTCCTATAATTGTTGTCGAGCCCAAGGTGACCCCCCCAACACACACACACGCTTAGTGGGTGACTTTACCAGAGCATGGGAGGTGATGACAGTTGGTGTGAGTGTGTTGGTGGCTGATCCTGGAGCCAGCAAACTGTTAACAGCAGCATTCACCTGCAGAGATAACAAACAGGATATGATGTCACAGGCTTCACCTGCCCCATTGCTCAAAGTTTTCTTTTTATCAATTCATAATCATTATTAATAATGATTAAATGCTGAATGCCTCCACCTGTAGTCAGAGGCTGCTCACCTTATCGAGGGAGAGGCCAGGGGGAAGGGATGGAGAAGAAGGCAACTCCAGGCCCCGTGGCTTCTTTGGTTTGGGTGGAGCAGGGTCTGAGTTGAAGGTCACGGGAGGTGTCACCACTGAGGTGGAGGTCACCAAAGGGGTGGAGGGATCTGACAAAAAGACAGACCGACAGACAGACAGACAGACCTTACTCAAGGGCCCAGAGAGGTGCCAAGAGCAGGATTTGAACCCTCGCCTTCTTGGTTGCAAGGCCAACGCTCTAACCATTAGGCTACCACTCCCACTAAAGTGTTACATTGTCCCAATGGCTTTCTAGTCCATTGTATTAACCACTCGGCTGCAGCAACATTAAAGTTTGTGAAGATTAATGTTATGTTATGTGGAGGAGGACTCAAACTCAGGCAAAAGATATTTATTGTGTCTGAGTGGAGACATTTTACATGAGAACAAAGCAAACTGGTGTGTTGTTGTTACTTGTTTGTGTGTCCTTCCCATCCTCCTCAGCTCCTCCCTCCTCTGCAGCCTGCTGCCCTCCAATCCTGTTCTCCATGCAGAAAGGAGGTGGATTCCTCACAATTGAAAGGGGGGGCTCTGAGTCACCTGAATCACAGATCAGCTGAGGAACCTAGAAGGAGGAGAATGAAGACATAAAGAGTCTTGAGACAGAACCACAGCATCTGCCTCAAAGCAGAGCAAGGACACGTGTTAGGGGGAGGAGAAAGAATAAGAAGAAACAAGAGGAGGATGAGGACAAGTAGGCGGACAAAAGGAGGGGGTAGAAAGTGGAGGATAAAAAGGAAAACGAGGAGGACTTGGAGGTGGAAGAGGAGGAGGATGGGAGGGAACACAGAGAGAAGTAAACAGATGAAGCATGAAAACAGCGGCCACCAAGAAGTATGTAAACATAATGCCATGACATCATGATTATGTTAATGAGTTGAACAGTTTGTCTGTTTTCAGCTGCAACTGATATATAAGTACAGCTTTCTGATTTCTCATCTCACCTCCTCCACCTGTTTCTCCTCCAGAGACACCATCTCCAGCAGCTCCTCTTCTGATGGCAGGTTCGGAGGACGGGTAGGGGGAGAAATGGAGGGGGGAGAAGAAGCCACAGACGGCGGACCAGGTGTCATGGCCGCTTGCTGCTGGGGGGGAGGGGGATTGATGATGACAAAGACAGGTGGGGGGTGAGTTGGGTGAGGAGCATTGTGGGGTTGAGGAGGGAAGCTGGTGGGGTGGTTGGTGATGCGCCCACAGTCGTCCTGCTGTGATCCCTGAAGGCCCAGCGAAACATGGGGGGGAGGGACAGGACTCACTGTCCCCCCAACAGGAACCAGGGGGATGAGGGGGGCGAGGGAGGATGGCTCACCAACACTGGTGAGATAAATCTGTGGAGGATCGCTGAGAGGAGGAGGAGCAGGAGGATTCTGGAAAAAGGAAGAGGGAGAGAGAACCATGTCACGCAATATCAACAAACGAAGTGGCACCAGAGGAAAAGTCAGAGGGACATTATAATCTGATGGGTGCATCCTCCATAAAGCAGCACTGAAAACTCATGATCCATGAGAGCAACACAGATACAGACTACTAAAGAGTGTGTCAGACCTGCGACTGGCTGGAGACGTTGACTGGAATCTGAGGACTAAGCGCTGGAGTTGGACATGGAGATGGTTGAGTGACAATCACCTGGAGTGAAGAGTCAGCAGGTCCACCTGAGGGAGATTTCGACTCTGACAATACACAGACCTAAGGAGGATGGAGGCAGGAAGGGAGGGGAGAGGAGAAACTAATCAGATTAAGGAGTCAAGTTGAAATAAAAAATTTTAATTGATAAACACTGTGTAATTTGTTCATGACAAAATTACTTAAGAATGGTTTATGGAGACCAAAACCATTAACTTTCCTGATGAAACTACAGGATAGTGACCTGGACGATCTCCTCCAAGAGCTCAATTAATACACCAGTAAGCTCCTGGACAGTCTTTTGCGCTACTTGGTGACATCGGATGCATTGATGCACCAGTCTGAGGAATATTAGGGTCTGTCAACAGCATCAATGCTTTCAGAGCTGTCTGTTTGCTACGGCATCTCCACATGATTTCATCTGTGTCAGGTGATTATTTTTAATTGGATTTAGTCATTATTTTAATAACTAAAGAGCAATATAAAGTCAAGCACACCCAGTGATGGGGTGGGTAAACCACTGTTCGGTTATTCTTTGTCTGACATGATCAATTAGATGATCAGTTGAGACTTGTCCACAAACATTTGAAAAGACGCTTTCACCTCTCTGTGCATGCGATCAACCTTGGTCGCAGGGTCTTGTTGGAGCATCAGCTCTGATTTGATTGGCCGTGGGTTGGGTGAGGCCTGCAGTGACTGGATGGTGAAGGTGGAGTAGAGACCTGACTTCATGTAGTCGTTCCTGGAGCTCTTCTGGGAGCTGCTGGGTGATGAGCGCTGGAAATATATGCACAAATTGACCAGTAAATATATAGACTTTGTCACATTAAGTCCATATCTGTCAGTATTCATTGAAAAATAAAGGCAGTTAAAGTGCACCTGAGACAAGACCTTTGATGGACAGGTTGTTGACATGCCCCCAAGGCCTTTTGATTGGCTATTTGGATCAGTGTTGTCCCTCCTCTGGCCCTCCTCTCCGTTACGCAGCCCCTCAGGCAAGGAGGGGTCAGGCTGACTGACAAATTTATAAACAAACTTCTGTCCACTCACCTTCTTTATGATGTTCTAAGAGAGGATGACAAAATAAACACAAACAACAGCTAAACAATTAATGATTAAATAAAAATGAGAAAAAATAATTAATCAATTATTTGTGCTTCTTGACTATATTTCTATTCATATGTGTGTCACATTGGAGGAAAACCACTGAACTACTCAATAATGGGAATTAATTTCACAATAATTAATTTAACTGTGATTTCTTTCTGAATTGATGTTTTTGTTATATTATGGTGGCTACAACAGTGCATGTGTACATTTTTATTCTGTTGTTAATGTGTTATGTCCTCAGATTTTGGTGTCTGCTGTTTAAACACTGAAAAGGCTCCACAGACTTGAATTATACCTATTGGTCAAACTAATTCACATGTTCTGTCAGAGTAGCAAATCACAGTATTTGTAGCAGGATGCTTGTGTAGCATTACTGTGTTTTATTGTGTTTTTACTCTTCTCTCTTCTCACTGTAGCAGATTACACAATACATTCAGTAGTAGTTTACTACCTTGTGGTATTATCATCAAAATACTTGTGATGGTCCTGTTTGCAGAACAAGCTGCAGCACTTTAATATGTGGTGGTAATATTAACCGCAGTTGAATTTGAAGTGCAGTTGTACTTCATGTAAGTAATACAGTGTGTCTCTAATTTTGGTGTCTTTGTCCTTGTACAGCTGCAGTAGTAGTAATAATAGTAATATTAGCTGTGGTCGGAGTACCTTGTCGTAGTAGTATCTCAAAGCTCGGCTCAGTTTATCATAGTTCATGTTGTGCTTGTTCTTGCGGAGTCCCCACAGTCGAGCAACCTCTTCAGCGTCCAGCAGCTTGAACTCTCTGTCCTCACCTGTCCAGGAGATCAGGTGACGCTGCTGCTGGTCCTCCAGCAGGTGGAGCAGGAACTGCCACAGTGTGATGGACGGGTCCATGGCTGGGGAGAGGGGCAAACCAGTTTATACTCCAGGGGGACAGGTTCAGCATACCAAACCAATATTACATATAATATAACAGATCAGTCGTACTTGCACATTTAGTTTGTACTCAAACAGAACATAGTGGAGGAAAAGTTCTACAGTAAAAGCTGCAGGCCTCACTTGATGTCACTTGATGTGATTTCTTTAAATGTTCCTATCTTTTCAGAATCAGTGTCTCCTCTGAAACTTACAGGCCACTGCTGAACACAGCCCTCTCATGCACGGGATCAGCATACCCACATACTTCTGTACATCTGGGTAAGTTAACTCCAACTCTACAGACCAACATCTTAATCACCGTCATAGTACCATTCTGATGCCAGGGTTTGTTGTTTAGTGTGGTGATGATGTGTGAAAGGTCACATTCTATTGTTTATGCTGCTATTTGTTAACATGTAAAAATGTATTTTATTTTTTTATTTTTCAAAAAAAATTAATTGATGAGCCTTAATTATCAGTTAGTAAAAGAAAAAGAAAAGAATAGAAACCATACAGATCAGACTCCCTACCATTGGCTGACCTCTTATATAACTAACCAATCAAACACTTTAGAAACTATTGCCATGGTGAGAGACCTTTCATCAATGGTAACTGAGGGAGAAGGATGATGGATGAAAGGTGCAAACGTACAGAGAGAAAGAGAGCGAGCGAGCAAGCGAGACAAAGTACGATGAAAAGACAAAGGGCAATGAATGCACTTTGTCTAGCAGGAGGTAGAAACTGCTGCTGCTCAGTGGTACTTCAACATAAATATGATGCTCTGTGAAACACACTACACACAGACTGGTCTGTTAGTCACTAATCAAAAAAATTAATTGACTTGCTCTGCCATGCAAGTTTGCATCGTCAGTGGTCATACATCCAGTTTTAATCCATTTTTTTAATGTTTCTAATTAGACTAATGACTGAATCAGCTCAGAGTCTCCCAGGAGCCTGTACTATAAACCCAGGTCTGTTATTACAAAAAACTTTTGGTTTAGTGCTGTTTTTCTGCTCAGTGAAGCTGGTAAATCACCACGGTAACTGATGGTGCACCAATAAACTGTCCTGGACTGTTCTTACAGTGTTGCACTCCATACTGTCTGACATTACCTAAACAGTTTTAATCTGTGTCACGTGATCGTACAAGTTCATTATCAAACATCAGAAACCTTGGTTAATTAGTTTATTAACCTGATAAGCATCTAATTATTTGAACTCCTTTTGAAAATGATTGACACATGATTTACCTAAGACATATGTGAATACATATAAACCTTGTATACTTCCGCCAGCCGGGGGGCAAGACGAACCGAACCGAACCATTTCCAGGCAAGTGAGGTAGACCCACATTTCACCAGTAAATGATCCGCTGGGCTTGTTGCTAAGAGCGGATATTCTTTTCTCTGTACATCTGTGATAACATACAGGAACTACACAAAGCACGGTTCTCCTTCACAGTCCCCATATCATTACCGCCTTGTTGTGAGGAGACAGATTTGAAAATGAACAATGTAACTTTTCTTAGATGATGCCTTAAGCAGTACTATGAAAGGCTACCCAGTCCTCTGATGAAACTGGCAAAAGATGGAGCTTAGTCACATCTAGAGCAACAGAGAGTTAAGACACTGTTCTGGTGCAGTGAGTTGGTGCAGTGTTTCATTACAACGGCCTTAAAGACTGTCACTCTGTAAAAAATCCTAATCACCACCAGACCATAGCCAAAGCTTATACGATAAGATCGACTTTATTGATCATAGACACACACACACACACACACACAATTGATGTGCTATCTTGAAAAAAATATAAATTATAATTATAAAGCAAGAACACTTTATTCACTGGAATTGAAATATTCAAAATACTCAAAATTCAAAAATGTAATGCACTCTCTCCTAATAACCTAAACCAGCCTCCACTGGTTTAGGTTATCAAGATGATCAGGTGTTTGGTTAAGAGAGGCTGAAAATGAATGACAGGTAAAGTTAATCAAAAGAGACTGTGGATCAACTTGTAGTAAAGGCCTCAGCTCCCAGCCTACAAGTTATTACACGCTGCTGGCAGCAGCATCAGCACCCATCAGGTCCAACAGGATCAAGACAGTACCTGCTTTACTGTCCCACTTAAGCACGCGCATAGACACAGACACACACAGGCCCCTGTAGGCCTCAGCAGCTGACACACACCTGTTGTTCCCTAAAAACTGCAGAGAAGCACACACACACAAATCATCAGGAATGTGCAATCACAGCTTGTGGAGGCTCCATCTCCTACCGTTTATCAGCGGGTTTGAGTCCATCTTCAGTAGAAAGTCCTGTCTTGTTGTTTCATGTATCACTGCAGGCTCACACATCCGTGTTGCCCGCGGTTGTATTGTCCTGTAAGTGTGTGTGTGTGTTTGTGTGTTTGGAGTTATCGGGGCAGGCTACAGCTGTCAGAGTCCGGCTGAGGAGGGCGAAAGGTGCAGAAGCGTCTCCCGCTCCCCGCTGTTGTTATGTAACCGCTCCGAGCTGCTGCTGCGAGGCTCCGCTGCCTCCATGCTAACACAACAAATTAAAAGTTAGCTCAGCCCCACTAACAACAGATTACAAATCTACGTTTCATTGGCTGTAAAGTGTATATGTAACTCGGTGTTTATAAACAGGTGCAGTGTCCGTCCCTGTTTGTCAATAACGCAAGTCGAGACTGTGTCTACGGATCAACTAGTTGAGTCTTTTTCTCTCCGCAACATCCTTGGATCTACCCTAGCCACAGGAAGCTAACTTGATGACAATATAGCAAAGCTAAGACCACCGGGCTACGTTTTCGGAGGGTAAATATGTGATCTTTCTCCCACGTGGACTCCACGGCCACTGTACAAACACGAACCTGTGGCTGAATTTTAACGAAGTTACTCCAAGTTGGGGATGTTAGCCTTGGTTGCTAAGCAGTTAGCATTGCCTCCTGTTTTGACGCCCCCTTGGCTTCCTCCTCGCCTCCTGTGCGTCAATTCCTGGATAGTGAAACCGTGTAAAGAGTAGTTTGTAAATCCCATCCGTTGCGTTAGTGTCTGAGAGCATAGAGAAGCGTCCTCTCATAGAAACCAACTTCATTACTCAGGTGCGTTTTCACGGTTTCTTCCTGTTTTGACGAACACCTCGTTACATCTCCACTGACATGAAGTTGCACGAAATTCACACGTTCACATTTCCGATAGTTTTTCAACATAAAATTCATTTGAGCTTTAGGTTTGTCCCGCTTCCGTATTTTCTATTGCTGTTGCTGGCAATTTACCACCACGTTGAGTACTATCTCCTGGAAATGAATGAAGGAACATAAAGGTTATGAAAATATTTAAGAAGAAAGCTTTTATTGTCATTTTAACAAGGAGCCCAGTGAGTAACTGGGGTTAAGGGGCCCTCAACGGCCCAGACTGGTACCAAGAGCAGGATTTGAATCCTAACCCTCTTGGTGTCAAGCTCAACGCTCTAACCATTGGCTGCCACCTCTCCCTGTTATCCCACTGTTATGGTGGAAGCCATATTTCAAACACAACATGAAACTTTTATTTTAATTGATGACGATAACTCTGTAGACACAATTACACTAAAACCTGGCTCTCGTTATAGTATACAGGCCTTGAAAGTTTCAGTTAAAAGGAGAACACTAGATTATTTGTTGTTACTGAGTACGTTATAGCGGTCAATTTAAGCATATGTTTATTCATGTTCTGCATTGAGAATGCCACAGTTATTTTCATCTAATAGTAAGACTGGACTACAAATTAAACTTTGTTTCTGTAAACCCCTTCTCAATTAGATTTTTTATAATTCCTTTTCACTGTCCATAAATTATTTTTTTCACAAGATATTATACAAGAATATTGGGTATATAACTGAAACGAACCTTTTGAGGGGGTGATGCTTCTTGTGTCATACGCTATTGATACCTTATGGTATCACTGGAATTAAGAATCATCATATGATTCCTTCTGGATTAATTATGTGATCAAATTTAAAACTTCAGAAAGGTGACTCTCGCTCTGTGTGTGTGTGTGTGTGTGTGTGTGAGAGAGAGAAGAGAGAGAGTTTAACTCCACTGCTTCCATTTAGCATCCAGTTTCCATGGCAACAGGCTCTTGTTAAGATGTAGACAGCTTAATTTTCTATTCATCATATCCACTGCTGAATATTTGTGTACTCTAATATTTGTGTACTGTAGTGCAGATTATGTGTCTTTAGACTTTTGACTGGCTGTCTTCTGACACCCTCCACCCTCGTTAATTTCAGAACAAACTGCTGACATGTTTGACTGAATGTCCTTGTTGAACTCTGGCAATCCCTGCAGTGGTCAGGTGGAGAATTTAAACGTTTCTCCTGAACTGTTGGCCCATCCTGCAGTCAACTAAAACATTTAGAAAACCTCTCTTCTGCTGTCTGGCAGGTCATTCAGTCCTTGCAGCTCTCTCAGACCCTGAGAAAGAGAAGAGAGCACCCAATCAGATTCCTCATCTCACAGAAAATGTGAAACAAGACTCAGTCACTAGCTTTTTGATTAAAGCTTATATTTCTCACATATCCTGGGCTGCAGAGCTGGATCTGGTCCCTGAGGAGTCTAATGTAGCCTCACTGTAGGAACTGTTGCTTATAGCTCAATTTAAGGAAGTCAGCATTTAACAGTAAATGTCCAGATTAAAATATCAAGTAAGATATGAGAAAAATCTGATAAATTCCCCAAAAATAAAGTTAATAATATTAATATTTACTGACATTGACATATGAGACACTAAAATAATTACGTGGAACGAAGAGTAAAAGAGGAATTATCAATTATGTTATAAAAAATAACTTGATGCAGCTCTGAGTGATGATCAATAAAAATTTAACTGATAAACAACTCAAAGAAGAAACAGGACAAACTGACCTCTAGTACCATACGGATGTTGGCTTTGATCTTGGCGGAGTCTTTGGTGAGCTGCTCTGTGAAGCTGAAACACACAATGTTAGCATGGTTAGCTTTCCTCACCCATGATACAGGAAAAACATACTGTGACTATATCTATTTACGCCTATTTTATCTGTATTTCTTCAAACATGACTTTTTTCATGAACACAAGTATGGATGATTCTGGACAAAATGACACTTCCTGTTCTTGGTTTCAGACAGAAGACAGATGGAAAACTAACACTGTGAGTTGTTTCGTCTTCTTGTCGACGAACTGCAGAGCTTCGTCATGAGTCATCTCCACAAAGAAACCATAACCAACCGCTACAAAGATCCTGGATGAGTCCTCCCTGCCGGATAAAAACAAGATGAGCAATATTTAAATACAAAATATAAAAATATTTAAAGCATTTTTTCAGTAATCCGACAATCTGAACAGAAATGTATGGCTGCAGTGAAACAGGTCAGTTTGATTCCTCATATCTATAAGATATGATGAAGCAAGGTGGTGAGGCAAAAAAAGAAATCCTGTCTCATGTCTGACTCCTCTGAAAGACATTTCTGCTAAACTGGGACATAATTAACTATTTACTTTATTGTCTTCATGACATGCAATCAATTCTGTGGTGAGTGAATGATTCTCTGCCAATCAGAGTGATCAATCAGTTCATCAGCAGCTTACACTTCAGCCTGGACGAAGAAGTTACAGCCCAGATCTACATCTGTCTTCAGCCGCTGAGAGTCTGATGCCTGCAGGAACACACAGTGAAATCCCATGTTGACATCACAGTAAGGTTAATCTGACTCAGTAGCATGTAATATGTGTTAAATATTTTATGTTTTTATACCTGCAGAGTGTGGATGGTGTTCTTCAGCAGCAGATACTGAGAGATCTTCTCATATACCTCATCTCTTTGCTCCAACACCTTCCTGAAAATCAACACAAAAATGTCTGTATTTATTGAATAAGATGACTGAAAATATAATGTACTTGGAGAGAACCATATATAATCTGGTGTCCTTTAGACTCTAACATTTTCAAGTTGATCTCATTAGTAAGTGTAAATACAGAAACAGCATGAAACGATGGGACTGACTTATTTGCAGTCATTTCAACTGTGGTTGTGGAGTTACTGTTTGTCTGCAGCTGATCAATGACTAAAGAAAATTATCCTAATTCAGCTGCCCATTATTTTTCACCTATTGCTTGTGGATTCCCATTGTCATTTGTCTTGATATTCTCTTTGCAGACTATATTTTCCTTCTATTTTGGAGTTCGTGGGTGAAAGTAAAGGGATTTTACTGTTCTATTTCACTTCGGTCTGTCTTTTTCACGGTGACTGTTTTGAGATGAGTGGAGAAGTAACATATTGGACGTTTTATGGACAGTTACTGCTGCTGTATTTTTGTTTCTTACTGTAAATCTTTCTTCAGAACCTCGCTGATGAAGTGTTCATACTGCAGCACCTTCTGGTCCACGTTAGGTAAAGCACTGGCGTTATCACGAGCAGGCAGACACATCTTCACCGTTTCCGCCATTAAGAATATTTTAAAAAATCGGTTATGGAGACGCCGCCCGGTGACTGTATACCTACAGCCCCCCTCTCTGTGGTTATCGTAACCTTTCTGACTCAGTACCGTCACTCACACGGGTCTGCAGTCCTGTTAGCGCCCCGAAACCGGATGTAAACACGTTTTCGAGCGACGCATGTAGGTCACCTGTTACCGAGGAAAGTACTTCCTGTTTTCAAAATAAAAGCAGTAAACACCGCCTTGAAACACAGAGGTAGAATATATAGAACAAACAGGTGTAAATAAATTTAAATGTCACAGTCACCTCTCGGTGGTGACTTGTTGTCTATTGTTGGTCACTTTTTTGCTCTTCTCCCCACAGGTAAATAGCCACACTGCGTTCCATTCAGAGTTTAGCACCAGTGTAGCATCATTAACAGGTAGGTATTTTCTATGTATTCCAGTTCTGAGGCTGGGCGCGCTCCTTACGGCACTGTAAACAAACATGGCGGAACACTGACAGGACCGTTGCTAACACTACTTTGTTTAGGATAAACGTTGATTTAAAAACGCCCTGCGCAAGAAAATATGCGAGATCTATTCGTTTTTATTCAAGACGTCACTTTGTGTTTGTTTAACATCTGACACACGCGGAGAGTCAGACGCTTAAACACGTTGAGTTTTAAGTATTTGCTCACCTAGCCGATAGTTTAGCCAGTAGGTTACCAAGGTAACGTTAGCCCTCCATCCCTTCTCAGGCTTCGTTCGGTGTTCGGGCTTCGTTCGGCTGAGTGTTGAGGGCACACCTGCATAACAAAGGCACCGGATGTAGTGCGTCCGACAGGAATGTCGAGCGGGTTGACCACCAAACCTGTATTTTCAATTTAAAAGTAGATTTGTATCTGAGGTACGTTGTTTCTTAAACGTAGATGGACCGATTTGACACACGCAGTAGTCTTATTTTCATCATTATTTGAAGTCAACTCCATGAGTTAGATCAAAGTTACAGTGGAGTGGAAACAAATGAGTAGATATGTGATTTTGGAGAATCACTCCGCAAGAATCAGGGCTGGACAGTGTTTGGTGACTGATTCAGACCTGGTTCCATTGTGGTGCCGAGACTGGGTGACATGGAGCTGTACAGTATCCTGGGTCGGATTGGAGAGGGAGCCCATGGGATTGTCTTCAAGGCCAAACACATTGGGGTAACTCAACTCTACTCCTTAACAGAAACAACAGATACAAACCATAATAAGTTTTAGTTGAAGCTGTACAAACAGAGGATTCTGCTCAGTCTGCAATGGAACTCGATAGATAGACAAAAACATCAGTACCCATTTGTCAGAGGATCAGTTTATCATTCAGCTTGTTTATAGAGTTTATGTTTGGTCTGTCAGACAGGAGAAACGGTGGCTCTAAAGAAAGTGGCTCTGAGGAGGCTGGAGGACGGCATTCCCAACCAGGCTCTGAGGGAGATTAAGGCCCTGCAGGAGATCGAGGACAACCAGCACGTGAGTACCAGAGGCCATCATTTCATTCATCAGAGGTTAGCTTCACACTCACTCCTTCTTTTATTCCCTCATCAGGTAGTGAAGCTGAAGGATGTCTTCCCACATGGCACTGGCTTTGTCCTTGTGTTTGACTTCATGCTCTCTGATCTGTCTGAGGTCATCAGGAACTCTGAACGACCTCTGACCCCAGCTCAGGTCAAAGGTTACATGATAATGCTGCTGAAGGGTGTTGCTTTCCTGCATCACAATAACATCATGCACAGGGTAAGTAAGAGGCCTGCGTGTGTGTTTCGCCAAATTACAGTGCTTTGTCTGCATGTCCACTCACTCTGTCGTCAGTTATTGTGTCATGTTCCTATAAGAGATAAGCTCACACTGATTTACAGGATATGACACAAACATAGCTGCAGCAAGAAACTTGAACAGGGAGCTTGAATGTTTTGTGAACACCTCAAATAAAGGACAGTGACTCAAGCTCTGCAGCCCTCCACAATTAAAACCCTCATGTTTATGTGTGTGCAGGACCTGAAACCTGCAAACCTCCTCATCAGCTCCTCAGGTCACTTGAAGATTGCAGACTTCGGTCTAGCCAGACTGTTCAGTGAGCAAGGAGAGAGGCTGTATAGCCACCAAGTTGCCACCAGGTAAAACACACTGACCTCTGATGTTATAATACATGCAGAGGACAACCAGCACGTGAGTACCAGAGGCCATCATTTCATTCATCAGAGGTTAGCTTCACACTCACTCCTTCTTTTATTCCCTCATCAGGTAGTGAAGCTGAAGGATGTCTTCCCACATGGCACTGGCTTTGTCCTTGTGTTTGACTTCATGCTCTCTGATCTGTCTGAGGTAATCAGGAACTCTGAACGACCTCTGACCCCAGCTCAGGTCAAAGGTTACATGATAATGCTGCTGAAGGGTGTTGCTTTCCTGCATCACAATAACATCATGCACAGGGTAAGTAAGAGGCCTGCATGTGTGTTTCGCCAAATTACAGTGCCTTGTCTGCATGTCCACTCACTCTGTCGTCAGTTATTGTGTCATGTTCCTATAAGAGATAAGCTCACACTGATTTACAGGATATGGCACAAACATAGCTGCAGCAAGAAACTTCAACAGTTTATGTGTGTGCAGGACCTGAAACCTGCAAACCTCCTCATCAGCTCCTCAGGTCACCTGAAGATTGCAGACTTCGGTCTAGCCAGACTGTTCAGTGAGCAAGGAGAGAGGCTGTATAGCCACCAAGTTGCCACCAGGTAAAACACACTGACCTCTGATGTTATAATACATGCAATGTGTTAAACTAGTGTGGGATCATGGTAGTTGTTGTCACTGAAAGTGTTTCTCCTGTGTGTGTGTGTGTATGTGTGTGTATTCAGATGGTACAGAGCTCCTGAGCTTCTGTACGGAGCCAGAAAATACGACGAAGGAGTTGACCTGTGGTGAGATTATTATAATTACAAAACTACTTAACATCTCAACACTGAAAATACTCCTACTACTCATACCACTACTACTATTATGAATACTACTGCTGCTAAAACTACTACTGTAATATTACTACTATTCTTATCTACACTGTTAATGCAACCAAACGTTATAGAAAAAAAAACATTGTCATTTTACCTCACAGAACCAGGGAGTTTTTTCCGTTTGGCTTAAGTAGAAGTGTGACACAAACATACATGCTACTAATAAGCACTTTTTTGGATGAACTTTGGTGCAGTTTCACTAGTTGGGCATTTCATGGGTAAACTGCTCCACCAGAAAACACAAAATGAATATTTGTCTTTTTACTAAATGTGCAGTGTTCAGAACTGAGCTACAGGGGGCAGTCTGAAGCTACAGCTACACTCATGTTCACTGACATGAGTATTTTATTGCACCAAAAGCAGTAGCTGAAATGGAGCAGATTGATTTTCTTCTTGTCTGCTTCTCCGACCACTGTAAATATGTGAAACACTGTTTATGAAGCTGTTGGATTTAAAGTAAACTTTTTAAAACATATTTTAGGGCGGTGGGCTGTATTTTCGGGGAGTTGCTCAACTCATCTCCTCTGTTTCCTGGAGAGAACGACATTGAACAGCTGTGCTGTGTCCTCAGAGTGCTGGGGACACCAACAAAAGAAAGCTGGCCGGTGAGACACAGCACCACGCCACCCCAGAACCTAATGCCGACCTCAACACTTAACCTATGATTCGATCACTAAAACCAACCATCAAAAAGATCTTTGAAGTACTGGGCACCAGGCAACATTTGTGATGTCTTCATAGATGTTTTTGAACGAAAGTTGGTCCTCACAGCTACAGAAAGAAAAGTACACACGCTAGAATGAGAAGAAATTCGATTTTCTTTTCAGTGATCATTACTTCCACTAACTCAGTTTTATTATTGACGGTTTATTTTTCTGTGATAATGTTCCTGCTCTTTGTGTCCTGACAGGAGATGGTGGATCTGCCAGATTATAATAAAATCACCTTTAAGGAGAATCCAGCAATCCCATTGGAGGAGATTGTCCCAGACACGTCCCCTCAGGCTATTCAACTGCTCTACAAGTTCCTTGTGTATCCGTCTAAACAGCGCTGTTCAGCCAAACAGGTAGGTAACAGGAAGTGGACAACAGTGTTTGGGCTTGCTGCCCTCTGACTGATGTCATGGCCACCACCTGAATTAAAGGTGATGTCTTTGTGAGGCAGATGCAGTGATGAGCTAAGACTAGATCACTGAGTCTGAATTCAACCCTTGATTCCTTATTGATAAACTGATCGACAACTTGATCAGTATATTAAATGATGTTTAAAAGATGTACTGATCAGTTTGATTGATGATCATTATATTGATTGTTGCTCTACCTGTGCTCTCCTCCGCTCCGCAGGCTCTTCTTCATCCATACTTCTTCTCCTCTCCTCTTCCTGCTCACCACTCAGAACTGCCCATCCCTCAGAGGGGGGGACGACCCCCTCGCCAGCGCCTGCAAGCCCCAAGTGCTGACTTCTCCGTGGACCTGCCACTGCAGAACAGCGTGGTAGACCCTGCGCAGCTCCAGGGACACGCCTCCTGCATATAACAACAAATTTACTGAAGAAAATATTTATCTGATATTTTATTTACTGTTAGTTGAACTGTTATCTTCTTTACTTTCACCTGCTAATTCACAGCTGACAATCAGAGCTATCAATATAAAAGCAGCATGACATAATAATATAACATGAAAATACTATTATGATTGTAAATATTATCTATACATATCACTTTTATTATTGTCAGTATAATAGCCAGTCATACAGTGATTTAGTGCAACTGTTACATAACTTTTAACGATATCAACCACACATTCTGAGTCTGATTTTTCTTTTTAAAGTTTTTTGTGTCTGTTAATTGTTTAATCTGTTCTGTCATTATAAAAAGAAAAATATGACAATGTTGGCACGTGTCTAAAGTCTCCATGTCTAAAAACAAATTTTAATTATTTTAATCATGAAATGAATTTGTGACTGAGGCTCCTGGATGTGATTACCCTACCAGGGATGAAAAGGTTTGAGCAAACACAAGATTTAATCAAACTCATGCCTATCAGTTTAACATATAAATCTTTTGTAGCTTGAATCATTTTATTTGAGACTGGTAAGAAACCAAACTCACCTCCCACATTACATTTCCTGCTCCTCCTCTTGCTCCACCTCAGACCAACAGTCAGACTGACACACGGACTCTAACGCAGCTCTTCAGCCTCTGTGAGTATCATCTTCATCACTGCAATTGTAATCTTATGATATTTTTCATCGTCAGACTTTGTGAGCAGATTGTAAATCAGAACTGTTTCATTCATTTTGCACAGGTTAAAATAGAGAAATAGAGCAGAGATCCTGTGTTATTAGAGACATGACTGAGCTCTCACTGTGTCTCCTAATTTCACAGTTCTTGCAGGTTATCTCTACCACTTGACTTCCCTACCTCCAGTCATCAACCATGTCCAATGCTGCCAGTCACCAGGTCATTAGTCCTTGCCACTTGTTGGATGAGCCAGGATATCAATCACTGAACATGTCTGATATACCTGAGTTGAACAGTTTCTATAGCAACCACCACCCCTCTGGTGACTGGATGTCACCTGTCAGTCTGTCATGGCGGCAGGAACATCTACCAGGTAAGATATCTAATCATTTCTGAGCAACATCTGTCAGCATGTGTTAGACAATATTTGTATGTGTGTGTGTTCAGAGCAGCGTGTTTGTGTGAGCTGTGGGACGGAGAGGGCCTCACTGTGGAGGAGAGATGCCACCGGTCATCACCTGTGTAACACCTGCAACCTCCAGCAGGACGCTAGCAACAGGCCTCTGCTGAAACCAAAGAAGAGACGTGTACGACGTACACACTGCCACACACACACACACACACCGATCCACGCACAGACACACACCTGTGTTCTGTTTATTGCTGTACAAAGGCAAGACTGTAGTATAAGCAGCAGGTTGTGTCTGAGCTGCCAAGAGTTCCATCTTCATAAAAGTGTTTGTCTAACAGTGCTGGATACAGTGCTGGATACAGAGTTTAATAAATCTGTATTTTGTGCTTTCAGACGGTGACTCTGAGAAAAGGAATTCGCTGTGTGAACTGTGACACAGTAACAACAACACTGTGGAGAAGAAACACTGTTGGACAACCAGTCTGCAATGCCTGTGGGCTGTACTACAAACTGCATCAGGTACTACGAACTACACTACAAACTGTGCTAGAGATTACAGCTGGTACTGCTGCGGGTACTATGACTTTACCACACAGCACATAAAGTACATTTCCAGTAAAACACTCCCCATTTGTTCCAGGTCAACAGGCCGCTATCAATGAAAAAAGACACAATCCAAACCAGAAACCGCAAAGTGACAAATAAGAGGCAGAAGAGCAGAAGGGACAGCCTATCAGAGCCTCAGCAGCCTCGGCTGGCCCCTCCCCCTGAGGAGGCCTCTTATCACTCCTTCATGCAGCTGCTGCCTGAGTTCTGCACCTGAGTGAGCAACTCCTTCTCCTCCTCTGCTCTTTCTGGAAATATTTCATTTTGCTCACAGGACCAGATGTCTGACATGCAACATTGTGACCACAGCCACAGCACAGTGTTGCCTTTAATCATAAGAAATAGTTCCATCTCACTGTGTGTCTGTTGACTGTTCGTTTGGCTCTTCTGAGAAATCATCTTGACTGAGTCGATCTGAAAACATTTTAATATTGGTGGCCAATTATAGGTTTCTGTTCTTTTATTTGTTTTCTAATTTCTCACTGCTGAGCAAAATTTAAATTTTTATCACTCAGAGGAGTTTCACAGAGGATTTCTTTTCAGCTACTCACTTGTCTCTCAGGGCCTCCATAGGTCATTAATGCATCTGTGCATTTTCCAAAATAAAATTAAAAAAAGTTGCCTAAAATCTAAAACTTTGTGCGTACAGGATTTTTATTTCTGGACAGACGTTCTGGAACAGCTTTGGATCGACTGGGAAGTTGTACTTTGAACTACATCTTTAACGAGGTTGTTCTATCTCCTTTAGACAACCAATGTAATATTTTTCTTTTTTTTTCACTCACTAAACCTCATCTGAAACAGTTTGCAGCCCACATCCAACCTTGAAAACCGACTGCTTCAGGACAAAAACATTGATTTTATTCTGAAGACAGTGACAGTGAAGGCAGCATGCTGGTATCATTGGTCTATCAACACCCCCCCCACCACCACCACCTCAGGCCCTTGAGGCTGTCTGCTGAAGGCCAGTGTTGTGCAATGCAGGAGGCTTTGGTTTTCCGGACCCCAAAAAAAGACAGAAGAGAAAAAGGGAGATGAGGAGAAGACCGTTAGAGGCCAAAGACATTCTCCCTCTCTCTACCACTTTCTCTCTCTCGCTGTCAGTGATGACACTGAGCTGCTGATGTATGACACCGGGAGATTAGCAACCACAGCACACACATATACAGTATACTGTAAGTACACACAGGGACGTTAGCGCTGACTACACACACTCACATATTCTGTAGACGTTTGTATGTGGCCAAGAAACGTTCAACACACCAGACCACAGCATGAGCATAGGGTGGCATCTAAATGGGCCCCACTCATTCAATGAAAGAGACACAGGTCACATGACTTATGACACAGTGCTTTCCAGCGGTGTTGCTCTTTCATGCTTAACCTGTCCTGTCTGACAAAGTCAATATAAGTCAATAGTCAATATATATAATAATTATTTTGATACATATTAAGAGTCAGTTCAAACATGCACTCATGACCAGGGAGCCGTAACAAACACCGCTTCTGTGTTTTACAGTCAATTATTGAACTAATGAATAGTTTGATTTGTGTTCATGTAACAGTGAAGCATTCTGTGTTTGTTTTCACAGACCAAACATCAGAATCAGTATAATACATAAAACGGTTTGTGTTAAACAACTTTTACAACAACAATATTTATTATCCCATCTGCCATTGTAATATTCATTATTTCTCTTATTCTCTCGTATTTCTTTTCTCAATGAAAGTCATGTTTTCACGCAGTAAAAAAGTAGTAATCATCAGCTGTGATCACAACTGGACAAAGACGAGACAGAAACATGTCCACTGGACATGAGATTTATTTTGTTTTTATTAGTGGACATGCTGAGTCTCACATCTCTGACTCTTAGGGCTAAAACAAATCCTCAAATGTCTCAGGTATAAAACCAGCAAGGACACAGACTTGGACTCAGTTCAGTGCTGGACACTGAGGGACGAGGTTGTGGGCGGCAGGGTGTGGTGTCTCTGCCTGCAGCCGTGGTGTCCATTTGCAGGATGAAGGCCAAAAACAAAATGAGGCACTTGTTATGATCCAGAGCTGCAGGTCGTTGGCCATGTTTGCCACTCAGTCCTGCTCTACCGTGGCTGCTGCCATAGAAACAGGTCACCCATCCCGATGACCGTATTGCCATGGCGATGTTACGCTTATTGAAAACCAACAGGACCACATCTGGACCTGACATCTGCTTGTGTGCGTGTGTGTATGGCTCTGTTACATCATAGTTTATAATAGTTTTTTTTTTTACAAGCAAGCAGGCAAATCAAGCCATCTCTGTTCTACTGAATCAATACTAATAATAATTCTAATAATAACATTATTGAGCCATTACATGTTGAGCTTTATAAAAATAAAAAATCATTCCTGTGATATTCACATGCTAAGATTAAACATCAGCTGTTTGCCTGTAGACCCAAAGGTTCAGATGTTTGCATACGATTTTAGAGTTGGAACAATGATGACGAAAGGAGATGAAGTAGACGAGGACCGGGACTGTTCATCAGCTCAGTCTGTCTCTCTTTGGGACATAGATTCAGAATCCAGCCTCAGTGTTAAACAGCTGTTCTGTGATTGGTCCTCAGATGGTAGTGTAGGTGGTGGTTGAGCTTTTTCACCTCTTGTGTGTGTCTGACCTGAGACACACTCAATGTACTCGATGATGATGTTCTCATATTAAGACATTTGGTGGATGATGACATCAGCAGAGCTCATGCTCACATCCTCATTAGATACAGGTCAGAGTGTCAAGCATCAGAGACTGAGTTCAGTCACCACATATCGTGACATCTCCTCAGTTTGACTGATTTTACTAGCAAACTTCACCAGTTCATTTCTGGCAATAGAACCAAAATGTATACTTTTCTGCAAATGTAATGCATAAATATGTTAATGAGTCCCTGTCTAATAATTAATCGAATTGACATTATTAAAGGCATTTCCAAAACTGACTAGGAAATTTAAAGAAAAAAAATAAGCATTTTCACCTGAAGGGTCTCAACTTTCTTTGATGAGTCATGTTTGAAGGTTAGACCTCAGTATGAACCTGCTTTATCATATGAAGACTCTGCATTTTTTTTGCATTAGATTAATCGACTGGAGAAGGTGAACAGCTGTTATTGGGGTGACATACCGGTTTCATGACACCATAAAGTCCAAATGCATCTCAAAGACGGCTGATATCATGCTGTTGTGGTCTCATGACGCAGGTCTCAATATGCCCTGAGGCTTGATGATAAAAGAAACTTGCCACCCAGCCAGTAAGAAAAAAGTCCTCGTCTCCTTGCGTCTCATCTTCCAATCAGACTTGTCTGTTATCATGATGCTGGTAGAGGCAGGTTTTCTATCAGCAGGCCAGTTAAAGAAAGCCCTTATAAGTAGCCAATAAAAAATAGTCCAGAAAATGCAGGAAGAGCGCAGTTTCACTGCCAGCCAATCAGAGAGAAAGCCCATTTACTAGTTCCCGCCCACTGAGCCGACTACTGAGCAGAACCTCAGTTAGTTTCTCTGAGCTGGGCTCCAGCCAGGGGCCAGGTGTATTCCCCTGCTGCCATGGCAGGTCACCTCGACTCCAGACAGGATCCCCCCTCCATCCCGCTGTGGCAATGCTGGCAGCTGATAGGCTGACCTCTGAGAAACTGGCTACTGAGTCGCTGTCAAACACACGTTGGCGCTCGTCGCTGTCCATTGGCCTGAGGAAGGAAAACACTGCTCTCTGAGCTGCACCTGAGCTCCCAGAATGCTTTGTATTCTGGGTGAGGCTTCCACCTTTGTTCTGTTCTTCTTGCGCCTGCTCTCGATCGTCTTCTCTCTCCCTCCGTCTCACTCCTCTTCCAGTCTTCTCCACCCTGTCCTCTGTCAGAGATGCATCCCGGGAATGAGCACTGTGTCTGGGTAAACTTCGGCTCCTCCTCCCTTGCTCCCTCTGATCGTCATGCTTTTTCTGCCTGACTGTCTGGCTTCTACTATGCCTCCTCTCTTCTTCTTTTCTTCTCCTCCTCTCCTCCTCTGCCTCTTCCTTCTGCTTCCTCTCCTCCTTCCTCCTCTTCCTCTCCTCCTCTGCCTCTTCCTTCTGCTTCCTCTCCTCCTTCCTCCTCTTCCTTTCCTCCTCTGCCTCTTCCTTCTGCTTCCTCTCCTCCTCTTCCCTCCTCCTCTCCTCCTCCCCTGCCTCCTTCTCCACCAGATCTAGGTCCAAATCAGGAGGCCCTAACCCTCCTCCTGGTCTGTTCTCTCCCTCTCTCCTCCTCCTCCTTTTCTCTCCTCCTCCTCCACCTGTGTCACCTCCTCTTCCCCTCTGCTGGTTTAGGGAGGTTGTTGTCATGGTTACTGTATCTGCATCGCGGTCCTTTGTGTGTGTAGAGGGAGAGGGGGAGAGGGCTCCTTCATCAGGGCCTGACAAACAAATCAGACGTTTAAGTGCAGTTCCTCTAAAGTCCACATGGTGCAGCTGTGACAGAGTCAGGACAGATCAGCTCTCGGCAGATTGCTGAACTTCCTTTTGGCCTCAGGGGAGAACTTCTGCTGAGCAGATGAATTAATTCTCACCCATTGCTGTGTGAAACTTTAAACACACAGATTAGCTAATTACCTCTGATGTCCACAGCTGATATACCTGAGAATTATATACTTTTTTACAGTACGTGTTGGGTTGTTTCAGACTTTCTGTGGACAGTAACTACGAGAACACAGCACTAATCTGAGAGTCTGATAACTGAGGCCTGCTCAGTTGTACTGCTACTATGTTCAACAGATAGAATAGTTTGACAGCGCTCATTATTAATATTTTACTGACACTGTGGAACATGTAACATTCACGTTACAAAATAAATATGTTATATTCATGCAAATAATCAATGTTATTCTGTGATATAGAAAATATTAACATATAAAAATTATTATAAAATATAAAATGTTTTGGTAGTATGCTGTTGTTCTACGCAGAGAAATGTTGATGTAAACACTGACAAGTGCAGCTACAAGTTCCGGATGAAAACAGGAGGATTAAGGAAAGCCAGTGGAAGTGAAAGTAAGAAGAAGAAAAGAAAAGACAGTTACCAACCGCGAGTTTTCAGTGCGTCCAATCACATAGAAGCAGGGTTCACCCTGTTTGGAGTTGGTCATACAGAGAGACAGGCTGGACAGCTCCACTGAGGAGGAGTAGGAGGACGTGGAAGGCGATTAGGAGGAGGACAGGTGGAGCAAAAGGAGGAGAAGGATGTGAAAGCGAAAGGTAAGGAGAGAAGTAAGTACGTAAAAGCAGCAGTAGGTAAAATAGTAGGTTTAAACTCGTAAGTGGATTCAAACAGCAGAAATCAAGGGGATGTTTTAGTGAAGGGATGAGTCACTGCATCGTGAATGACCATGTCATGTCATCATTTGAACCAGGAAGTGATTTCTTTTTAAATATTTGCAGAAAACAAAATATTTACTAATATTTTTAAAAGATAAATGATCATATCTGATACAATGTCCATCAGGCTGGAGTGTTTTAGCGTTGTTATTATAGAAATGGCAATTATAGATGCTTTTCAAATAGATCTGCAGCTTTAAACAGTACCTAACAAACCTGTAGTGTGTTCCTGAGCAGCTGTTTATTATAAGATAAGATAAGATAAGATAAGATAAGATAAGATAAGATAAGATAAGATAAGATAAGATAAGATAAGATAAGATAAGATAAGATAAGATAAGATAGATGCTTCTTATAATGGAATCTATGTTTATAATGTGTTTTTAGGGCCAATAACCAGGGCTTCATTAGACACA
This sequence comes from Trinectes maculatus, assembly GCA_016785345.1. Taxonomy (NCBI): domain Eukaryota; kingdom Metazoa; phylum Chordata; class Actinopteri; order Pleuronectiformes; family Achiridae; genus Trinectes; species Trinectes maculatus. The sequence continues at coordinate 801,397 of JAFBJQ010000447.1, forward strand.
CAAACATCTGTCAACTCTGTCGTCTTACCATAATCAGGCACATATCCGTTTCCTTTCTTCAGGACAAGGTGGATTCGATGTCCTCCTCTTCTGATTTGCTCCACGGCCTGGCTGTGAGTCATTCCTGCTGTGCTGTCGCCATTTATCTCCACCAGCTGGTCGGACACCTGACAACGCAGGTACAACAACAGGAACACACTGTTATCATCATAGCAGCCCCTTACAATACAATTACATCAATGATGATCAAAGTACTGTAACGTCCTCAGAGAAGACATTGTAGGAAAACAGTCAGCCTGTCCCCCTCCTGTCCCTCTATCAAACACTGGGCCACACGTTGTGTCAATCTGCCTGCCAGCTATGCCTGCTACTTTTAGACTTGATACAAACACTTAAAGAAATCAATCGATGCTCTCTGAATTGAGTACCAACAGAGTTTATTCGCTATTTCAAAGCAAAAGCATTATAAGCTCTGAGTTGTTCCGGAACCAACTGATTTTCTGCTCCTCATACCCCTGCTTTATGCTGTGGAGACCCATCTGAGTCTCCGTCTTTTTCTTTTCATCCGGCCCACTTGCATTCAAACCTATTGGTGTAATCTCTCCGCTCAAAAACCACCTTTGACAATCAGGTGCTGCTACATCTGCCACCCTTAGGTTTGGACGTGGCTCAGATTCTATTTTTAAAAAATGACTGGGGTCTGGCTGTGTGTGAATGAGCCTGTAGAAGATGGAGATGTAGCAGCATGTTTGATCTTCCTGTTTAATTGTATTATTGAACCACGTTGCATTAGGCCACGAGTGCCATATATAGAAAGATGGAGAGAGTGAGACGGCTACAGAGAAAGATTTCAAGAAAGATTTGCGCTCTCTCTCTCTCTCTCTCTCTGTCTCTCTCTCATTGAATTGTTTGATGAATCATCTGCACAAACTGTGCCGATGATTGAACACAAGAAACAAAAAACACAAATTCATGAAACTGTGTGGAATTTTATCAAAGTGAATGAGCTTCTTATTTATACTTTACATAAACAGTAAAGTTGATGACAATGACTGGTAGCATGTCCAAGTGGTCTAAGGCGCAGGATTTAGGTTCCACTCATATCAATGGCGTGGGTTCAAATTCCACCACTGCCATACCATTATGCAACTGTATAATGTACGACTGTGTAACGATGAGGGAGATTCTTAATTATATACCGTTTGTTTTTCTTTTTATACAAAGTCCTTTTCAAATTAACATTACGATGTCTGTGTGTGTACCTGTATCTTGTTGCTGCGTTGGGCTGGTCCCCCCTCCATCAGTCCCAGGACATACAGTCCCATGTTATACTCGCTGCCCCCTCTCAGGGAGAAACCAAAGCCTGTCGGACCTCGCTCCAGATCCACACTGTAAAACCTGTACTCCTCCTGACAGACAGAGACAGAGGAGACATCCACTGATACAACAAATGCTGCCAATACTGCTCTACTACTGATATTATGGCTATAATGATATAGTACTGTGCTCCTCTGCTTTGGAACCATCTCCCAGCTTCAGTCAGGGAGATGAACACCCTCTCCGCAGACTTCCCTTATGACATAATTATACTATTATACTATCATAATTATACTATTATACTATCATAATTACGGTATACTATTATACTATCATAATTATACTATTATATTTAAGGCTGGTTGAGGTCTATCTTTGATCAGCTCATGGTTATGCTGCCATAGGCTTAGATTGTCAGGGGACACATAATTTCAAAGTCAGCTTTATTGTCAATTGTACAGTACGAGCACGACATAAAGAAAACTGAAATTGCGTGACTCTCAGCCCCGTGGTGCAACAATAAACAATTTAGACCTTATCCTTCTCTTCCTCTGTCTTCTTTCCTACTTCCTGTCTACATACATTACATCCATGTCTAATTAATGCTTAATGCTCAATTCAACTTCTTCCCCGGAGACTTTGTGCTCTATCATTGCAGAACGAGATGCAGCCACTTCCAGGACCATCGACAGTGGTGGCAGCTGATTGTGGAATATGCTCACAACACTTCATTCAACTTCATTAATTATGCTATCATAACAACCAGTTTAAGTTCCCCAACGGGACAAGTTGTATTTTGTGAATATTGGCTATACGAACAAAATTTGATTGATTGATACTAATACTACAGATACAACTGATACGGCAGTACTGCTCCTGCCGTACTGCTCCTAGTACTACTGTGCTATGAGACTGAGGAAGATGAGTAAATATGAGAGTGACCTTTGACCTCCCTCTGGATCCTTTCATCAGTCTGCCGTCAATTTCCAGGTCTGCTCCTTCTGACAATGAGGAGGATTCTGAGATGGAGAGAAGATGAGGTGAACAGGCAAGAAGAGGAGGCGAGGAGAGAAGAGAAAAGTGGTCGACAAGGTGAGCGCAAGCTTCTGTGTATTTTGTATTACACATTATTGGTTTAATATTACACATTAAAGCAATCGTCACAAAAAGACATCCATCATGTGGCTCCTGTGGTCCAATCATGATTGCATTTGTTACCAGGTCAGAGTGTTGACCTGATTGTTAGGGTTCAGAAATGGTTTTTAGGTTCAGGTTAGATTGATGTTTAGGATTGGGGCTTGGGTTTTATGATGTCTGTGTGGGTGTGTCATACGTTGTCTCGGGGTAATGCTGATTCTTAAGGTGTTGCCAGCCCTCCGGAGGATCTGGGCCAGGTCTCGGTGCTGCAGACCTCCAACTGGTCGAGCCTCCACCGCCTCCAGCTGGTCTCCAGGCTGAATCTGCCCGCTGCGAGCTGCTGGGCTGCCACGCCGCACTGTCACGAACCGGTGAGACATCAGGGAGGAGGCTGTGGAGAGAAAGTTGTGTGTGGGGAGGGGGGTTGTTGAGTAAAATGGGCCAACTTTAAATACATATTACTGTTTATTTCTAAATTCAACATGAATGTTCAGTGTCTGGACACTGTTTCAGTCCCAGTGTTGAACTCCGACGTATTAGGGAAAAACAACATGAGTGGGAGCTGGTTCTTACAACACACACCCACACCCACACCCACCTACACACACACACACACACACACACACACGCACACGCACACACACACACGGAAACCTCAGGGATAGAAATTCTCAGAAAGATTTTCTGGCTCGGGCTAATCACTGTGAACAAAGAGACTGAAAATGTGTTTCTCCTCCAGATAGGTCACATGACCAGTCGACAGATGGACACGCCCGTCTTACAACAAACCAATCACAGCCTGCCTTAAGACTTGACCTGGAGACACAAAACAAATCACAAATCCACTACAGAGAGACACAAAAGCACGAAGGAAAAGGTGAGCAGAAGTGTTTTCAAGTGATTTCAAACAGCATCCACTCTGTTGCACTGTTTTGCATTAAATCTGTTTTAGTTCATCACACAGTAGAATGTATGTATTTAGTATACGCTCATACAGTATGAGAGGTTTTCCCAGTGACTCTGAAAGTCTTAGTAATAAATCAACAGTGTGTGTCCACAATAGTATAAAAGGGACACAAGTTGTGTAAGCACTGACACAATAATATCGATACTGAAAAAGATGCTGCTTACCAACCTCTGTGAGCACAAGACTCTGCAGTAAAACTATGTCAATATTTGTTTCAGGTTCAACCAACAAAGACAATGCCGAGTCTGTAAACAGGTTTTTTTTTACTAGCAAGGTGAAAAAGTCTAATTGGTTGTGGTTTTGCAGCAAACTGTCAGTAAACACGCACATAATTACATACATCAGTAATCACATGTTCCACATACAGCAGATAAGATAACATGTTAAAATAACCAAAGGCCTTGGTCATTTAACATCCTGGTACAAAGAGTCATTTTCTAATAGATCCATGTCACATTTGAGAGCAGACACAGAACACTGTGTTACTCTGTGTAAAATCAACAACTAGGACAACTACAGACACAGGTCAGAGGCAAGCTAACACGACCAGTCAGCAAATCTCTCAGGCAATGTCGAGGCAAAACCACATGTTTGCACCAGATTTCTTAACAACATAATAGCTCTCAGAACAACTATGGAACATGCTGTTACCATCATAATATGCTGTGAAAGAATTCATTTATTTATGATTCTAAATGCGAGTGCTAAATGTGAATCTAGAGTTATCTAGAGTTACAGTGACATGAGCTACTGAACACACACACACACACACACACACGCAGTCATAGGCACAACTGCTGTCAGGTTCAATATGGTAAAAATATGTCAGAAATTCCTGAGAGCTGATAACAACTAAGAAGGGGAGGAGGAGTAGGAGGAGAAGTGAGTGTGGAAAGAAAGGAGGTGGACACAGGAGAAGATATTCAATAAATGATGTCATTACATACTATTGGTATCAAGCAGGTTACAAACATGAACTACTTACTCCTTTACTTTGTAGGTAATTATAGTACTGTCAGTGCAGTATACAGTAATGTAAAATTAATACATTGTAATTTTACAATGTATTAACCATAGTATATTACATATTGTGTTAACTATAGTATATTACAATTGCTATTCAGTATATTGTGGTATACTACCTTACTGTTCAGTGTATTTCATTACATATCTGTACATTGTATTACAGTATAGTACAGTTACAGTCCAATGTATATTCAACAGATATTTTCCTCAAGCAGCTAAAGTGCCATTTCTATTCTATTTTTATTTATTTTTATTAAAATTGTTTTACTCAGTTATTTTCTACAATTTTGACTTTACTGTACTGTATCTGTATTTACCAGCCTTAATGTTTCTCTGATTTGTGTGCATGGGCACCGCCAGGAATTTTTGGCCCCATGACAAAGAAATCTAATTGGGCCCCCCCTGCACACAGAGTATATGTATACTGTACTATCTTATTTTTGGGGCTCCTGTAAGTCAGGGGCCGTTGAAATAGTCCCAACTTTTCCCCCCTATACGGAGCTCCTGTTTGTGTGAAATGGCTAGTGGAAATCTGCATCAGTGAATGTCCACATACCTATACATGTGCAGGAGACACTTAAAGAGAGTCCAAACTTGTCCTACACAAATCCACTGAGTCAGACCCCATCACACACACACACACACACACAAGCAAACACACACTTACGTTTGGAGTCCCTGACAGTTTTCAGAGCTGACTGCAATCGCTCCAACATGATGATGAACAGTCCCGACTGAAGCGCCAACACAAAGTACAGTACACCTGTCCGCCTGTCTTTCTCGCTCTCTTTCTGTCCACCTATCTCTATTTTTGTTTCTGTCTCTCTGTATGTCCTCCCCTGTCTGTCTCTGTCCCGCTCTCCCTCTGTCCTCCTGCCGCCCTTTCTCTCTCTCGGCCTGTCTCTCTGTCTGTTTGTCCTCCTGTCTTTCTCTCGATTTGTGTGTGAGGTTGATTGTGTCTCTGATAGTGGACAAATGAGACTGAGTATGAGGTATAGAGAGAGAGAGAGAGAGAGAGAGACAGCTGTGGGGGGGTGTGGCTAAAGGAGAGCAGATAGTGGTGGGAGGGGACAGAAACTAACAGTGCATGTGTGTGTGTTAACAGTAGAGATTATTGTTTCCAGAGGACAGGAGGAATCTGACTGCTGCTAAACTGTTGTTAACCTCCATGTTCCTTTTCCAGCTGAATGAAGCTGACTCTGCAGTACAGCCAGGTGCTGCCTGAAACGACCACAGACTCTAATAAGGTGCTGCCAACGCCCCCCAGGGGCTGCAGTATTCACTACCCCTACATCATTCTGATAACATATTTCTCTAAGAACAACACACACTAATAATGTGACCATCAGATATCGTTATTGTTTATAGATAAATAAAGGAACAAAATGTCAAGCACTGAATTTTAAGAAGGTGAATTATTCAAAATGAACAAAGATTCCCACTTCATGTAGAAATACCGAGCCCTGAGGGTGGCGCTACAGGAAACTAACTGTTCATGCTGTTGCCAACTGCTCACCAGTATCAATGCAAATCCATCATTATGCAAACTACAAGACCAGATAACGTTACCATGATTTTTGCCTACTGAATGCTGTAACAAAAAATTAATACTCACTTCTTTCATGGCAGCTCAACACATTACTAGTTTAACAGACACACAACACACAACTATTCTTCAGCCATCAAACAGCTCTTTTTGTTGTGTTGCTGTTGACTGAACGTTTTGTGCTGCTGTTTAACATCGAACAAAAATGTGTTTCCCTTGTTAACGTGTCTCAACACAATTCAACTACATCAAAAACCACAAAAACCTTGTTTGAATTTCCTTCCTCGTATGAAAGGTTTTTAACTCCAGCATTGTTTATCGTCTTCCTTTAATTGTTCCTGCATTGCAGGATTCCTGGTTGTGTTACTGCCACCTGCAGGGCAGTGGTGCAGAGTGACCCTGTTGTTGTATAAAAAACTTCCTATGAACTCTGAAAAAGTCCTGATATCTTAGACACAAAAGTTAAATCCTTTTTTTTTAATACTGTTACTCAAACTAAAGGACATATATGTCTATAATTAACATTCTGCTGGATCCCTGATATAAACATCTCATATAAATCTCTGTAAATACTCTTGTAGTGATTCTGCCATAAAGAGGAATTCATCACAGGGCCTCACCGCCATTGGCCACTTCCTGAGAGGCGATGACAAATCCGAAGCCTTCCCCTGGTCGCCTCCTCAGCTCCACCTCCATCGTCTTTACTCCACCTCTCCCATCCTTGATGATTGTTCCCAAGGCTCCTACCCCTCTATTTGGAGGAGGCCCACCGGCACTCTCCTGAACTCCCAGCAAATCCCGTGGCTCTAGGGTCAGTGTCACAGGAACCGAGTCCAGGAAACTAGTGCTCTGGATGAGGGTTGAGGCTGGGGGACCGTTGAGTGTCTGGCCAGGAGGAGCCCCTGGAAAGCAAAGAAGACTCAGACTCAGTCCGGATCAAACTGACTCATCTGCACTGACTCACACCTGGCTGAGCCACATTTACCTTGGTGGGTCCCTGGGGCTGGTAGGTGGCCCTCCTTGAGGCTGTCCAGACCCATGCCAGCCTGGCTGAGTGGGGGGACACCCCCCACCAAGGCACCAGTGGATGGCGAAGGCAAATCAGTAGAAGTGTGGGGGTGAGATGAAGAGGGGGTGGTCTGGCCGTGAGAAGAGGGGATATGCTTGTAGAAGTTTGGGGTGACAGCTGGAGAAGATATGGGGCCTAGTGGAGTAAGACAAATGTGATTATTGATTATTGACAGTCAGACTAGGTTGATTCCCACACACAAGGTGAAATCTGTTTGTGTGTGTGTGTCTGTGCGTGTGTGTGTGTCAATTGTACCTCCTCTGTAGACCAGCAGCACCACCTCTCCCTGTTTGGTGTGTTCCTGTAGGACTCTCTGAACCTGAAGAAGGAAGTGCATCTGTGGTTAATACTTCTGATTCTGCCCTATGAGCTTCCTGCTGGTTGTGTAGGATTGGTTGAATAGGTAATGACTTTTTACCTGAGAGAAGCTGAGGTTTTGAACGTCTGCTCCGTTGATCTTGACTATTGCATCGCCCGGCTGCAGTGAAGGACACTGCCTTCGATCCCAGACCCGTCTCACCACTGCTAGTAGACCCCCTTGCCCCCCGGCTGTCACACTGAACCCCAGTCCCCCACCCTCACTGTGTCCCAGGGCCACTGGCACAAGCTCCCCACTGGGGGCCAACACTGGTGATGTTGTCCCAAGGGGGAGAACCATCCCTGAGGTTCCACGGGAGGCTGAGGAGGGTGCCTGGTGATTGGCTGGACACCCGTTAAAACCACAGGGTGGGATGTCTCTGGGTGGGGTCAGGGAGAGAGAGGTCTGGGGCATTGGTGGGCGCTGCACTGTGCCCCCTGGAGTTGTACATGACGAGGGGGGGTTGCTACTGCTGGTGGGGCTGGTGGAGTTCTGGAGGAGGCCTGTCTCTGGCTGAGAGAGGGGCAGTTTGGACAGAGTATGGGAGGACGAGGATGTGATGGGCAGCGTGGATGTAGACAGATCGCTCTCTGAAGACTTAGAGCTCTGATGGTGGAGGAGGGATGAGGAGGAGTGGGCGGGGAGAGTGCTGCTACTGTAGTGAATCAGGGAAGACCTGTAAGGAAGGGGAGAGTGAAAATGCATTATACTGTAAATAGTGGCGGGGTTAAGGACATATACTACTAACGGCTAACATGGGGGGTTCAATTCAGAGCTTGAGATGTCATGTCATTACCAGCTAAGTAAAGTGGCTGGGGTTCATGCTAATGGAAAACTGACCTTCGTGTTCCAGCGTTGGACAGGCCACCATCTGAGTCACTGTGATTGACAGCTGTCCTGTCTGGAGGAGGTGGTTGAGCCAGTGGAGGCTCAGAGGAAGTGGGGGTGGGCGGGCCTGTTAGTCCGTTTGTCATTGGCTGAGCAGTGTAGGAGGGCGGGGTTTGGACCACTCCTGGATATAAGAGTGAAGGAGAGAGTTGAGTACGGTAAAAGGTCACTGCTGCGTGGATAGATCACTTTCAGATGAGAATAGATGGCAGAGAGATTAAGTGAAATATGAAATGTTTTTCTTGTGGACATTTAACAAAGTCGGCGTCCAACATGTTAAACACACAAAGAGGTCAGATCAATGATGTTCAGATTGGATGTTTGGAATTTGATATGGATTCATGTTACTGTAGGTTTGTTCACTTTTGTGTGGTGGACGGCAACCTTGCGTGCTGCCGTTGGTGTCCGTTGTGCAGCTGTAGGTGAGGTGTGTCAGACCTCGGCTCAAGTTGGGGGTGTTGGAGGGCTCGCTGGGCGTCTGTGGCTGTGGGAGGAAGTAGAAATTGAAACACAGGGCGAGTGATGGAAAGTAATTAAATTAAAACAGCTGAGATTAGACCTGGTTTGCCCACAGGGATACTTACTGTCTCCAGGCTCTTTTTGGGACAGCCATCAGGGTTGTAGAGCATCGGGTACCCTCTCCTCAGCACCACGTCGACACTTTGACCCATGGGCACAGACTTCAACATCTCCACTACCTCTTTATGAGAGCGGCCCAGCACACAGGTGTCATTGATGTAAACCAGTATGTCGGCTGCAGGTGACAGACTACAGGTTATCATATTATAATATATCTTAATTATTTAAACAAGATTAAATAATGTCATCAGCTTTTGCTAACTTTTGCTTGTGTGTGACAGCACTGACAATGGAACAGTGACATGTGACCGTGTGACCATGTGACACGCTTGCAGGTTACAACTATAACATGATGTGAGAACCTTTGACATTAGTGAAGAGGTCTCCTGAAAAGTTAGTGGAAACCAATGGAAAAACTGTAAGTAACTTGTCCTGCAAATGTTCAAATGCCTTATGTATAGTCAAGTGTAACGCCTGTTCTTCCTATTTGTTTTTTACACTATGCAGATTTATGGAACATTCACATATATTGTTATCAAGAAGCAGGACCAAGACTACACAGATGCAAATTAGGTAAAAGAGGCTGGAGTCAGGTTTGCGAATTATTTTCAGTGTGTTTTCAATATGTTCAAATATAATTTTTATAGTGTTCAGAAGTGAGTCTACCTGAACACGGTGCTCTTGTGTTCACAATCTCTTAATTTTCTGAAATTGGCAGAGGAAATTAAGTAGATTTTTTACTTGGGTGATAAGAATTTGTTGTATATGTTTTCTGAATTTTATAATATATCTGAGAATATAGGTAATTATGGATTGCGTTACCTGCATCTAACAGGAAAACACAGCTAATGTGCAATTTTATCAAATACTAATGGATATGAGAGTGAAGGACAGATGAGACAGAAATAGTTTTCTGTGTGTTTTTATGCTAAATTCCCTTGACACAAATTACAGGCCATAAAAACTGAAGGGTAAATTTTTGCAAGCACAGGAATCCCAGAGGTTCCTACTGCTATGAATGGATTTAAGGTTGAGGCTTAACCCTCAAGTTCACCCCCACGTCAAATCTAGTTCTCACTGTTTGGTATTCAGGACTGTCCTAATGTCCTAATGTCCTAATGTGGACAACCTGGTTCTCTGCATTAGTTTCTTAGTGTGATCCAAACTACATCTAAGCCAAAAGACAAACACTTTGACCTTCTGTTGGTGTCACTGGTCTGTGGTTTCACATCCTGGGTCCAAGTTATTAACAACAATCATTTAATTTATTAGTTAAAACAGGTGGTCGTAGTGTGTCCACTGAGCAAATCCTGTTTATTTTAGTGTATTTTAATGTGCAGACTAAATCCACATCAAACACACTGACCTGATAATAAACAATCCATTCATGCTGTAGCTTTTCCTCCATTTTCTTTTTAATACTGACAGTGATTTTTGTTTCTGCAGGCTGGTGAAACTCTTGCACTTTCCCATGGGATATGATGAATGTGTGCGCGTGCGTGTTACATTCCTGACTATTTATCCTCAGTGCACATGAGCAGGTCCGACTGTGGGAGAGAAAGGCTGCCTGTGTCAGGCAGATTAAAGTGTGTGTATCTGTGTGTGTGTGTGTATGTGTGTGTGTGTGTGTGGATTAGTGAGATTGTGTCCCCCTGAAAAATAAAGAACTGCGAAACAGCAACATAATCCTCCGGAGAGGAGTGGGGCGAGAGACTACTCTCATATGAGCCGCAGACAAACTGACTTCATTAAGTGCTGCACTGCTGCAAATAAACAGAGGTAAGACAATACCTTAAGTGCATAATAAGGTAAAACTCATTCAACAGATTTGTCCCTCACTGTAAGTACAGCACTGTGGAATATTTTCTGTTAGAGAATCATTCTATTACTTGTCCACAATCAAGATATGTGTCCATTTTGTTCTGAACCTCTAACCTAAATGACCCAGTGTTCCCTCAGCTGAAGAACAGATCATTAAAGTTACCTTCGACATCGTGGTAAGCTGTCAGATGGTGAAGGCCCGCCCACTACCCTGCTTCTGATTAGCCCACCCTGATATTCTCCTCCAAACTCTAACCAACCATCACCCTTCTTGTTGGTCAAATGTGATTTATAATGATATAAGGGAGTGTAGGATAAGCTGTAATCGTACCTGTGGTAAGTGAGGCCGGTCCTCCAGGTGTGACACTGTACACCTGTAGAAACTCTCGGGGGCGACTTCCTCCAACGATGTTAAAGCCGAAACCTCGAGGACCTTTAGAAAGGCGAGTGTGGATGGAGTAACCCCTCAGCTGACTGGGCTGCTCTGTGAACTCTGGGACTGAGAGCACAGAGGACAGGGGACAGAGTCAGCGAGACAGCAGGAGGGGACAGTACAGCAGACAGTACTTTAAAGGTTAAAGGTTAAAAACCTCAACCTGAATCAAACTGTGATAAGAACAGCTGGACACAACAGTAGAGAATGTGTAGAACTAAAATCAGCAGTATTTTGTTATTATGTCTGTGAGCCTCTGCTTCCCCCTGTTGGCTGCTGCTTTACTAATTAAACTTTTCAGCAAAAAAAACAACAAAAAGACAGCAAAGAAACAATGAAAATATTTAAATGATATCATAATCAAAAAAAGAGAAAATGAATGACATCACATTAATTACACTTCTTTAGATGGAATTTCTTACTCTGAAAATAGATTCAACAAACTTATACTTGGCCTGAAAACAAATGAAGAATAATGCTGATGTTAAACACTGACTTTATAATTCACTAAACCTAAAACTTTAACAGACTCGAGACTGTGACAAGTGACTTGAGATAATCAATTAACTGACTGATGAGTCATGCAGACTCACGTTCCGTCGAGGAAGTCGTCTCTTTGTTCTGAGTTCTAGGATCCAGCCAGCTGGTCGTCTTTGACTTGTGACTGAAACAGAAACACCATCATCATGTGTCTGGTCACGGTCATGGGGAATGAATTGTGGATAAAGCAGGAAAACTGGTGTAGCATTTCACCGGTTTTTGAATTTGTATGTTGATGTTTAACTCCTTTGTAAACTTGGTAAAGTTTAAGCTGACATTAAATTCTAATCAGCACAGTACAGAAAAAAGCCGGTTAATGATGTTGAAGTAATTGAAGATAATGATAATGATGTGATAATGATACACACTCAATGTAGTACGGCTCTCCTGAATCACTGAAGGCTAGCTCCCAGTTTTCAGGCAGTGGACCACCTCCTCCTCCTCCTCCTCTTCCTCTTCCTCTCCCCACTCTTCCTCCTCCTCTGTTCTCCATTTCCTCCCGACTGCCCACAGCTGATTCCCATGACTGGCTAAGAGGCAGGGTGGTGGGTGGGGCTCCAGCTGAACCTGCTGATGAAGAATAAGGACTCACCTTCATGACCTGAGCTCATGTATCAGGTTCATTAAGTTTTACATTGTACAGTAAATCAGGTTTCTGCTGTAGTAATCTTCACTGTCAATTCAATGAGGTATTACAATAGTACTCAGTAGTGCAGCAAAGCACTAAAGTAGCACTGTGACTGATTGCATTTGAACAACTACAGCGGTACTCTTTTATTGCAGTAACTTCCTTGGGCTGTGCATTAATGTACTATGTTTAGTTAGTTTTCCGTGTAAATGTGTGTGTGTTGTGAAAGTAGATGAGAATAGAAACACTACAGTTAAATAACATGAGAGAATAATTACCAGACAATCCACTGTCCTCCTCACTGTTGCTTCCCTCCTCCACTGCTTTCTCTAGGTTACTCAGAGACTTGCTCCTTGTCCTGAAGTTCCGCAGCAGGTTTCGATGCTCCTGGTACGTGATTGGTGGACTCTCTGGACCGATGTGGACAGGACGAGGCGTCCCGTAATAGTTCCCTGTGATTGGAAGAAGAAACAAAAACAGGTGGGTAATTTGACTGTAGTGCTCAGGTCAACACTTTTTTTAAATCATGTGCATGAAAAGCCTTTCAGAATAGTGACAGCAGGCTATGTGTGGATATGTGTTGAAAACAAATAACCATGCAATTAAAAATATTTATCTCATCAAACACTTTCAAGAAGTGTTACTGCACTTATTGCAGGATTTTTAATGAAACTATTGCTTAGTTTGTAGAAGAAGAAATAAAAGATTGCACTAAAAACCTATGTACATGTTTTACACTGTGAAGTCTTGCAAAATGTATGTTTCCTTTCGTAAATTTTAAAATTATGCTGGAATAGTGTATAATAAGTTCTAGAAAAGACAAAACCTGACCGTTTAAAATGATATTGGCTTGTAGCATTTAAATATGTTATATTAAATTATACTAAAACCTATAGAGGTAATTGCAAAATGTGGCTTTGTTGAGTTTTAGCAGGAAGTGAAAACATTGAAATCTTTCAAATTAAAATGTGCAGGACTATATGTCAGAACAAAACATTTAATTTTTTCATTTAGTAGTTCAACATAGATATTTACGAGTAAATTCATCTTCTATTTTGGTCACATTAATCCCATCAGATTAATACTATGTGTGTGCAGGGGTGAAGCAGGTTTGGTTTTTGATTTTGGAAGGATTACAGCAAGAAAATCCTCTTTCCACCCCATACACTGTTAAAAAAAAAATCACCACCAGTCCCCATATTTACTCTACACTGTCAAAAACAGTCATTAAATATTATCGATGATCAGCATATTGTTTGTTTTTAATAAAGGGCCAGTACGCTCTATTTTACACCCGTGTTTCTGTGGGTGAACTGTTTTTTCTTACCTTTGAACTTGCCGCTCTCCAGCAGAGCTCCAGACTCTTCCAGAGAGAAAAACTCCTCGATGGACACAAAGTTGTAGTCCACACCTGAAATCTCCCCATCTCGAGGCTGCCTGGTTGTACCTGTGGGGAGGACACGATAATGGCAACAGACAGTTACTCTCATTTAATGACTCAGAGACAACTCAGAACTGAAAGTAAACTGTTTGTGTGTCTGTGTGTCTTACAGGGCACAGCACGCAGATACAAGTTCTCCCTGATGAGCTGCTGCAGCTGACTGTCCATGGACCCTGGGGTGAAACACTTGCTGAGGTACAACCTGAGGTCCTTACAGAGAGACGAACCTGGGACACACACAGGAAATAATGTAGTGATGTCATACAATGCCAGAGGGAATTTAACTGTGATAATTGCACTTTACTTGATTGTCATGACCGAAATCTGCTTCGACTGTAAACTGATCGACCCACCCGCTCTGCTGTTGCCACATTTAAACTTGTCCACTGACCTGGCGAGACAGTCTTGATTCTGATTGGGTGAGGACAGGAATTGAGGACTCCTCTCACATCACCCAGGGTCATCCCTAAAACAGGTGTCCCTCCGATCTCTAGGATGATGTCGCCCACTGTGGTCCCGCCCCCAGGGGCTGCAGTGACAAAAGGGAACTCGCCGTAGTCAGCCCCGCCCCCAATCGCCAGACCCAGCTCTCCTGAGCCCCCGCCAAGCGGGACGAAGCTCTCCTGCACCTTGAGGCAACAGGTGAGAGACATAACTCAGTTTGATTTCATGACAGATAATTGATGCTGTTGCAGGTGAGACTCTGGAGTTAAGGTTGTTACCTTGGAGCGCCAGTGCAGCTTCTTCACCGTCGCTTTAGACATGGCTGCCGAGCTGCAAACAGGAGACAAACATATCATCACAAGGTACAGAGGCTACACAAGGTGCCGCTCGCACAAATTTAACATTCAATTCCATTATTAGATGTAAAGGTTATCTGTAAACACCTGATAAATCTGTAAGCACTGGGGGCCTGTATTAATAAAAGTTCTGACACGCTCAAACCATCTTGGTTCCGTTCAAATGAAACAATATTTGTGATGTAGTCATTTTGTGTCATAAACTTTCTGGAACAGTAAAACACTTTGAGTCATCTTTAAAAATAGTTTTTCTCACTGTACCCCTGTAAAGATCCTGTGGAAATGATGAGTGATTTTCCAGTGATCTGATTTGACAGTAGTTTGGTTGTTACTATCATGAATGTAAATTTACCCATAAACACCTGACTGATGAACGTGTGTCCCTGTGAACTGTGAATGATCATGTCAAACTCAGACCCCTCAGACATGTTCATTCTGCCTGTATGCGAATTTGTCTCCTAGCAACAGTAAAATGTTAAATCAGCAGAGAACTACTTCCTCCTTCCTCTCTGAGTGTTTGAGACCTGTTCCCAGTTCCACTGTCAGCTCATCAACTCACTGCTTCAGTCACACAGAACAGCAGATGGTCGACGGCGGGGAGACACACACACACACACACACACACACACACACACACACACACACACACACACACACACACACACACACACACACACACACACAGAGCCAAAACAAACATACACATCCAAACACACACATACACAAAATACAGATTGAAAAATCTGAGACTAAATACAAATATAAGTGAGGCACAAAAACAAGGTTAGGACGCTTACTGGGAATGAGGAGAGGAAATAAAATAAGAGGTAAAGGAAAAGAAGGCAAAATGGAGAGAGAATGAGGAAAATATAGAGGAGGAGCTAAAGAAAGAGAATGAGGGAAAGAAGAGGATGAGGTAAAGAAAGAGAAGGCTTACCGCCCTCTCTTTCTTAGAAGGAGAAGAGGATGTAAAGGAAGAAGGGAGAGGGTGAAGAGAAGAGGGGGTAGGAAAGGAGAGGAGGAGGTAACAAAGATGATGAGAAGGGGGTGGTGTGGAGGTAAAGAACAGGGGATGGGTAAGAAAGAAATATAAATGTAAAAAGAAAATCAACAGGAATAAGTAAAAAAGATGCAAGGATGTAAATGAGGGGAGTTAAACGAGAAAAGAATGTAGAGGAGGAGCAGAAGGAAGTTGGAAGGAGGTAAAGAAATAGGGGTGAAGATGGAGCGGTGGAAGTATATGGATATGTAGTATATGGAATAAGAGTAGTAAAGGGGAGATAAAAAACACGATGAGCAGGTATAGAAGGAGAGGAGGAGGTTAGGAGGATCATGAGAACATAAATAAGGAAGTAACGAAGCATCTTTGAGCTCTGTTTGGATGACGAGTTTGTTGCATCTCTCAGTTGGAGACAGGAAGTGATACAGTGGAGAATAGAAACACATGTTGCCGTGTCCTGTCTCACTCCCTTGTCACTTCCTATCTGTCATTTCATTCCTTAGCTTGTCAAAATAAAAGACTGACGCTGTCGTGCGTGTGTGTGTTGTACCTCACTCATATTTCTGTTGGTTTCAATCCTTAAATCCTCAATCTCACACTACACGACCCTGTGTTCTTCCTCTATCGGTTCTCGTTCACGCTTTCTCTCTCTGTCCCTTGACCCCACTCTCCCTCCCTCCCTCCCTCCCTCCTCCTCTCCATACCTGTCACTCTCTTTCTCTCTTACCCTCCCTCGGTCCCGCCCTCTCTGATAAGGCTGGTCAGAGTACAGGCTGTGATGTAAGTCTCAGTGTGTTTAAGGCGTGAACTGTGTTCCTCGCTTTATGTGTTCTGTTTACAGGAATGTGTATGTGTGTGTGTGTGTGCGTATGTGTGTGTATTGATAAACTGATGGGGTCTCGTGAAAGTCTCATGTCCTTGATGTTTATACTGGACATTTACAGTCAGGTGACAACAGCTAACGCTTAATCAAAAACGTAGAATGTCCTAATACAAATAAATATGAAGGACACCTGGATTGCCCACTGGTGGCAGTACACAGAGTGCTCCGTTTACTCTGTGCTCTGCGCATTCTGCATACTATACAGTACACTTCTGTATATTGTAGTTTGTGTACTGTGCACTGTGTGTACTCTGAGCTCTGTATAGTAGTACTGTATAGTACTGTGTACTCTGTTTTCTTTGTACTATGTTCTCCAAGCTCTGCGTACTCTGTAATCTCTGTACACTGTTCTCTGACCTCTATGTTCAGCACCGACACAGTACCAACAGTCTCACAGGAGAAAATAACAAGCATGTGCTCATGAATTAATAATAATTAAGTTCCGTGTATTAATTTGCTCTGGATTTATTTAATCCAGTCGCTGGGGTAAACACGTTTAATTTGTTGCAGCAATGGAGAGTAAATTGACAGCTCTCAGTTCTGTTTTATGCTGAGCAGGTCATATGTAGGTCAGTCACAGACAGAGGGCCTCTGGACAGGAGTCTTCACTCTGCCCTCATTCGCTTTGTTTTTATGTCCAAATAAATGTAACCTATTTCCCATCCTCTCAGTGTGCATGCGCATGTGTGTGCGTGTGAGACATTTCGGTGTTGTTAATTAGGCTACAGCTCTACAGTGTGTTTTAAATTAGCATCCTCTCATTAACGTTATGATACTTGCAGCTGTTCTCAGTTTGCCTACTTCACTATTTTCAACACACTGTTTTCTCACCGTCTCAACTACACCCAGTGACAGAAACTACATGTGCATTTAAAAACCCCCATCTGACAACATGCTAATTATGAATGAATATAAAGCATCATTCAGTCGCAGTTATATTTCCTGTGGGACCTGTTTGATGCTGTGTTGCTGTCCAGAAACCTGACAGCTGATTAGAGTGGACAGATCTGGGACATGGAGACTGTGGAGACCTTATCTGAAGATACTTCCTCCCCGGTGGTGTGGATGTTCTGGTTTGATGTCACAATGTTAGATGACTTAAGTCCCATAAGACACAAAAACAACAGTGTTAAATAAGACGAATAAACATGAAACATGATATAGAGACTAAACCTGCACAAGTAAATCTCCTGACACATGACGCAACGCATGACGAGAAGCACCAGTGGAGGTGAAGTGGAGAACAGGTGCTAACATCTCTGTTTCTGATTTTTTTTTTTACAGTGTGATGCCATTGACGTGTCTCTGAGGGCCGATCATCCGAGAGAGATGTCTTCAGACAAGTGTCATCACCTCAGGTGTCTCTGATCCCAGGTCCTACATTGTTGTGGCGGTGAGTCACTGCAAGTCTCATTCTTTATTCTTTATTTCCTTAGTTGTTGTGAGTGCTGACTGGCCTTTCATTACATTCCTATGTGAGTTTCACCAATGTGTCACCTGCCGGACAAACATTAACCAGAGGGGAAAACATTCCTCCTTTGTGTTTACCTGTTTCGTAGGTCGCTCGTCCACCAGATTAAAATATTCCTACTGGACCGAGAAAGGACAATCACAAAAAGAGTCCTGATTAAAAAGTTCTTGTAAGTTGAGTTGCTGTTAGTTCTGGGAAAAGTTCTCAAACTTCTTCAGGAGTTTTCATCAAGTTTAACTGGTGACTCTCAAGATGTTTACTGAGCTCTCTGCGCTCTCTTCCAGGAGATCAAAGATCCAAGTCTCCTGGAGGGACGACTCGACATCCTGACGTTTATACTCAGCCTTCTTCATGAGAAACACTGGGAGGTGGACATCAGCTGCAGTTTCACCTCCTTCTCCGTCTGTCCAATACACCTCCTCATCCATGAACTGTCCACCACCACCTCTTCCTCCTCCTCTAAAATGCACTTCTCACATCCTCCTGTGTAATACACCTCTGTCTTACTGTACACACCTCCACCTTTTTCTAATGAAGCTGTGCCTCCTCTGAGCACCTCCTCTGTCTCCTCTCATCAACTCCTCTCGGTGTCTCCTCTCAGAACATCCTCTTTGTGCTCAACAGTTACAGTACCACCATAGTGTCAGGTCCGTCTTGTATGAAGTGTGGTGGTGAAGCGTGAAGTGCACACATCAGTGTGATAACAACCAAAATCACACCATTCACGAATGCACCAGCTCCTCAGCACAGTACTGGACTCCTCATCTCCAACACACCTCCTCCAGCTCCTGCTGCTTCATTACCAACGGGTCAGAGCAGACAAAGAGCAGCTTCTATAGCGCAGATCCAGCTGCTGGCCACCATGTAAACACACACACACACCGAGTCACTACACTGATCCCACAACAGCTGCTACTTTACAGATGTGGTTTTACAGGGTGACAGATGACACCTTCACACACACACACACACGGTGGTGGTGGTGGTGATGATGATGGAGGATGGGACCGACAGCGTGCTGCTCCTCAGTCCAGGCAGCAGGCTGCGCGTGTCGGCTGTGAATCTGCTGACAGCGCCGTTTGTTCCTGCGGGATTCACAAACACGCGCCTGGTGTCTCGTGCTGCACAAACGTTACCTTCATAATTCAGCCGTCGTCCCTCCGGTTCTTCGGCACCGCGCGACGCGTCGTTTCTCCGCGCTGCTTAAAATCCTCTCCGGGCTTTTAGCGTACTGATCGATCCCTCGCTGCTGCCGCTAACGCTGCGTGCGCGCGTGCGTGCGCGCACAACGACAGTGCGCATGCACAAGTGACAGTGCGTGATGTCCACTGCAGGTAAAAAATGCAAAGCGCTGAAATGTGTAAGAGCACACGTGCACGCAATTCTCTCGAATTCTCGTGTGTGTGTGTGTGTGTGTGTGTGTGTGTCCGCAGGTGGCTTAATCGAGCTTTACTACACAGTGTGTGAGCAATGATGACTCAATGTCTCTCTACCGTCATCCTCTCTCTCTCTCTCTCTACCCTAGAGGCAATAAAGGAAAGAGAAAGTGATGATTAGTGAAGTATATCCACCTCTCTATGTGCGTGTGTGTGTGTGTGTGCGTGCGTGTGTGTATGCTGGGGGCGGTACTGCAGGAAGTAAAGGGAAGGAACTGAGGGAGCTCCACCTTCAGAGGGAGGAGTCAATGTGATGGGGGTTATTCTATTCAGGCTGACATCAGCGTGTGTGTGTGTGTGTGTGTGTGTGCGCGTGTGTGCGCGCGTGCGTGTGCGTGTCTGTTTCGGCGGATACGTTGCCCTCTGGTGGTCAGTCCCAACCCTACGTTCTGTGTTCATTTCTCGTGTTAAGAGTTTCACCGAATTTTTGATCTCCGCATTTTTCATTATCTCTATGTCTATATGTCCCAAGATATTCTGACACTGCAAACGTGAAATGTTTTACTTAAATCCATCATTTAATCCATTGTCAATTATCAAATGAATGAATGAATAGTTTGATTAATTTTGATTTACACACTATTCACAAATCATGGTTCTTTCAACTCCGCTTTTCCTTTTCCTTTCCCTTTATAATATCTTGTTGTTCCACCATTATCCATTATCCTCATCCCCCCATCTCTCTCTCTGTCTCTCTCTCTCCCTCTCAACCTCTGTACATGCAGATGGTGTACAATTCCATTTTATCCAGGAGGGGGCAGCAGAGGCCTGTTCATCACCTGAGGGGTGAGGTCATTCACAGAGGATTATGGAAGCAAAACATCCCCTTTCTTTGACCTGGATGGAAATTG
Organism: Trinectes maculatus; assembly: GCA_016785345.1. NCBI lineage: Eukaryota > Metazoa > Chordata > Actinopteri > Pleuronectiformes > Achiridae > Trinectes > Trinectes maculatus. The sequence continues at coordinate 821,588 of JAFBJQ010000447.1, forward strand.
ATTTATAAAGTAAGGATGACACCAGGCTTTATGTTTTAAACTGGCTATAACACAGAGTCAGGACAGAGACCGAGTTTAGGTCAGTGGTGGCTGCTCATATACAGGTTTTTAATCTCAAACATTAGTAACTCACAGGAGATGACAACAAAATGTAAAAAAGCAGCATGTCTAATATATAGATCAAAACAGTGAAAACAATGAGGAGGAAGTTGATGAAATGTATCTACTAAACAGCATGTTAATGGCGATGAGGCAAGTTTAATACATTTGTTAAATAGAACTTGATGTTGATTAAGGTTCACACTTCTCCTTTTTAATAACACATACACGGACAGTGACATTTTGACATTTTACTAATTTCAGATAGGGGAATTTATTATGTTGTTTTTTTATGTGGTTTTTTGTCAAATTGTACTGAAAACAGAGTCAATTTTTTTTGATAAATGAAGAGTCATTTGGTTTTATCATCAGTTTGTGATGGTTGTGTGTTTCCATGGAAACCCAGCGATGATGTTAATTGATGTTCTGACTGATCACTGGGTCCAACAGTGACGGTTCTAATGACTAATGTTAGTATCGCTCATGTTTTTTTACATTTCTGCAGCACAAAAAGACATAGGATGAGTAAGTGAGCCATTTCTTTGCATTGTTTTTATTTTTTTAATTTAATATTCTATTTTGATGAAAACAACAGCCATTAGGGAGAAAAGAGAAAAGAGGCAAATCCTCTGTGACTCCAGCAGCAGGATTATGGACGGCTTAATATAGAAGCTTAGTGACACACGCGCGCGCACACACACAGGCACGCACACACAAACACAAACACACACACACACATACACACACACACACTGAATTCTGCCATGACTTATTTGAGGTAGATAGATAGGAGATAGATTGTATTTGTATGAATAGACAGAGGAGGAAAGGACAGTGAAACAAGAAGGTAAACAGAAAAGATTCCGAGACTTTATGTTAAGGATGAAAATAAAGTCTCCATTAACCTATAGGTTATACACTGTCATACAGTGTGTGCACATGTCTTGCTATGGTTGTGAGGACATGGACAGGTTTATAACTTGGTTTCATTGACAGACACGGGCTTAGGTTAAGTAACTGTGTTACAGCTGTGTTATGTCTATGAGCATCCACTCAAATATAAAAAGATAAGAATGTGTGTGTGTCTGTGTCCTTCACACGTTATTAAAGCTGGAACTCTTCACCTCTGTCTGGCCAGTGAAGGTCAATAATTCCTCATCATCCTCTCAGAGCTTCAATTTACCTTCAAGTGGTCCCTGGTTATCTTGCACTAGGCAGCTGGTGTATGTCTCTGCTGGTCTCTTCTGGTTCTCTGCTGGTATTTCGGAGTTTCAAGCATTATACAGGCTTTTTAAAAATGTTTTATAAGACTATATTTTTAATTTTTTTTCTCCCATAATATAATGTTATCCAATTCTCATATAAACAGGAAACTGTAATATTTGTCATCTTATTTGATTTAGTTTGGTCCATATTCAACATGCTAACATGAAGGGGCGGGGTTTTATTTTGACATTTACTGAAGCCAGCCACCAGGGGGTGATCCAGATGTTCTAGCCTAAACTGATGTGTTAGCCATCATAAAATGACCTGAACAAGAGAAGGAAATGTTTTCTTAAACATTTAATATGTTATTTCCTGTCACCATCACCATAATAATTAGAGGCAGCAGATGTTTCTGTTTTGTTAGAAATGAATCACATTTTTATCCTCCGTGCCTTTAATTCTCCATCCAGCTGTCCTCCCCTTTAACACGGAGGAGCTTTTTTCTGTATAATCCCCAATTGGGAGAGAGCGAGAGAGAGAGAGAGAGGGAGAGAGAGAGAGAGAGAGAGAGAGACTGATGGGCTGACGGGGGGTTTAGATTAGTGACTTGAAGCTGTAACAGAAGCTGAATTCGTCTCTGGATTTATTTGAACTCCGGCGTTTTTTTCTCTGATCAGATGAGAATTAATATAATAGAATAAAATAATCAACCAGCATCAGCAGCAAAAAAAAGAAAAAGAAAAAAAGAGATAGACGTGAAAGCGCTGACAAGAAAAGTTGTTCCTGTTTGTGATTCGACAGAGGAAGCCGATGGGACTCTGATCAAACTAATGCGGATCGATTCAAGATGATTGTCGGTGTTAGGAGCTGAAGGAAAAGCAGCGCAGATGTACGAGGAGAGCCGCGAAGGTCAGAAGTTTCTCTTTTGTCTTCACAGCAGCTGCTTGAGATTGACATTATAATCATTAATCAATATACAGTTGATTATTAATCGATCAAGAAATCGTCTGCAGAGACAGTGAGACAGTGAATGTAACTTAATGACAACAAAAAATAAACAAATCCGACTGCATTTTTATTTTGAAAAACAAAATAAAACTAACTGTTTTAAAGAGCTCTTCGCCATATCGCAGTCTTTATTGGGTAGTGGTGGCCCCCGCCTTATGTCAACATGGAGAATGAAATTCATGTCAAAATTATTCAGTTTAGAATTTATTTACCTAAAAATTTCAGTTTATAACCAAGATATCAAATGCGTGACTCTGATTTGGATTCTGTCACTTTGGGACACTGACACTGAATTGATATACAGTATTTCTCTGTTTGTCCTATGCACATTCTGTTATTTTGAATTTCAGTTCATTTTCATCATTGTGTGGAGCAGCTTCAAGAGTTACAGTGCATCAGTAGAAAAAACAATCCATATATAGTATTTAATAATATAATGTTATGTGATGTGATATATATTGCCAGTCAGTGTAAAGTGTGTTCAATCAATCAATTAAATTTTATTTGTATAGCCCAAATTGCAATTTGCCTCATAGGGCTTTAACAAAGAGTACAGGGTGTGACATCCTGTGACCTACACCCTCAACAAGGGTGAGGAAAACTGCCAAAAAACCTCTTTTAACAGGGGGAAAAAACACAGAAACCTCCAGGAGAGACTCATGTGAGGAATCCCACTCCCAGGGATGGACATAGTGCAATGGATGTCACATGTACACAACACATCAACAAAATGAGAGAGAGAGAGAGAGCTAAGGCACTGTATGACTGGTTGTTAGCATCATTATACAAGTAGATTAATATAATACAATACAATACAATACAATACAATACAATACAACACAATACAACACAATACAATACAATACAATACAATGTACTATACTATACTATACTATAATATAATGGTTGTAATGGTGCGTTGAGTGCTGAGTCCGGGTCCTGCAGCTCCGGAGCATGTTCCACGATCAGCTGCCACCACAGTTGATGGTCCATAGAAGTGGCTGCACCTGGTTCTGGAACAGTGGAGCACAAAGGCTCCAGAGAAGAGGGTGAATTAGTAAGGTGCATTAATAAGACATAGATATAATGATATGATGTACGGTAGATGGAAGGAGGGAAAGCAGACAGAGGAAGAGAAGGATAAGGTCTAAATGTCCCCCAACAGTCTAGGCCTATGGCAGCTTAACTAAGAGCTGATCAAAGATGGACCTCGACCAGCCCTAACTATAAGCTTTGTCAAAATGGAATGTTTTAAGTCTGCTCTTAAATACTGAGAGGGTGTCCCCCTCCCTGACTGAAGCTGGGAGATGATTCCACAGCAGAGGAGCTTAACAGCTGAGGGCTCTGGCTCCTAGTCTGCTCCTATGGATTTTTGAAATTGTAAGTAAAGCTGCGTTCTGAGAGCGGAGTGCTCTATTAGGATGATATAAGATTATTAAATTTTGTAGGTACGTTGGTGCCATACCATTTAGAGCTTTGTATGTGAGTAGAATGATTTTGAATTCAATTCTAAATTTCACAGGGAGCCAGTGCAATGAGGCTAGTATCTCTTCTCTTGGTTCTGGTCAATACACGTGCAGCAGCATTTTGAACAAGCCGCAGGGTCTTTAAGGACTTAGTGGTGCAACCTGATAGTAATGAATTACAGTAATGTAATGTAATGTAATCTGCATAGTGGTTATGTACCTATACGTTATTTGCCAACAAGCATTAAATATATGAAGAAGACGAACCTCCAACCTCCACCCCTACCCCCTACAGATATATACAGAGACTGACCATAATGATTATCTAGATATAGACAGCGGCCATTGATGCTATGTATCATGTGACACTCGCCTCCATCCACCTTAAAAATTAGGAATACAAGCTGAAGACTGCACACAGATGAAGATGAAGCATAGACTGTAGTGAATTAGACATTTTCTGAGAATGATGCCTGCCTCACTCACTCACTCACTCACTCACTCACTCACTCACTCACTCACTCACTCACTCACTCACTCACTCACTCACTAATCCTTCTGATCCTGATGAAGGATCACCTTTAGCTCACTGAACTAAGATGGTCTCCTCTGAAATTCTGATAACGTTGGTATGGAAATGACTATTCGCAGGTTACATCACTTGGTAGCACGGCAACAGAGATAATCGGCCCTCTGGTTTAAATGAAGCTTATATCAGCTTTATTTTAAGCGAGCCGGTGTTTGATCTTGATCAGTTTCCTTCTCTCTTCTTGTAACAGATCCACCATTGTAGAGCATCACTTGATTACAATGAAGATCTTTTTATGTGGTCACAATTTATTTACCTGTTGTCTGGGTTATGCTATACAGCTTCTTCTGTGTGTGTGTGTGTGTGTCAGAGAGAGAGCGGCCCAGTGAAGAACATAAACTACCTCAACATTCATGAAATGAGCTGATGACCTTCCAGCTGGACCAGGCTTGAGGGCAGTGTGATACACACATACACACACTGAAACAGGGCTGTGAAAAGTTAACAAGGCGGACGTGGGTTGTGTGCGAGGAATGGGACGCCCCACTACATTGTACATGCACACACAATGATGTCATGATGATGTGAGCTGACTCGTTATAATTCGGGGATAATTAGTCAGTGGTTCTTCTTGTCCTGCGGGTGAAGTAGCTCCTCCACAGGAATGTGGCCATGTGCACCATTCAGACTGCAGCACATTACTGGATTGAAGTAAAACCTGCTGAGGGACCAGTTCTGGGTTTAGAGCAGGAGACATTTGGTTTTTTTAAATTTGGAAATATTGTCCATCCTGTTACAAGAGACACAGGGCCAGAGCTAAGCCAGGGCCAGGTCATATCTTAGGCCTCAGTCTGATTCTTCTGTTCTTCAGTCATCCTGTTTAAATTATGTCAATCAATCAATTCATGGTCATTAATTCTTCAATTAATGTAGATGAACTGAACACACTGATGTTCTCTATTCTAACCTAAAACACAACATCTGGACAAACCAGCAAGGCATTCTGGGAAACAGGAAATCTGAATGAACGGTCAAGAGTGAGAGAGTCCAGCACTGGTTTATCTGTGTGTTCAGGGTCCTCAGGTACTAACACATAAATCATGGTCCAGATCACACACACACACACATACACAGATACGGATCTAGGTCACAGCTGTTCACTACAATATTTCTGTTTTAACCTCTCCTCTCCTCCCATTGCATGCTGGGAGTTTTGGTGTGTGAATTTGTGGGTGGTTGTGGATTGCAGAGCTCCAAAATGAATGGGGGAAAATATTGAATAACATATTGTTTTTATCAGTTTTCTGTGCATATGAATATATTAGTATTTTTGTAGCACCGAACATGCCGTTTTATTTGTCACGTGCACAGTCACACATGGTACAACAATGTGTTGTTGTACCTGCCTCCATAGAATAGAAGTGTTTTTTTTAAGTAAAAAGATAACATAATGGCAATAAAATAAAATAAGATAGATGTATATTCTGTGTTCAATTTTTCAATGTTAAAGTAATTAACACATTTTACAAGTAAAGTTAGTCAGTTAATGGTCACAGGTCTCCTCAACATCTGAAGCTTCAATACTTACACCATCAGGAGCCACTGCTGCTAACGGTTAGGAGCTCCTCCCTTGTTGTTGATTGAACATTAAAGTGATTGAATTTAAAGTCTGTCACTGTGTGCAGGTGCTGGTCGTAATGGCTACACCAAAGCAGTGGATGGCGAGGAGGGAGGTGGGGCGGAGGAGGAGGAGGGGGACGAGGGGGATGGAGAGAGAAAAGGAGGAGATGAAGAGAGGGATGCAGAGTGGGATGAAGAGCTGGATGGGGAGAATGAGGGAAGTGCGGGCATGACGAGGACTGACACCCTTCACTCGACCACGAGTTCAACTGGAACACAGAGGAGGAAAGGACAGCATGCTAAGAAACAGGTGAGACAAAGAGACAAGTATAGGTACTTTGTCCAACACGAATCAAAATAACTGACTGATCCTGTCATTTGGTTCCAGATGATCATGTGATGATCATGATGATGATCTCGATCTTCTTCCTCTTCAGGTGCAGGGGAGTAATCAGGTCCAGCGAGCTCCTCGAGCATTATTCTGCCTGAGGCTCAACAATCCAATCAGACGAGCTGCTCTCTCTATTGTTGAGTGGAAGTATCCTTTACTCAGACCAGTCATCTCTCGGCTTTATTCCAGCTCTGTTAACTCTTCTTCTACCTGAAGGGCAATTTGCACCCTTGCAAACTGTCGCAGACAATAAGTCTCTTTCCAGAGCTTCCTTAACCCATCTCTCAGACCATTTGATATCTTCATACTGTTAGCCATCTTTGCCAATTGTGTTGCTCTGGGAGTTTCCAAACCATTTCCTGAAGATGACTCCAACTCCACCAACCACGACCTGGTGAGAGATACAACACTATTTACTACACGACTGCAAAACATCACAGCTACACAGCTATATAGTCAGATAACAATCAGCTAAACTATTCAGCTGCACAAATACATAGCAACACAACTATTCAACTACACCACAGATACAAATGTACTTATTTACTTTATGGTGGATATAAAACCTTCACTGTGATCACAGCTGTCGAGTTGAGTCTCATCACCCCCTCAACTGTGGATGCCACTGTCTCTCCACCTTCAGTTACAGTTGGACTGTATTCTGTTCATGTAGTCACATTAAATTAAGGTGATAATGCTGCTCACTGCCTTGGTCTGTGCTTGTGTGCGTGTCACATTGTCACATGATGGAAAACAAAACTGATGCAGTTATACATTCAGGTTCTGCTGCTTTACCTTCTTTTCAGGTTAGATAAGCCAGTTTAATATGATACTAATACTAACATACATCCAATAGTTTGGGATTGTGCACAATCCCTTTTTGCAGTATATAACTTTTGCTGATTATTTTTTGTATCCAAATACTTTTTTTCTGTCATTGTGTTATTAGAGTAAAAAATGTGGAAGGTGTAATAGTAACATGTAAGTGTTCACTGTGTGTCAGGAACAAGTGGAGTATATCTTCCTCATCATCTTTACTGTGGAGACCTTCCTGAAGATCCTGGCCTATGGTCTGGTGATGCACCCCAGCTCCTACATCCGCAACGGATGGAACCTGCTCGACTTCGTCATTGTCATTGTTGGGTGAGAAAACACAAGAAAGTTTTTAACCAACATCTAGAGCCAGTTTTGTCTTTAAATGTTATGTATCTATTTAGTTATGGTGATTAAGGTTGCGGGCTAAGGATCTTTTAGGTCAAGGATTAGCCTCAAAGAGATAGCAGAATGAGTCTCTCGCTCGCTCTGTATGTGTGTGTGTGCGTGTGTGCCTGCTCAGCAGTAAATCTGATCTGACTGAAGCAAACTCCACAGCTCCTCTGACCAGTGGAGGAACAAACCCTGCAGCAACGCCACAGTTTATCTTGTTTCAGTGTTTTATGTGTTAAGTGTTTGTGACAGTTCGATGTGATCATTGATATATATATATGTATATGCAAAAAACTGCCACTGTCACAGCACAGTCCACTCTGCATGAACAACTGCAAGTTAACCTCCAATAACCCCTGTGCTAGAGATACAGGATCATAGGTCTGGTTCACACTGAAACCACTGGTGCTGGTTGTTCTACAGAGATGTTGTTCTTCAGGAACACACAGCTCTATGATATTTACCTCCATGATGGAGATAGCAATTTACTGTTTGATAAGCAGTGCTGTACCCCTATGTCTAATTTGTCTCCTATTGTTGTTTGTACAGACTGTTCAGCGTTGTCTTGGAGACAATGACTCATAAGTCTGGGGAGCAGGCAACCACTCATCACACGCCAGGGAAACCTGGAGGTCTGGATGTTAAAGCTCTGAGAGCCTTCAGGGTCCTGAGGCCCCTCAGACTGGTCTCTGGAGTCCCCAGTGAGTTCCTGGACCAGAGTGCATTTGTGTGTTTCTCTTGTATAGTTGCACACATATTATAAGATTAACATGAGTTTCTCAGGTCTGCAGATTGTGTTGAACTCCATCATGAAGGCAATGGTTCCTCTGCTTCACATCGCACTGCTGGTTCTCTTCGTAATCATCATCTACGCAATCATTGGTCTGGAGCTCTTCATTGGACGCATGCACAGGACCTGCTACTACATAGCGACAGGTACATGCCCACGCACTCTAAATATATACACACTCAATAATCAAACCAAGCTTTTCCGTTTGCATAAATGTTTGTTACTATCCAGATACTTTTGTGGAGGACGACCCGGTACCTTGTGCGTTTGCTGGTCATGGTCGTCAGTGCACGGTTAATGGCTCAGTGTGTCGGGGGAAATGGGATGGTCCGAATGGAGGAATCACAAACTTTGACAACTTCTTCTTTGCCATGTTGACGGTGTTCCAATGCATCACAATGGAGGGATGGACCGACGTCTTGTACTGGGTAAAATAAAGTCCATCACACTGTATCAGACAAATTAAGCCCAAGTCACTGGATCATATTGTTTCTTCGAAATATCACATCTTGTCCCAGTCATGTCTTCATATCAAACAATCTCAAGTTCTCATCATTACACTGTCATATTGTCTCATCAGCTCACTCATTGTTGCATCATCTATCATCTCACTGTCTTTACTTGAACTTGTTACTTTGTGTGTACAGATGAATGATGCCATTGGATTTGAGCTGCCGTGGGTTTATTTTGTCAGTCTAGTGATTTTTGGCTCATTCTTCGTACTCAACCTGGTCCTTGGAGTCCTCAGCGGGTTTGGCATCTGTTTCTTTCAAACAACAATACAGCAATACAGAAGCCATGGGTATGTCATGTATGGAATAGAAGTGTTGTCTAAATGTGGTGTGAACTTTGCAGAGAGTTCAGTAAGGAGAGGGAAAAGGCGAAAGCTCGGGGAGATTTTCAGAAGTTGCGGGAGAAGCAGCAGATGGAGGAGGATCTATGTGGATACATGGACTGGATCACGCAGGCTGAGGACATGGATGAACTTGACGAGGACGGAAACTCACGTAAGACAGGGACACATTGTCATAACATTGCATCACAAAGCAACTTAATCCGTAAGAGTGACATCCTCTGTCCTAAACTATAAGAGACAGTGACTGGTCTTACCTGCAGACAATGGACATGTTGGACATCCACCGATTAACATCAGAGATGTCCAGTGTGTGGTGGTGAACTGATGTCCACTGTGTGAGGACAGAAATGTCCTGTGTCTGCCACAATAATGATCAGAATATCTGTGTCTTATCCATGTTCTCAGATCCGTCTCTGGGAGACCTGTCAGACAAGAAGAGAGGGAAGTTTGGATGGTTCAGTCACTCCAATGAGACACATGGTGAAACACACAGACACAACACACACTCACACACCCACATTCTAAAAGTGGAGCCTTGACTACGTCCCTGAAAATAACTGGGTCTGTCTCTGACCCTGTTTCTAATCAGTAGCTAAACTCAATTTCCCTCAGTCTCTGTCTTCACTTCAAACATTATATATTGTAAACTAACAGACGATTAGGTTCAATGTACACATTATATCATATAAAGTAACAAACAGTTTCCTGAACTATACGAACACTGTGTGTTTGATGAAAGGAGATGGTATTAAAATCTGTGTCTCTGTCTCTCAGCCAGTCTTCCTGCCAGTGAAACAGCATCTGAAAACACTGAAAACATAGACGAGGAACACTACAACTGCTGTCAGGCCTGCTGGTAATGCACACGCACAGGAGTCAGCTGCAGTGACATAGCTTTCCATTATGTGTAAACTGATGTGGGGACTCCCTTTTAAACCTGTCAAATCAAAATCACAGTTTTTAACTAGATTCTTAAACAGGAAATGAAAACGTGTCACTGTGTCTGCTTTCAGTGCCCGAGTGATGAAGATCAGATGCTGGTGAGTTCACTGACCATCAGACAGTCAGAGTCACCACAAGGGGCAGTTATGTGCTTTCATATAATAGAAGTATTTAATTACATCACATCTCTCTATATCTGTCAGTCGGATTTTGCGTCGGTGGAATCGTGTCTGTCGTAGAAACTGTCGCACTGCCGTTAAATCTGTGACGTTTTATTGGCTGGTTCTGCTGCTCGTCTTCCTCAACACCTCCCTCAGTGCCTCTGAGCACTACAACCAACCGGACTGGCTGACACAAGTCCAGGGTAACACACACACACACACACACTAGTTGTATACAGCAGATGGTGTTGTCATTATTTCCTATCTTGTTACACAAACATCACATTATGTTGTGAAACGTCAGAGGCCTCGGCTCATATACTCACATCAAATGTCTCCACTCTGCAGACATAGCCAACAAGGTGTTGCTGTCTCTGTTCACGTTGGAGATGCTGTTGAAGATGTACAGCCTTGGTCTTGCTCATTATTTTGTGGCGTTCTTTAACCGCTTCGACTGTTTTGTGGTGTGTGGGGGCATCATGGAGACCATCCTGGTGGAGCTGGACATCATGCCTCCCCTGGGGATCTCTGTGCTGCGCTGCGTTCGCCTGCTGCGGATCTTCAAAGTCACACGGTGAAAAAAAACACACCTTATCCTGACCACGTCATACTCGCCTTATTGATTGCAAAATGTAATACTGACTTCATTGTGTACAGAATATTGAACGGTAATTACATTTGAGCATTGAACATGTCTTCTCATGTCACTCTGTGTCTGCTCAGCCATTGGACAGCTCTGTCCAATCTGGTGGCGTCCCTGCTGAACTCGATGAAATCTATTGCCTCCCTTCTGCTCCTCCTCTTCCTCTTCCTCATCATCTTTGCACTGCTCGGCATGCAGCTGTTCGGAGGAAAGTTCAACTTCGACGAGACACAGACCAAACGCAGTACCTTTGATGCCTTCCCGCAGGCGCTGCTGACCTGTTTCCAGGTAACACCCCTGGTCTGACTCCTCACACACACAGCTGATTAGTGATTAGTGATGTCAGGGTCTGTATAAGTCATTTCACTGACTCTGTGTTCAGATCCTGACAGGCGAGGACTGGAACGTGGTCATGTATGATGGCATTATGGCATATGGAGGCCCAGTGTTCCCAGGGATGATTGTCTGTGTTTACTTTGTCATCCTCTTCATCTGTGGTAATTGTATCCTTCACACTATCTATCTATCTACCTATCTACCTATCTACCTACCTATCTATCTATCTATCTATCTATCTATCTATCTATCTATCTATCTATCTATCTATCTATCTATCTATCTATCTATCTATCTATCTATCTATCTAACTGCTCGACATCACCAGTGTGTTCTTAGCATATGTCAGACATCCTGTTGAATGTCTTCCTGGCCATCGCTGTGGACAACCTGGCAGGAGGAGATGGAGATGACAAGAAAAAAGAGTGAGTGATGGAGGGGGAGGAGGGGATGTGAGAGGGAGAACGAGGAGGACTGAGCGTTCACTTCTTGTTGTCCCGTTGTTCCTGCAGTAAGAAGGAGGAGGTGGTTGAGGAGGAGCCTGAAGAGGGAGAAGCTAAGGTGAGCAGTAGTCAAAAGTATTGAAGTAAATTTACCTCAAGTACTCAATTTAAGTACAGTATTAAAGTATTTGTACTTAATATTAAGTTGTCTCTTTGTAGAATGAGGTTTGATAACAAGCTGATTTTAGATCAAATTTTCCCAGGTTTAATCTTGAGAATAAAAACCAATGTTCCAGGGTTGAATCCTAAAGTGATGTGAGTCTCTCAATCTGATTATTTACTGCAGGTGGACATTGATGAAGACACTGAGTATGAAGAAGAGCTTCATGAAGTAGATGATGGCAAGTTCTCATCTCATCAAATATGAAATACACCATGAACTGCACCTCCATATGACCTGCACCTCAACAATGACCTGCATCTGTGCATGACTTCAACCTCAACCTTGATACAACTGCTGTAAACCTCACGTCTCTCCTCTCCCCCAATCAGATGGAGGGGTCCAGTTAAAGATGGCTGATCTTGCCCCTCCTAAAGAGAAGGTCCTGCCAATACCAGAGGGCAGTGCATTTTTCTGCCTCGGCAAGACAAACCCGTAAGTTTGTTTCTGACATGGAAAATATCTATTAACTAAGACTGAACGTGCATGAGTAGGAGCATAAACTGGTAGAATGGCTCCATTTTCCCATCAGCCTCTGTGAAAAATTAAATATTATCCTCATATTCTTCTAGCCACATTCTGATAAGAATGGCCTGGACACAAACTTCTCACTATGTTAGTTAAGATTAGACAGCAGACTGTTTAGCGTCTAACAGCTACAGTCCTCCTGAGGCAGAGCGATGGAGCTGTGGACACAGTATCCTGAAAACATGGATTCTATGTAGAAGTGACTGGTGCTGTCTCTCTGTCTCCAGCATCCGTGTGGCCTGTCACACTCTGATCCATCACCACATCTTCACCAACCTCATTCTTGTCTTCATCATCCTCAGTAGCTGCTCGCTGGCTGCTGAGGATCCAATCAGAGCTCACTCCTTCAGGAACAACGTGAGTAAACGCACACGCGGGAGTGGTAGTGACTGCTCATCTGCAACCTGCCAGTCCGATGCACAAAAATACAACTTCTGATCTGATTTGATCTGAGCCGTTCGGAGCAGTTTGTGGCTCTGCTAGGTAGCTGATGTTGTCATCATCACACCTCTGAGGTTTGAGCTGGGGGTGGGACCTCAACAGATTACACAGCAGAAGTGGGTCAGTGACTAACCGGGTTAAAGAGAGAAACACAGGGAGAGAGAAAATCACCAGTTTTCTGTTTGAATCCACACACACACACACACACTTGCACACACAGTTACACTGTGCAGCAGCTGTTTTCAAGCAAGACGTAGCAATTTGCAGCAGCTGATGAAAAAAAAACACTTTTACCATACAATTACCATCAGCACCTATCTACTGTACACACACGCACACACATGAACTTATTTGCATAAACAACATAATCAGTAAAAGTAACTTACTTATCTTATATCAGAGAATCTAGAATGATTATTTTGGTAAAAAACTGAATCAGAAGTGACTCTATATTATAAATATTCTAAAGAATAGTTTGTGACTGTATATAAAGATGACCAGTGACTTTATATCATACTGTACACCCCGACTGTCTAATCAGGAGTCTGTGTTAGCTCACACACACACACACTTGCACACACAGTTACACTGTGCAGCAGCTGTTTTCAAGCAAGACGTAGCAATTTGCAGCAGCTGATGAAAAAAAAAGACTTTTACCATACAATTACCGTCAGCACCTACCTACTGTACACACACGCACACACATGAACTTATTTGCATAAACAACATAATCAGTAAAAGTAACTTACTTATCTTATATCAGAGAATCTAGAATGATTATTTTGGTAAAAAACTGAATCAGAAGTGACTCTATATTATAAATATTCTAAAGAATAGTTTGTGACTGTATATAAAGATGACCAGTGACTTTATATCATACTGTACACCCGACTGTCTAATCAGGAGTCTGTGTTAGCTGTCAATCATGAAGTTTCCTACTCTATTAGCTAGTATAAAAGCTAGTATAGTCATGGCATTGGATGCAATTTAAATAATAGCGCTAAGTGCGTTTTGATGCTCAGTCTGTGTTTGTGTGTGTAGATTCTGGGTTATGCAGACTATGCCTTCACATCCATCTTCACTGTGGAGATCCTGTTAAAGGTTAGTTATAATGACATCACATAAACATGACATGAGTCTTTGTTCTACTTAATTTCCCTTCAGGGATGAATAAAGTAATCTATCTAACGCTAATACCTGCTTTCTGTGTATCAGATGACCGTCCATGGAGCGTTCCTCCATCAGGGCTCGTTTTGCAGAAACTGGTTTAACTTGTTGGATCTACTGGTCGTCAGTGTCTCACTGGTTTCCTTCTTCCTACAGTCAGTATTAAGATTAAGATTAAGATATTCCTTTTTTTGTCCCACAGTGGGGAAATTTCAACGTTACAGCAGCCACAGGGATAGCAAGAGGAAATGTGCATTAAACAGATAATAAAAGAGTAGTAAAAAATAAAAAAAAGTAAAAAATAAAAAAATAAAGAAATTGCAACAAAACACTAGACATCTCAGAAAAAAAACTAAATATATCAATATGTATATTTAAGGTAATTGTACCCATTGCACATGTACTACATGTAGCAGTATACACTATATACACATACAGTATCAAAAAATTATGTAAACAAACAAGACAAACAAAAAACAGCAGGGTCTGGCTCGTATCACTGATGATAACGATTATAATTATGATAATAATGACTTTGACTGAGACCCGGAAGATGGCGATGATGTTCTCAAATGTTGTTGATAAATACATTACTTCAGTTGAAGCCTGAACTCAGACTGCTGGATTATGTGTTAGAGTGCAGATTATTGTGGACACAGCTGGTGTCAAACAGGAGTGAGTGAGTGCTTCCCCCTGCTGGAGAACACATGGGTGACTTACCCACTGCTTGTTTATATGTGGACAGCTCCAGTGCGATCTCAGTGGTGAAGATCCTTAGAGTTCTCAGGGTTCTCCGACCTCTGAGAGCCATCAACAGAGCCAAAGGACTGAAGGTAACTGCACACAACAAAACATACAGTAGTGTTTGTTAAGGACTTTTGTGTTCATATTAATGTAGCCTAAACACATGTCTGGGAAACGTGTGTGTTTGTGTGTTGCAGCATGTGGTCCAGTGTGTATTTGTTGCCATCAGGACAATTGGAAACATCATGATCGTCACGACTCTGCTACAGTTCATGTTTGCCTGCATCGGGGTCCAGCTGTTCAAGGTGACAGAGCTTCATCATGTTTCGTTCAAGTTGTGTGTCTATATATTAAACATTTAATGTTTAATTAAGTTCACTGACTCTGAGTCAGATTTTAAAATAAGTCTCAGGGTGTGTTCAGGTACTGAACTGATGATTGCTTTATGTTTATTATTTCAGGGTAAATTCTATCGGTGCACAGATGAAGCCAAACACACACCTGAGCAGTGCAAGTAGGTGTGAGACACAACACAAGTGAACACAACTTTGCTGTGATTTCCTGACATCTACTACATCTCTCTCTTTCTGTCTTTTTGTTTTGTCTCTGTCTATGTGTCTCATCTTTTTTGTCTCTTTATCTGTCCATCTCTTATTGTGTCTTTGTCATTGGTTGTCTTTGTTCGTTTGTCTCCATCTCTTTGTTATCTATGTGTCACTTTTTGTCCCTGTCTACTTGGTCTCTTTGTCTCAGGGGCACGTTTGTGGTTTATAAAGACGGCGATGTGAATCACCCGATGGTCAGAGAGCGTCTGTGGCAAAATAGCGATTTTAACTTTGATAACGTGTTGATGGGGATGATGGCCCTCTTCACTGTCTCCACATTTGAGGGTTGGCCTGCGTGAGTTACCTTCACCTTATTTTTAATTTCAACTCGTAAAGACCAGGTGTAAGATATTAACCCTCCAACCCCCACCCCCTCCCAGCCTGCTGTACAAAGCCATTGACGCTAACGGGGAGAACTCTGGTCCCATCTATAACTACCGAGTGGAGATCTCCATCTTCTTCATCGTCTACATCATCATCATCGCTTTCTTCATGATGAACATCTTCGTAGGTTTCGTCATCATCACTTTCAGAGAGCAGGGGGAGCAGGAGTACAAGAACTGTGAGCTGGACAAGAACCAGGTACACTCACCTGTCTGTCTCTTCCTGTCTGTCTAAATCTGTTTCCACCTGTTGGCTTTCATCAGTCTTTGTCAGTCTGTCTTAACTTGTGTGCATACATCTCTACATGTTGGTCTCCATCTATCTCTACGACCTGTCTTGCATGTGCCATGAACATCAGACGTCACCATCAGTGTGATGCATTATTCTTTGTGTGTCTGTTACAGCGTCAGTGTGTTGAATATGCTTTAAAGGCTCAGCCACTTAAACTCTACATCCCAAAGAATCCAGTTCAGTATAAGTTCTGGTCGATCATCAACTCCACAGGGTTCGAGTACGTCATGTTTGTCCTCATCCTGCTCAACACCGTCACTCTGGCCGTTCAGGTGAGAGCTAATGCTGCTGCGGTTTGTGGAACCTAACTGTGTGTTTACAATCTTTAATTAACCGTGTGTACCTTTGTAACCTTGTGTGTGTATGTGTGTGTGTGGTTGTGTGTGTTTGCTGCAGCACTATGAACAATCTAAAACCTTCAGTTATATCATGGACATCCTGAACATGGTGTTCACTGGACTCTTCACTGCGGAGATGCTGCTAAAGCTGCTCGCTCTCAGACTCAGGGTGAGAAAACCAAACATACCTGTTGAATATCATAGACATGCTTTTTCTCAACTACATAGAAACAGATATATGGGAAAACATCATCACAGATGGTCGCTAGTCTTCGTCTCCTCTTTGTGTGTCATATCGCTTCTGTGACCTCTATCTCGCAGCACTACTTTGTCGACGCCTGGAACTCGTTTGATGCTTTGATTGTGGTTGGCAGTGTGGTTGACATTGTCGTCACAGAATTTAGTGTGAGTCCTTCACTTCACGTTATATACATATATGCAGTACTATATGTGAATAAATATTATTAATAGTATTCCTGAATATCTCTGACAGAGTGGAGAGGACAGCTCCAGAGTGTCGATCACCTTCTTTCGGCTCTTTCGAGTCATGAGATTGGTCAAGTTGCTTAGTAAAGGGGAGGGGATTCGTACACTGCTCTGGACTTTCATCAAATCACTGCAGGTCAGCGGGTGGAGCCTAACAGTGAGTGTGGTCACTCAGCAACATCATACATCTAATTGCCGTTCCTCTGCCCTCATTTCACCAGGCTCTGCCATACGTTGCTCTGCTCATCGCCATGATTTTCTTCATCTACGCCGTCATCGGCATGCAGGTGAGGTCAAATGCAGGTGACACATTGTCAGTGAGTTTTTCCTCATAGTAATAGTCCTGATTTGTCATGCTACACCTGCATGATGCGCAGTCTGAAAAGGTCCAAACTTGTTCCTCTTCATTTCGCACAATAAACCGGGACCTCACTACTTGGGATTAGGTGAGGTTTACTCGTAGCGCTGACTGTATCCCTGAGCGTGCAGCAGAGACAAAGAACAATACAGAGGTCTGGAAGTTGCTGTCTCCAAACCCAGCTGATGCTTATTAGACTTCACACCTGAAACTCCTGTAAATAAAGTCTAACCTTCTCTGTTTCTGTCCTTCAGACATTTGGGAAGATAGCGATGCAGGCTCATACTCAGATCAACAGAAACAACAACTTCCAGACGTTTCCTCAGGCTGTTCTCCTCCTCTTCAGGTCAGTTCCATCCGCTTCACCTCTTCTTCGTACTCTATGATATGGTCTCTTAATGACAGGTTGCAATGTGTATTGAGGTTATTTTGCCTGTTTGGTATATGTGTTTGTATGCAGGTGTGCAACAGGCGAGGCGTGGCAGGAGATCATGTTGGCGAGCCTTCCAGGTAAACGCTGTGACCCTGAAGCAGACTACGAACCTGGAGAAGAATTCAGCTGTGGCAGCAACTTCGCCATTGTTTACTTCATTGGCTTCTTCTTGCTGTTTGCTTTCCTGGTAAGAGTAGTTGTCTTTTTTTTTATTACTTACATATTTTACATATACCTGTCTCTTATACACATCTTATATTATATTCACCATAATAAACTCTTATTTTAGCATGGTGTTATAGCGACATTTGGTGGCACAATGTATGCACAATGGCACAATGAATGTATGGTCCGACTTACGTCGAAATTCGGTTCCGACACATTCTCAGGAACCGATCTCCGTCGTAACTCGAGGACCCCCTTTATATACCTTTTTACTTTACATATATTTATAAAACTCTCTATTAATTTATATACAGCAGTTTATATGTTAATATAACAATTTATTTATGATCAAATATATGGACTTACCCATACTAGGTATGCAGTTAACATATATTAGGTTTTACTTTACATATTGGTTTGTATACGTTTATATACATGCAGCCTGTTTTTCAATCCTTTAGATTATTAACCTGTTTGTTGCCGTTATCATGGACAATTTTGACTATCTGACACGTGATTGGTCGATTCTGGGACCACATCATCTGGATGAGTTCAAGAGGATCTGGTCTGAATATGACCCAGAGGCCAAGTATGACACACACACACACGCACGCACGCACACACGCACACACACACACACACACACACACACACACAAATGAACCTTGAAAAGGTATGTTTGGTGTTATTCTAGAGATTTATATTGATTATCCAGGTCTGATCTCTATGGTCAGGAACAGGAATTCTGTCTGTCTGTTAATTTGTTGTACTGTGTTGTTGTTCCATTTTATTGAACTGTATTCTGTACATTTGTTCAGGGGTCGGATTAAACACCTGGATGTTGTGGCTCTCCTCAGGAGGATTCAGCCTCCTTTGGGCTTTGGCAAGCTCTGTCCTCACAGAGTGGCATGTAAGGTAAATCCTGTTGCACTGTAACACATGTACCACAGAGCTCCGCCCTGGGTCTTCACTTTGTTTCGTGTCTGTATTGCTTTGACTTATTGTCACTGGATCTTCTTTCTGTCTATCAGCGTCTGGTAGCGATGAACATGCCTCTAAACGCTGATGGGATGGTGACCTTTAATGCCACGCTCTTTGCTCTGGTGCGCACTGCCCTCAAGATCAAGACTGAAGGTTTGAGTCTGCCTGTAAACATGTTTTAAACTTGGCCTCTTTACGCACATGTGAAAATAATTGGCCACTAATTCTGTTCACTTCACCCCATTAATTTGTATTTGAACCAGCTAAGGGGAAGGTTCTGATGGATCACAGTCATATCCTCACAGCTGATCATATGACTGGAAAAAAACTTGAGTCTAATAGTGTAATCATTTCTATCTGACACATCCCAATGTGCGCCGTTGCTAGGTCACCCTGACAAGGAAAACGAGGAGTTGAGGGTTATCATCAAGAAGATCTGGAAACGAATGAAACCAAAACTACTGGATGAAGTCATACCACCACATGAAGGTACAGCTGGTACTACTGATTGTGCTTGAAGCACAACTACTAATAAGACAACAGACCTGACTCCTCGTTCTGCTCATTTTCCTTTTCTCCTGTTTTTTGTAGAGGAGGAAGTGACAGTTGGGAAGTTTTATGCAACATTCCTGATTCAGGATTATTTCAGGAAGTTCAGGAAGAGGAAAGAGAAAGGCGTTCTGACTGGAGAGACAGTCTCCGCCAACCAATCTGCTGTCCAGGTCTGTCTGTGTGACTCTCTGTCTCTCTCTATCTTTCGCTTTCTCCTAAATGAGTAAAACTCAAGCAGTGTGTGTCTTTAGTGTGTAGCTTCACATTACCTGATGTGAATATCTGCAGCTGTGTAAAGCCGGTCTGAAGACTTTGCAGGATCTGGGTCCAGAGATGCGTTTAGCTCTAAATGAGGACCTGGAGGAGGACGAGGAGGAGGAGGTCATTATGGAGGATGAGGAACTTGAGGAGAATGCTTCATACAAGGTCTTGATTAACACACATGTCATCTTTGAAAGTTCATAAGCAGCATCTGACCAATGGAGTATTCTCTAAATTCTCCTTGATGTATTAGTGTTTATCTTCACAGGGTGAAAATGGATTTGGACCAGAGAAAGACAGACGAGGCTCCATTCTGACCACACCTACAGGTAAATTACATCATCGTCTGTCATTATCATGTTCATATGATTTCAGCACAATTTGTTGCAGACAGTGATTTCAAATCTGTATTTTGTGTCATTTTTAGGTTTTTAGCCTTTATTGGACATGACAGATAGTAGTATGGAGGAGATTTGGGGGATATCCCCTAATTATTTTTGAATAAACAATGTTTGCAGAGTAATTTCATAATGAACTAATTGTGTAATGGGATAAGAACAAGGTTTAACGCATAGCTTTCATAATAATTTGCAACATCACATGTTAATAATTCTGAGGAAAAACACCAGTTTTGACAAAAATGTTATTGTGGTTAAGTTTGTTTTCAACATTCAAGTAGTATAATGACAAAAAAAATATTATGTGTTGTTAATGTTATGATAGGGGTTTCAGTCTATTAACATCATAGAAAAAAACTCTGCAGTCAAGACTTGATGTCCATTTGTCTGCAGGACCCGGTAGCATTGTTGGAGATGTGGATGTTACTAATAGGGGTCTCATCCACCGGGTCGGTTCTCTCACTAAGATGCCAAACGGCAGTGAACATGATGAACATCTTCAGCGTGTAGACAACATGAGGTCATCTGTCAGTCATCATCATCAAAGACGCTCATCAGTGAAAAACAGCTTAGTGGACCGTCCCCACAAGAGGCCATCATACTATAAACATGGAAGGTAGGTTGTTGTACAGAAAAACTTCTCTCTACAAAGTCAGTACAGTTCTTACAGATCCAGGTTTGGCTAAAAACTACCTGCTTAAAGAAGCAGGTGCGTGGAATCTAGCTTCTGTTAAATGACAGGTGTACCAGCCAATCACAATGTTGTTGTTGCACAGGAGAGACTCAAGAGACAGATTCTGGAGAAATGGGGACACAGAGGCCTATGGAGAACAGGATTACTGCAGCAGAGAAGAAGACAATGACAGCATCGCCTCCAGAGACAGGTAAACAGACAAACAGGTGGAGAGATACAGAGACAGGTTGACAGACAGCCAGACAGAACTGTGTGTTAATATCTGTCTTTGACAATCTTAGACATTTCCCTGATGAGCATCGATCGTACAGAGATCACTATGATGGCCGCACCACCTACAACAACAGCAGCTGTGGTAATGGCTACAGTGAGGGCAGGAGAATGACAAGGAGACGCCTTCTTCCTGCTACACCCACAGGTGAGAAGACATCCCACAATCCTCTGCTGCCTAAAACATGATGTGACTTTGATGTTAGTTGATTTATTTAATTGCATGTATAAATTATTGCAGTTTTCAGTTTCATTTTCTAAATACATTTTTTCATATTGTGTAGGCAGCATTTAAGGCCCAATCCTGCCGTGTACAAGCCAAAAAAGGATAAACATGAGGATTATGTTGCTAGATATTACTCATACACATGTAAATTGATATTAGTGTCAAAAAATGTGTTTTCAGGATCCCTAACAGTCACCGTAGAAACTGCAGGATAATCTTTTTTTTCAGTAACAGTTTTCTTCAGGTAAACTTAATCAAGTTTGAATCAAACACACCTGAGATGACACTCACTATGTTTGACTGTCCCCCCTCAGGTCGTAAGCCATCATTTAACATCCAGTGCCTGAGGAGGCAAGAAAGCAGTGACGACCTGCCAATCCCTGGGACGTACCACCCCACCTCACCACCACGCCGCACTCACACACAGGTAACACACACAATTGAAACACATACACACATACGCACAAATTCCCCTCCTCTTCAGTAAAAAGTAACTGCCCCACACCCACCTCTTCCTCAGACCTTCACCAGTTATGATTCCTATCATTCCTCGGCCCGTTCCACTGCGGTCTCCTCGGCGTCGTGGGCCAACCCGTGTCCTCGCCGTGGACGCCTCCTCTACGCACCTCTCATCCTGGTGGAGGAGGAGGGCAGTCCACCATGGGGGGAGGGAGGACATGGGGAGGAAAGGAAGAAGGGAGGAGCAGGGAGAGGTGAGGAGACGGAACACAGCCTGAGAAATTTTCATGTCCAGCAGCACTTTGTGTGATACAATGTCATAGCAGTTTTCCTGCTCAGAGAGGTTATGCTGCATTCACACCACATCAGTAAACTATGGCACAGCATCACGGTGTAACCACATGATGAAATAATGAGAAATGAGATGTCACTCAGAGATTTGGCAATGCAAGATCTGCTATCCAAACGTATGCTAGTTCCCGCAGCCTGTATCATTGGTTTAATTATTTTGTCAGTCTTTTGGCTGTCGGTAACTTCAGGAATTGTTTGTCAGATGACATTCATACTCAAAAGTCTGAAGTAACGCTTACTGTAATTCCAGTGGTTGTGCTGTGTCTCTTTCTGCAGCTGTGCTGGACACTTCATGAATATCTGACTTGCATCTGTTATCTGTCTTATTTATTTAAGGTGTCAGTGTGACAGGTGCAGAACCCAGACCAGCCTGGTATGGGGGCCCCACAGGGACATCAGGTAGGGGGGACAAACAAAATATGAAAAATAACCTTTTGATTCAAACAATGTGGAAATGTTCCACGCAGTTATTCTGAACATTTCCTTAATGTGACTCTGTTGTCCCTCAGCGCCCCCACCCTACAGAGCCTACACCACACTGAGAGTTCCCTCTCAGCTTGGAGCTCAGTTAACAGAGAAACGAGGATCGGCTGACAGTCTGGTGGAGGCGGTGAGGACACATTGAGCTGATATTGATCTGACTGACTGGTGACATTCTAGTCCACTGTTACTGATTCTCACCTCTCTTGGCAGGTTCTGATCTCAGAGGGTCTTGGTCTTTACGCTCGGGATCCAAAGTTTGTTGCTTTTGCAAAGCGGGAGATCGCAGATGCATGTCACATGACAGTGGATGAGATGGAGTCAGCTGCCAATGACCTGCTTGGCACAGGAAGCCATGGTTTCCTTAGTAACACCACCCCTGACTCTACCACACTCTACAGTGATGAGGAGCCAGTCAGGACTGGACACGATGAGGATGAGCTTGCCGATGAGATGACCTGCGTGACATCATTTTGACCTTCTAGACCAATCAGGAACAAGAGCGTGGGACTGAGAGAGGTGTCTGCAATACTGTCATACTGGATTATATATGACTCTACTGTTCAATATTGATTAAATTTTACAGTTACAGTTGTGTGCATAATTTACTCAACGCTCTAAAAGGAAAAAAAGTTGTGAATTTGATTTATTGACCTTCACCTTAATCTAATATCAGTATGATGCTGTTTATTTTTTGAGTACTTGCACTAATCCCGTTTCCATGTTTTATAGCATTTTTTTTTTGCAGTAAATTTCAAACAGCATTATCACTCTGATATAAAATTTAGATGAAAGTCAAAAGAATTCAAAAGGTTTCTTTTTGTGGTACAATAACTTTAAAGCAGGTGATATCGAACTTCCTGCTCTGTGTTAAGGGAATTTTTTTTCTCATTACTTATGAATTTTTTAAAAGTCATGCGAACACAAGGCCTTTTTGTGTCTTTTTATTATTTTCTACTTTAACAGGAATTGTTGGTTGACAGCTGTCAGTCAACTGTTGTTTTTAGGTTGTCCATGTTTTGGTGTTTTAATGTAACTTTTGTTTTTTAGCAGCGAAGGGCTTTTAAATTTGATGCCTAGATTTCCACAAAAAATCTCCTCAAATGTTGAGAAGTACCGTGTTCAGCTGAGGAAAAAGTTCTGTCTGAACCCTTGTTTACCTCAAATAAAGAGTGATTCCACCATGTTCTTTAAATCCTTCACTTTTGTTTGATGATTAAGGGTTAGGGTAGTTATTTGATAAAAAAATGGTATCTTATATAAAAACCATTGATTCTAATTGACCACCCATTGAGCCAGAGATAATCTAATTTTAAGGTTTTTCAGACGCGATTTTGGATGTTTCTGTGAAATGCAATATTTTCACCCAATTTCATGATAATATGCTATAGTAAGGCATTTTGGACATGTTTTGGATGTTTCTGGGATAAAAAAATTTCAGCCGATTTTGTGACGACATACTTTACTATGACGTGACTATAACATGACTATAACTATAATATGACGTTAGGAAAGTATTTTAGAGGTTTTTAGGAGAAAAAAAATTTCGCCTTATTTTATGACGACATACTATACAATACAAGGGGTTAGTATGTCGAAAATGCCCAAAAATGGCCAAACCCAAAAAAGGGAAATAACGCGCCCAATTGGCAGAAAATAGCCTGAAATCAACCCCCAGAATGATATTTTGTGGATTAGAAGCCAGAAAACCTCATGTTCTCATCGGTCCAAAATCGCAAAAACACGTAAGGGGTTAGTATGTCGAAAATGTCCAAAAATGGCCAAACCCGAAAAAGGGAAATAACGCGCCCAATAGGCAGAAAATAGCCTATAATCACCCCCCAGAATGATATTTTGTGGATTAGACGCCAGAAAACCTCATTTTCTCATCGGTCCAAAATCGCAAAAACACGTAAGGGGTTAGTATGTCGAAAATGTCCAAAAATGGCCAAACCCGAAAAAGGGAAATAACGCGCCCAATTGGCAGAAAATAGTTTGAAATCACCCCCCAGAAGGATATTTTGTGGATTAGACGCCAGAAAACCTCATTTTCTCATCGGTCCAAAATCGCAAAAACACGTAGGCCTATGTCGAAAATGTCCAAAA